>MU551610.1:6304785-6336519 GCA_024362625.1 Silurus asotus | reverse complement strand
TTACCAGTTCAGCGCTGAACAGGGTAAGGATCTGTCTCATCATACAGTGTCTCGACGTTTAAGAGCATTAGGACTGAAAGCCCACTCTGCAGTGACCAAACCTCTCATTAGCAGAAAGAATCAAAAGGCTAGACTAAGCTTTGCTGAGGAGCATGTTGTGTGGACAGAGGAGAACTGGTCCAAAGTTCACTTCATTGATGAAAACAAGTTTAATTTATTTGGGTTCGATGAGAAACATTATGTTCGGCGACAAACTGGAGAAAGACTGAACCCAAAGTGTGTAAAGAAGTCAGTGAAAAGTGGAGGCGGAAGTGTCATGGTTTGGGGCATGTTTTCTGCAGCAGGAGTTGGGCCTCCTATACAGCTACATGGCAGAGTGAATGCAAATGTTTATCAGAACCTTCTTCAACAACATATGGTTCCTTCCCTGCATTCATCACCCAATCAGCCCGCAGTGTTAATGCAGGACAATGCTACATGTCACACAGCAAAACGGGTAAAACAGTTCTTTGAAACCGAAAACACTGAAATAATGACATGGACATATATATATATAATGTGTGTGTGTGTGTGTGTGTGTGTGTGTGTGTGTAGGAACCTTTAAAATGTAATATTACATGACATTGTTTGTTTTTTGGTCAGATATTGTTTTATATCCAGAAAAAAAGAATGTAAATGTTTTATTGTTGTCCAATGACTGTTGACCAAAAGGTTAAAGGTCATGAGAGTTACAACGCGGGAGAGAGAACAACGCACAGGGCATGTGTGTGTGCTACAGGAGACAGAGGGTAAAATCTTTTGGAGACCGAGTATATTCCTGAAAATATTACGGCCCAAATTGTACCGGAACTGTATTCGGGTTTTCTTATTTGATTTTTCCAAAGGTTGCGATTATGCTATGCCACCGCCTGTTTACAAGACACCATCTGCGCCATCACGTGTGATCAAGGCCTAGCGGCTATCGCATTAGCAACGTGTGTGAACAGTGAATGCAGACAGGATCTAGTTGGACCTGGGACTTTGCAACTGGAGGTTTTGCGTTGTTGCTGCTTTAAAGATTGCAGGGTTACACTGTGCTCGGATCGACCTGACTCTCCATGCTGAGGGAATTATTCACTACGCTAACAGTGAGTTGGTGCTGTTCTCTGTTCATCTTGGTTTCCTTGGATGGATGCAAGTAAAAAAGTTTCTTTCGGCTTCTCCCGTTAGGGGTCGCCACAGCGGATCCTCCGCACGTTTGATTTGGCACATGTTTTTACACTGGATGCCCTTCCTAACGCAACCCTCCCCAATTTATCCGGGCTTGGGACCGGCACTGAGAGTGGCTGGGGATGGTCCCCTGACCCGGGAATCGAACCCGGGTCGCAGCGGTGGGAGCGCTGCGTCTTAACCACTAGACCACTAGGGACCCTTGGATGGATGCAAGTGCTTAAGAGTATTTATTTAACTTCAACGAAACCACTGGTAGTGTATGTGTCTGAGTTGATGGTTCATATATATTGCATACAGGACTGAGTTTTTTCCGATAGACTGTGTAATATTGTGCACTTGGGTTTTGAGGTCTTTAATTTTACTTTTGATACCAATATTTTATTTTCTAAATATTTCACACTTCTACAGTTGTTTACTGGTTTCATAAATTTTTGTTTAAACTACAGCAAAACTAAAAAAACAGCAAAACTCCGGAATAAGAAAAATAAATATGGTTTGTTAATTTACTAATTAGAATTTGTACTCTGGTGTTTCATTCATTGGGGTTTCTGTAGTTGCCAGTTTGTTAGCACCTGGTGCTCCATCTGAGGGTGATGCTTTTCAGCCTAAGTTAATGACTCTTTTACAAGAGGAGGGAAAATCTATGGAGGAAGTCAAGGCCATAGTTATGGGAAGTACGCCTCCTAAAGCTGACATTAGTGTAGGTCTAGTTGATGCTATTGGGAAATTAGTGGACCGTTGTAATCAGGTTTCTAGTGATGGGCCGGGTTATAGAAAACTGAGACTGTTCTCTGGCTTAAGACCTGTCCCTCCAGGTGAAGAAGAATATGAAGTTTGGATGGAACAAGCTGCCCAGATGTTAAGTGAATGGCAGTGTACGGAGGCTGCAAAGAGACAACACATTGTTAAAGGTTTGCGGGGCCCTGCTGCTGATATTGTCAGATTCTTGAAAGTGAGTAACCCATCCGCTACTGCCTGCGAATATCTATCTGTCCTTGACACTGCATATGGCACCACGGAGAGTGGACCTGATCTGATGGCTAAGTTTCGTCATACCTACCAAGAAAGTGGAGAAAAATTGTCAGATTTCCTGTACAGGCTAGATAAACTTCTTCACAGAGCTTTCTTTAAGGGTGGAATTGACGCAGCTGGCATAAATAAAGCTAGAATGGAGCAGTTGATTAAGGGAGCTCTTACCAATGACATGGTTGCCTTACGAATGGGGATGACTCACACACTGCGAGATCCCCCTTCTTTTTCGCAGTTAATGAAATGAGGTGAGGGAGGAGGAACACTGGGTTGCTGCTTGAGCAGATGTTAAAGCTTCTGTTGCTACTGTCATTTCTTCGCTTGTGCCATCTGAATTGCAAGACTTGAGAAAAGAGTTTAAAGAGTTATCTACTCAGGTTAGTCAACTATTGAATGTGGTTACCGTGACTTTGGTTTCTGCTTGTGTTTCTCAGAAAGTGGCCTATCACCTATCTGACAGAGTGAATCAGGACAACTTCCAAAACCCAAAGACCCCTAAGCCACCTGTGCCAACAGTCTTTTGCTACAAATGCGGTGAAGATGGACATACAAAGCGAGAATGTAAGGCACCTGAAGACCTCAGAAAGGTAAACCAAAAACTGTTTAAAATGCAGCGCCGCTCATGGTTCAGTTATGCTTGATGTTGGTAAGCCAAAACTGCCAAATGGTTTAGTAGGGCCTGTCTCTGAAGTTCCTGTTCAGATAGAAGGGATCTACACAAAAGCTCTTCTTGACAGCAGTTCTCAGGTTACTCTTCTTTACCGCAGTTTTTATGATACTTACCTGAAACTCCTAGAAATTTAGCCAGTGAAAAATCTTGAGATCTGGGGTCTAAGCTCTCATAAATACCCGTATGATGGATACTTGCCCCTCAGACTTGCTTTCACAGAAAGCGTTGCTGGAGTGCGTCAAGTGGTAGACACACTTGTTATTGTATGCCCTGATCCTGTAAAGCAAAATGACGTAGCCATTTTGGTCGGAACCAACACTAGCCTAGTGAAAAACCTGTTTGAGTCATGTCGCAAGCAAGCTGGTGAGAAGTTCTTGAATGTGCTGAATGTAATCCAGTAATTAGAGAAGCCTATGAGTCCATTTAGCAAATGAAAGCATCACACGAGGTTTCAGATAAGCATGGAACAGTCTGGTTTGTGAAGCATAACCCTGTGGTCCTGAAGCCAGATGAAGTTTTGCAACTTCCTGGGTTAGTTAAGTTGCCTGGGCAAATGACTGAGTCTCTAGTGCTTATAGACAGAGCAGCTGTTAATGACACCAGTTCTGATGATCTAGAGGTGAGGCCTGAACTTCATTCTGCATCAGTTGTATCCACCCGGCGGGTCACAGTGACAGTTAAGAATGTTTCTACAAAAGATGTATGTGTGAAGTGAGAACCTCCCCTTGCTCATGTTTTTCCAGTGTCCTTAGTTCCACATCTTGCCTCTACATCAACACGAGAGCAACTATTAGACTTTTTATCATGACCAAACAAAACTTAATTCTTGGAGAGAATTTTCCATATCGCTGGTCTTAAATGACCCATGTCTAGGAAAATTATCTACCTGCGACATGCAATCACTCCATTCTGCCAAATTATCTAAATAAGGATTAGTCCAGGAACTGGCACTATTCCTATACATCCAATCTTTGGTATTTTCTTCCTTCAATGGGCGAGAAACGTTATGACCCAGCTTCTTAACACAAAACAAAGAACAGACACACAACACAGACAATACACACAACACTAGGCACTAGGGGGATCGCAGTCATCAAACAAAAAAAAAGTAATCCAATCTCTCCAATTGAATCACAAATTTTGTTAGCTAGGAGAAAAAAATTGACTATAAAGCCAAAACAAGATTGAAGTATTTTGAAAAATTTTAGTCTTTTAAAAATGTCAATTTTTTTTTTAGTTCCTTTTCACTTTTCTCTCACTTTATTAAATTTTTTTATAAACAAAAACTTTTTTTTTTTCGGGCATATAAATTATCGTGGATTCTTTTGGATACTTCAGACAATATCGCCTATATTAGACAGACCGTAAAAAACGTCTTCTAATCTTGCATCTTAAATCTAAGGTGAGGAAACCAATGTCGCGACGAAATCATCCCACCAAAGGAAATTATCATTATTTAAACAATCAATGCATAACCAAGATGCGAACACACATGCAGCCCTATTGGCTGGCATACGGGACAATCCCCGCAAGGAAGTATCCTAAAACTTCCCTTGATGCGTGATTTCCGTTTTTGGATATTGCCGGAAAGTATCTCGCTTCTGACACCAAAACTGTTAGATTTTTATCATGCTCAAACAAAACTTAATTCTTGGAGAGGTTTTCCATACGATCTGCGATGCCCGTAGGCTTTTTTGATCAGGGAAGAATCACACCGCACACAGCAAATGCTTCCTCTTCAGTTTATTGCAGGCAGCAGAACGTATATATACACATACAGAGAAAAAAAACCTGACCTAGTTGTTTCCTGTTTAGACAAGAGGATATACCAGCTGGAGATGTGTGAGTCCAGATAAGACCTTTACCTTACAGACTAACATCGTAAATATTCTATAGACACTGAACAGACAAAGGAATGTGTGTGAAACAGTGTGAAAACCATCTTAACACTAACAATGACCATTTTAAATCATTTATGATTTAGCATCACACACCAAAACATAGGATGTTCATCCGAGGAACAGAACAAACTGCAAATGAAAAGATAAAGACAAACAAAAATATACAGATTTCATTTCATTTTTTCCTTACATAGATATAATCCTTCATCATCAATCGAGGCCTTTATGGCCTGTCTTACCATCGTCATCAAATATGGCAACATACAAAGTATAATTCCAACAATCAATAAAAGAATCATTCCTAAAACAAAATAGTGTTCAACACTTGTGAACAAACTCTTAATCTTCTCAAAAAAACTTTGTTCAGCAGTTGTTTCATGTTCTCCAAAACGTCATGAGACAATTTTTTCTCAGTGCTTGTTCAATATGTCTATAAGCAGTATTATAAGGTAAACAGGTACAGTCTCTTCTCACTGAATAATGTGTTCAAGAGAATAAGGAGTGTAATTACAACTATGCACATATTGTTACAGAATTTAGACCTTTAGCAGGTATCAGGGTGAGCTAAACAAACAGTTAAGTGAGTCAGATCTTCACCCTGGAGGTGGCCCCCTTTCTACTATAAAGAAAGGATCTTTCTGTGGGATCTCAACCCTGAATACTCACTTGGTAGGCTTTTTAGGCCAACAGACCAATTAGTGCACAGATTAAGTGGGTGCTGTTTTGATCCTGCTTGCATGTATCCACTGTGGCTAATAATCAGTCAGAACTCCAGTTCTGGTTACAGCTAGAACAGTCGCTGGACCCAGATACTTCGGCTCACCGACCTTGGTAGGCTTCATACTTTGTATCAGGACCTGCTGATTAGGCACAAAAGGGTGTGTTGGCTTATCTGTGGGCAGAGAAAGAGTTAGTGAGACATCAGCACTAATAGAATTCAATTTCTCAACCAGGGCATAAACGTAGTCGTCCACCATCCAGGTTACCTAAGGAAAAAATGCCAGTGCGTCCCCTGACCCATGAGGTCGGGAAAGGCCGGCCCATTAGAATTTCAAAAGGTGACAGTTTAATAGTTGAAGATAGGGTCATTTCTGTGAGTACTGCCGGGAGAACAACTGTACAATTTCGGCATGCACGACACCATAAGCATATTTAGAATCAGTGTATATTGTCAGCCCGCTTGAGCACTTCAGGCAATACCGCCTCAATCACCGATGAAACGCCCCCAACCAGCTGCACGGAAATTTCGTCTAATTTTCTGACACTTTATAAGGACGGCTGAATCCTCCAGACAGTGCCAGATTGTCTTTAGGCTTGCCCCGATCACTCTCCAGTGTATTCTCTGTTTTGTTTGTTCTTTTGTTTCTGACCTGACCATTCTCAGCTCGCGCTGAACGCGCTCCGGTTTCCGGCTCGGCTCTGCTCTGCTCGCGCTGAACGCGCTCCGGTTTCCGAGTCGGCTCTGCTCTGCTTGCGTGGAACGCGCTCCAGTTTCCGGTTTGGCTCGGCTCGGATCTGCTCTGCTCGCACTGAATCGGCTCCCTGAATCGACTCCCTGAATTGGCTCCCTGAATCGGCTTCCTGATTCAGCTCTGCACACCTTTTCTCCCCTGCTCTTTTTGCATCTGCCTTGGATCCTATAACCTGAACTTTCTGATAGAACAATCTGGCCAACATGGATCCCGTGGATGTACCTGCCTCTAGCGCCGCTTTAACAGCCTTGTCTCGCCGACAAGCGGCGCAGGAGCAACAAATCCAAAACCTCTCTACTGGCGTGCAGGAAATCATGGGATTTTTGCGCACATGTTTTGGTGACCGACTCACCACAGGTGCTCCGCCGCCGTCATCACCTGCTGCCCCGGCCTGGCAGGCCCCTGCTCCTCCTTCCTCCCCTTCAGCTATGCGTAAGCCTCAGCTCGCGCAGCCAGCCCAGTTTTTGGGCGACCCTGACTCCTGCCGATCATTTATTATGCAGTGCGACCTGATCTTTAGCATGCAGCCCTCCCAATTCAGTACAGAGCGCTCCAAGGTGGCCTACGTCATTTCCCTCCTGTCAGGCCGAGCCCTAAGGTTTTCTGCCGAAATCCAGAAAGTCT
The DNA here is from genome assembly GCA_024362625.1 of Silurus asotus. NCBI lineage: Eukaryota > Metazoa > Chordata > Actinopteri > Siluriformes > Siluridae > Silurus > Silurus asotus. The sequence goes on along the minus strand of MU551610.1, from coordinate 6,329,611 downwards.
TCGGCACATCTACACCATGCCAAGATGCTGCCCGCTCCCTGGTCTCGGCCGCACAGGGGCATCGCTCTGTTGCATTCACTGATCTCATTGGCTACAGGCATCGATCGGCGCATAAAGGAACGCCCCGGGAGCATGGTTACCCAGCTCAGAACCTAGATCCTCACAGTTCTTCAAATGTGAGCAGTTTCCCACCTCGTGTTTTGGGTTCTGGCACCCGTTCTTTCTCTCTGCCGCAAGCCATGGAAATAGGACACCACCACCTGACCCCCGCTGAGAAGGAGAAACGTCGGTCTCTAGGTCTATGCCTCTACTGTGGAGGTAAAGGGCATCCTGCCCAGTAAAAGGCAAGGCTTGTCGGTAAAGGAGGAAGCACCCACGAGCCACTCCTTCCCTGCTTCCTCCAAGCCCACTATCTTGGTCCACCTTCAGGTTGGCCCCGGAGGCACGGAATTGGCTGCCTTCGTCGACACTGGGGCTGATACCGAATTCATTGACCTTAAGCTTGCCCAGCAACTGCTGGTTTCCATGGAACCCCGACCTGAAGCTCTGCTGATCAGAGCCCTGGATGGGCCACGCTCCGCACTAAGCCTCTACTCATGTCAGTGGGGGAACGACATCAGGAGTGGCTTTTCTTCCTGGTCATCTCCTCTCCCCAAGCCCCCATTATGCTCAGGTTCCCTTGGCTTCAGAAGCACAACCCACGTGTTGATTGGATGACAGGGCATATTCTGGATTGGGGTGTGCATTGCTTTGGCCACTGCCCTGCTCTCCATCCACCCAAACCACTGCCGGCTGTCACTCCCAAGCATTCCGATTTAGCATTGGTTCCTGAGATCTATCATGGCCTTGCACGCGTATTCAGTAAGGCCTTGGCTACCTCCCTGCCTCCCCACGGGCACTTCGACTGTGCCATCGAACTGCTTCCCAGGGCCAGTCCCCCTAGGGGGCGCCTGTATCAGTTATCTGCCCCAGAGAAGACTGCCATGACCCAGTATATCCTCCCCAGCTGGGGCAGGTTTCTTCTTTGTCGAAAAGAAGGATAAGTCCCTACGCCCATGTATTGACTACCGGGGTCTTAATGCGATCACTGTCCGGAACCGTTACCCCTTGCCGCTTATGGCCTCGGCGTTCGAGCTCCTACATGGTGCCACGATCTTCACTAAGCTGGATCTACGCAACGCGTACCACCTGTTGCATATCAGTGAGGGGGATGAATGGAAGACCGCCTTCAATACCCCAGCCGGTTATTACGAGTACCTCGTCATGCCGTTCGGCCTAACCAACGCCCCGGCTGTCTTTCAGGCTCTAGTCAATGAGGTTCTCCCTGACATGCTCAATACATTCGTGTTTGTCTACCTGGATGATATCCTGATCTTCTCCCATTCCATGGACGAACACGTCTGGCAGGTGCGTCAGGTCTTGGAGAGACTTCTCAAGAAAGGACTTTACGTGAAACCCGAGAAATGTGAGTTCCACACCTCACAAACCTTGTTCCTGGGATACCTGCTTTCAGCCAGTAATATCCGGATGGACCCTGCCAGGGTCCAGGCAATGCGGGACTGGCCGACCCCAGCCTCCCGCCGCCAATTACAAAGGTTCCTGGGCTTTGCCGATATTTATCGCCGCTTTGTAAAGGGCTATAGTTCGGTGGTGGCACCCCTCCACCTCCTGACGTCTTCCATCCGCTCGTTCTTTTGGGGCCCTGAGGCTGAGGAGGCATTTCTGGAGCTTAAGCGGCGATTCACTGAGGCACCCATCCTCATCTTTCCTGACCCGGCTCGGCAGTTCGTTGTTGAAATCGACGCCTCCGGCGTAGGAGTGGGCGCGGTGCTCTCCCAGGTCTGCCCTGAGGATAACGCCTGCATCCTTTCGCCTTTTTTTCCAGGTGCCTCAGCTCCTCGGAACGTAACTACCCGGTGGGTAAAAGGGAGCTCTTTGCTGTGAAACTGGTTTGGAGGAATGGCGCCATTGGTTGGAGGGTGCGGAGGTCCCCTTTCTGGTCTGGGCGGATCATCGCAACCTTGAGTACCTCCAATCGGCTAAACAACTCAACCCCCGACAGGCTAGATGGAGCCTTTCCTTTGCCTGCTTCCAGTTCTCTCTTTCGTACCGGCCTGGGAGCCAGAATGTCAAGCCTGATGCGCTCTCTAGAGTTCATGCCCTGGAGGAGGAGGAGCCATGCTCAGAGACCATCCTTGCCAAGTCTGTGTTGGTCCACACCCTTAGTCTCACCTTGGAGGAGCGGGTCAAGAATGCCCGAGACAGGGGCCCTGTCCCCAAGGGTTGCCCCACTGGTCTCCTGTTTGTCCCCGAGGGTCTCTGCTCTGGAGTGGTGTCACAACTACCTGTAAGGGACACCCGGGACTTTGTTGCAGCCTGCCCCAACTGTGCCCAACAAAAGAACCCTTGTGGCCGCTTTCAAGGTCTTCTTCGGCCCCTTCCTATCCCGAAACGCTTGTAGTCGCACATCGCCATGGACTTTGTTACCGGGCTGCCCATTTCCAATGGCAACACGGTCATCATGACGGTCATTGATCGGTTTTCTAAGATGGGCCACTTCATCGTTCTACCCAAGCTGCCATCTGTCCCTTCAGCACATATTTTGCCTCCATGGTATCCCCAGAGATATCGTCTCGGCCGCTGACCCCAATTCTCGGCGCAGTTTTGGAGGGAGTTCTGCCGCCTCCTGGGCATCTCGACCAGCCTCTAATCTGGGTTTCACCCCCAGATAAACGGACAGACCAGAAGATCTTGAAACTGGTCTCTGCCTCCTTTGCAGTCGGGAACCCTCCTCCTGGTCGGACAAACTTTTGTGGATTGAGTATGCCCATAACACTCTTCCCACTGCTGCCACAGGACTTGCGCGCTTCCAGGTGGTCCACAGTTTCCTGCTGCCAATTTTCTCCAACCAGGAACCCCGGTCCGCCGTTCCTTTTGCCACCCTTTTCTTCCGACACTGCCGTCGAGGCTGGAGAACGGTCCGCTCAAAAATGGCATAAGGCTTTGCCAGGGGCCAACCGTAGGCGGCGCCTAGCCCCCCACTAACATGCCGGGCAACGTGTATGGCTCTCTACTCGGGACCTTCCCCTTAAGGCCACCTGTCGGAAGCTCGCCCAACACTTCATTGGTCTGTTCCCCATTTCCAAGGTCGTCAATCCCGTGGCCCTCCAACTCAGGCCTCCACCAGGCCCCCGCTGCCCGCCAGGGTCATTGATGGGGGTCCTGCCTACACCGTGCGCCGCCTGCTCCGCTCCCGTCGTCGTGGTCGGGGCCTTCAGTACCTTGTGGTTGGGAAGGGCTATGGTCCTATGGAACGCTCCTGGGTCCCCTCCCACTTTATTCTGGACCCTGACCTGATTGCTGGCTTTCATTGGGCCCACCCAGGGCAGCCTGTTGGGGCATCCGGGGCCGCCCTGGACAGGGGGGTATTTTCAGCCCGCTTGAGCACTTCAGGCATTACCGCCTCAATCACCGAGGATACGCCCCCTCCCAACCAGCTGCACAGAAATGGTGTCTAATTTTCAGATTGTCTTTAGGCTTGCCCTGATCACTCTCCAGCGTATTCTCTGTTTTGTTTGTTCTTTTGTTTCTGACATGACCATTCTGTCCTCCGGTTTCCAGCTCGGCTCAGCTCGCGCTGAACGCGCTCCGGTTTCCGGCTCGGCTCTGCTTGCGCTGAATGCGCTCTGGTTTCCGACTCGCCTCTGCTCTGCTTGCGCTAAACGCACTCTGGTTTCCGGCTCGGCTCTGCTCTGCTCGCGCTGAACGCACGTTTCAGTTTCCAGCCCGCGCTGAAAGCGTCCCGTCTTCCGGCTCGGCATCCTCACCCTCAGCGGAATCAGCTCCCTGAATCGGCTCCCTGAATCGATTTCCTGAATCGGCTCCCTGAATCAACTCCCTGAATCGGCTTCCCAATTCAGCTCTGCACAGCTTTTCTCCCCTGTTTTTTTTGCATCTACCTTGGATCCTATAACCTGAACTTTATAACAGTATAAAGTCACTACTTTACCTTCAGACAACTGACATGCTCTTGTGAGTGCGACCAACTCTGCAGCTTGTGCAGATGTGTATGATAATGATTTAGCATCAATTATTACATCTTGTAATCTTACAACCGCATATCCACAGAAATATACACCATCAGAAGGTTTTGAACATGAACCATCTACATATAGACAATCCCCCTCTTCCATATCTAAAAGATCAGGACTACAAGAAGTCTCTTGTTCAATGTGTGTCATGTGTGTCGTCAAAACCATCTAAGTCAATATCGTCTATCAGAGCTACTACAGCTGAATGCGGCTGAGAAGATGGCTTAATAGTCAAGTTTTCCGTTGCCTAAAGTGTGGTCTCATAACCAGATCTATGTTGTGCTGTCATATGTTGTGTGTTAAGGTTGTGTTAAACCTTTAACCGTTAATCTGTTACCTGATGTGAGGTGTACAGTATCAAAGGATGTGACAGCACCGTTTTCTCAGCATCCTGGACCATCAGAGCCGCAGCAGCCACTGCTCGCAAGCACGAGGGCAACCCTTGTGCTATGTTGTCTAAAGATTTGGAAAGATACGCAACAGGGTGATATCTGTCACCGTGTTCCTGGGCTAGGATCCCCGCAGCCGTACCACCACGTTCGTGCACATATAGGTGAAAAGGCTTAGCATAATTCGGAAGACCTAGAGCTGGAGCAGACTGTATAGCCTTCTTGAGGGCAGCAAAACTGTCAGTCATTTCATGAGTCCACAGAATGAGATGTGATGGAGGAGCTTTGTGATCAATAGCACTACGCAAAACTTTATCATGCTGTGCGCAGTCAGGGATCCATGCTCGGTAGTAGTTCACCAGTCCCAAGAAGCTCTGCATCTGTTTCACAGTCTGAGGTCTTGAAAACCTAGTCACAAGCTGCAGTCGTTCCTGCGATATCTTACGTTGGCCTTCTATCACAAGGCCCAGATATGAGACCTTTCTCTTTACCCACTGTAGCTTCTGGTGTGAATCTTTAAATCCAGCCTGAGCCAGGACATTGCAGACAATCACTGATGCTTTGTGGCAGTCCTGCTCAGTCAGTCCTGTGACAAGGATGTTATCTGCGTATTTAAGAATGCAGGTCGTTTCTGAGCAGTGTATATCAGCCAAAGTTCTGTGCACTACAGCGGAGAATACGACTGGCGAGTCAACAAAACCCTGAGGAAGACAAGTCCAGGTGAATTGATGTCCCCTATAGGTAAATGCGAAAAGCGGCTGCGTCTCTGAGGCCAAAGGGACACTGAAAAAAGCAAAACAAAGATCAATCACAGTAAAAAAATCTTTGAGTCGCTGGTATAGAGTTAACAATGGTAGCTACATCGGGCACCAAAGGAGCTAACGGAATAACTAATTTATTAATCTCTCGTAAATCTTGTGTTAGCCTCCAGCATTTTTTATCTGCCTTTAAGGCGGGATTAATCGGTGTGTTATACGGTGAATGTGTCTCGATCAAAACACCTTGTGACAATAAATTGTCAATAACTGGAGCAATGCCAACATTCTTCTCTTTTGACAATGGATATTGTTTAACAAAAATCGGATGGTGTATTTTCATAAGTGCATGATACGGTTTTACCTGCATTAACCCTGCCTCATCTTTGTAAGAGGCCCATAATTTAGGGTTAACTTCAACTAAATTTGGTTCGTCAGGCAGGACCTCTGTACTACCCTGGAAAAAATCTTCCGGATGTGGCTGTTGCTCGGTTGAGAGCATGAGGACAGAAGGAAAAGACAGTGAGACATTGGTTTCAAAAAACAGAATCTCCAGTACCATTTTATGCATCATATCTCTTCCTAAAAGGTTTAAAAGCGAGTTTGGAATTATTTTAAAGCTATGATCAAAATTTGTACCAGTCGGTGTCACTACAGGCAAAAGGTGAGTTACAGGACACAAAATTTGAACCCCATCTATTCCCACAGAGCGGATACTTTTTCCTGAAATGGGACCAAAATATTCACCCCCAGCAATTGAAGAACAATGTAGCGCCAGTATCAACCAGAAAACAATAGTCTTTATTGTCTATGCGCAAGGTGACATTAAGTCGAAGGGTGATTACTTTAGGATAGTTATCGCCGAAAAATCATGGGGTTCATCGCTCCGTAGGCTGCTCTATGCAGAAGTCAATTGAGTAGGATATTGCTGCTGTGTGGGCCTCTGCACAACTGCATGCTGGTCTGCATTCTCTACTCACTGAGTGGCTACGCCCCTTCTCTCATCTTCCATTCTCTTTCTACAAGTTTTAACCCAATGACCAGACTTCCCACAATAATTGCACCTCCCCTTTTTTCTAAAACCTCCTCCTTGAGTTTTGTACTGTTGCAGCAAAAAACATGCGTTCAGACTTAACTAAACCAGAAGCGGACTGAAAAACTCCAGCGCCATCTAAATCTCTAATTCTAGCACAGAACTGATCTACTATCAGGGATTCCCCTGCCACGGCCCCCTCGGTAACTGTCAGAGATTCCCCTGCCACGCCCCCCTCAGTAGATGTCAGAGATGCACCCTGCCACGCCCCCCTCAGTAGCTGTCATGGTTCCTTGTTATCCTGTGCCTGCCTGAATGACCGACAGCTGTGGCTCGTTATGGATCAGACTATATAAGCTCACGTTCTCGAGTCACAGGCTGTTGGTTCTTGAATTATCATGCTGGTCATCTCTTGTTTCCGCGACCGCCAGCCTGCCTGCTGGTTCTGTTTCCAGACTCTGTGCCCAGGTGCGGATTACTCTTTGCAGTTGCACTTTACTTTCATTTTCGGACTCTGAGTTTCGTGTTGGATTACTCGTCTCAAGTGGATATTCTTTGTTTGTTTTCTCACCATGGCAACTGTGAGTGTTTTGTGTTGAACTGACTGAATAAACCATGATCGAGTTATTTCCGCTTCCGCGTCATCAGCCTGACATCTACCGACTTCTCGAGTAATCTGTCTGTTGTGATGTGAATCAGTTGAGCCTGAGAAGCTTTCATGTTATTCAAATAAGTATTTATAAATAACACATTGTGTGTATCATCAGTTGGCAGTTTAAAACAATAAAAATGATCCGATCTCTCCAATTGAATCACAAGTTTTGTTAGCTAGGAAAAAAATAGACTATAAAGCCAAAACAATATTGAAGTCCTTTGAAAATTTTTAAAGTCTTTTTAAAATGTCGAAATGTTTTTCTTTAGTTCCTTTTCACTTTTCTCTCACTTTTTTTTTTTTTTCTAAACAATAATATTTTTCATGTATCTGTTTTTTTCGGGCATATAAATTATCGTGGATTCTTTTGGATACTTCAGACAATATCGCCTATATTTGACAGACCGTAAAAAAACGGCTTCTAATCTTGCATCTTACATCTAAGGTGAGGAAACCAATGTCGCGACGAAATCATCCCACCAAAGAAATTATCATTAATTAAACAAATAATGCATAACTAAGACACAAACACACATGCAGCCCTATTGGCTGGCATACGGGACAATCCCCGTAAACAAGGAAGTATCCTAAAAATTTCCCTTTATGGATATTGCCGGAAAGTATCTCGGAAAGTATCTTGCTTCCAAAACTGTTAGATTTTTATCATGCCCAAACAAAACTTAATTCTTGGAGAGGTTTTCCATACGATCTGTGATGCCCGTAGGCCTTTCTGATCAGGGAAGAATCACACTGCACACAGCAAATGCTTCCTCTTCAGTTTATTGCAGGCAGCAGAACGTATATATACACATACAGAGCAAAGAAACCTGACCTAGTTGTTTCCTGTTTAGACAAGAGGATATACTAGCTGGAGATGTATGAGTCCAGATAAGACTCCCTGTTTACCTTACAGACTAACATTGTAAATATACTATAGACACTGAACAGACAAAGGAATGTGTGTGAAACAGTGTGAAAACCATCTTAACACTAACAGCAACCTACCTTGTCACTTGCATCTTTTGATTTTGGCGATTCTCCAATGCCTTAAGAAGCAAAACGGACCTTGTGTGAGAAAATGATGCAGAGACGAGAAGTGTTTTCCCTACATGAGTGGGATGTGGGATGTTCAAAAGGTACCACCCATGAGATAGGGTTGAATGATTCACGCCTTTTTAGAGAAAGATCACGCCGCCTTGCACCACATACAAGAATTGCAGAGTGCTGGCATTATAACTGAGTCTCGCAGACCTTTTGCTTCGCCTATAGTAGTGGTGTGCAAAAAGTCAGGAAAGGTCAGAATGTGCATGGACTATCGGACGGTCAACCAACGGACCACACTGGACCAGTACACTGTACCCCGTATTGAGGATGCTCTGCATAGTCTTTCTGGGAGCAAATGGTTCACTCTAGAAGAAATAATCTTCCTGTGACCAGTACCAAACCCTGTCACAAATCTTCTGAACCATTTGGGACTCGTTGGACTGCTCAGTGTGATACCGCATTCCAAACTCTCAAAAAGTGTCTGGCTCAAGCCCCAGTATTAGCTTTTGCGAATGCCAATAAGTCTTATGTTTTCCACGTGGATGCGAGCATAGATGGCCTTGGGGGAGTTCTGTATCAGGAACATGAGGAAGGATTACACCCAGTTGCTTTTATCAGCCGCAGCCTTTCCCCTTCGGAGAGAAACTATCCAGCCCACAAACTGGAATTTCTAGCTCTGAAGTGGGCAGTAGTGGATAGACTGCATGAGTAGCTTTATGGTGTTCAGTTTGAGGTTAGAACCGATAACAACCCCTTAACCTACATCATGAAGTCAACAAAGCTTGATGCGACTGGTCACCGCTGGTTGTTGCCTTAACCACCTACAATTTAAACTTGAAATACAGACCTGGCCGAAAGAACATTGATGCAGATGCATTATCCAGGAGACCTCATATTTGCCCAAGTCCGGATGATGATTGGCAGGAAATACCTATGGCTTCTGTGAGAGCCCTTTGTCAGGCTGTGTCTGAAGGAAATAAAACAGGAAATGTTTTATTTCTGTGCTGTGCAACAGGCAGGAGCCCATGTGTCTGCGGTTCCAAAAGCTTACTGTCATGCTACTGCATTAACTGTAGACCAGACACCTGCTCTTAGCCTGAGTGACCTTCAGACTTCCCATAGAGATGATGTACTACTAGGAGAAGTGTGGCAAGCCATTCATCACAAAAAGCCTGCCAGTAGTATTCAGAGCACCAACCCTAAGATGAAGCTGCTGAAACAAGAATGGGAAAAGTTATCAGTAGAAAAAGGAATCTTGTACCGAACTGTTCGTCAAAGTGATCATAGGGTAAAACGGCAGCTTGTGCTGCAAAATCAGTTTCACAGTAGGGTTTTAACATCTTTGCATGACGAGACTGGACATTTAGGCTTTAAAAAGCCTTACAGCCTATTTCGTGATCGATTCTATTGGCCAAATATGAAGCGTGATGTTGAGATGTACTGTAAGACCTGTGAACTCTGCCACAGAGAGCTGCCCCTTTATCTCATATGCAGAGTTCTGGTCCTTTGAAGCTCGTGTGCATTGATTTTCTTTCTATTGAGGCAGACTCCCGAAATGTGTGTAATGTGTTAGTAGTCACTGAACACTACACACATTATGTTCAAGCTTTCCCTACTAGAGATAAAAAATCTCCAACTGTATCAAATACTTTTTTGGAGAAATACTTTATACACTACGGTCTTCCCACTCGAATACATTCAGACCAGGGTAGGGATTTTGAGAGCCAGTTGCATGACGTTGAATATGCTGGGTGTGAAAAAGTCTACAACTTCACCTTATCATACACATGGTGATGCTCAGCCTGAGAGGTTTAACAGGACCCTGTTAGATATGCTCGGTACACTGAAGCCTAGTCAGAAAAGTAAATGGAGCCAGCACATAGCACATCTGGTACATGCATATAACTGTACTCCTAATGACGCTACTGGTTTCTCACCTTATTTTCTGATGTTTGGCAGGGAAGCTTGGTTACCTGTTGATGTTTGGTTTGGTGTTTCTGCTGATAACACTTCCCCTGCATCATATTCAAAGTACGTTTCCAGAATGAAACAGTAGCTACAAGCAGCTCATGTTACTGCTGAGAAGATGAATCAGAGTAACAAGGCAAGATATGATCAGAAAGTCTGTTACCATAAATTGACTGTGGGAGACAGGGTTCTGAAATCTTGGCCTGAAGGGAAAGCATAAGCTCGCAGACAGGTGGAGTGCTGTACCTTATGTAGTGGATAGTCAGTTGCAGGGTATCCCAGTGTATAGACTAAAGCCTATTGATGGTGATGAGCCAACAAAGTCATGCACCGAAATCACATTTTGCCACTAGGACAGGAGGTCAGGTTAAGTCCTCAGGTAGATCTCAGACCCATTGCTTCACCAAGAGTTTTGAGACATAGGAGAGCGAAGGAATAGTTTAAAACTGCTCAGAAATCTGCAGAATCAGGAAATGTTCCCGTTGTAGCTGATGTTATTCCAAGAGAGTTGACTTCTTCAGATTCTGAGTCTGAGTTTGGGTTTTATGTGGAAGATGTGAATAACATTTCTTCTTAGTTGAAAGAGGTCACACATACTGAAACATCTCTACGTGGTGTAGAAGGTTCAGAGTCTAATGTTTCTCACACTGTTTCAGATTGACCAGTATTTTCTCCTTAGAGTGAAATCTCGGATGCTCAGATAGTTGAAGGTGGTAATGCTGAGGTGGTTGATGATCCATTGACTGAAAGTCATGAGAGTACCCTTCATACTACTTTCGCAAATGATAGTGTATCTCTGCCAAAGATTGTACCTACAGAAGTAGGTAGATCCAGTAGGGAGAGAAAACCTAATACCAGGTTTACTTATGATAAGCTTGGTTTGCCACACCAACAGTCTGTGTTTTCTCAACATTGTGGTATTAATGTAACGCCTGTAAAATGATTTAATGTTCCTGGAGTTTACAATAGTTCACATGTATGGTGGTGTAATCCTAATGCTTTGTGTGACTTATGTACCAACAGACCTACTCTTTTGTCTTGTAGTCGTTAAACGAATGGTTACTGTTAAGTAATGTGCGTAATTTTAGTACCCAGAATGGGGACATACTGGTTTCTTGGTGGGGGGAGTGTGTAGGAACCTTTAAAAATGTGCTTTGTTTCCAATGTTTTATGGCAATTTATTTATTTTATTTCTATTTTCAAATGTAATATTACATGACATTGTTTGTTTTTTGGTCAGATATGGGTTTGTTTTATATCCAGAAAATTCATTTGTTAAATGTAACGATTATTCTATGCCACCGCCTGTTTACAAGAAACCATCTCCGCCATCACGTGTGATCAAGGCCTAGCGTCTATTGCATTAGCAACCTGTGTGAACAGTGAATGCAGACAGGATCTAGTTGGACCTGGGACTTTGCGACTGGACGTGTTGCGGTGTTGCTGCTGTAAAGATCGCAGGGTTACACTGTGCTCGGATCGACCTCACTCTCCATGCGGAGGGAATTATTCACTACGCTAACAGTGAGTTTTTTCTGATAGACTGTGTAATATTGTGCACTTGGGTTTTTGTTATTTTCTATTTTTTTTGTATCTCTTTATATGTTTTTAGGTCTTTAATTCTACTTTTGATACCAATATTTTATTTTCTAAATATTTCACACTTCTACAGTTGTTTACTGATTTCATACATTTTTGTATAAACTACAGCAAAACTCCGGAATAAGAAAAATAAATATGGTTTGTTAATTTACCAATTTGAATTTGTACTCTGGTGTTTCATACATTTGGGTTTTTTATTGTAATAAGAGACTGGTTTAAATAGAAGAATACTTCAACTGCCGGAATCCAGGTTTTCTTACTTATGTTAAAAAATATAAAATTGTAACCTTTTGGGTTAAAAATAGGGTTACACATTATATATATATATATATTACAGTTGAGCAATAAATTTCAATATTTAAGAATTAATATTTAAAAAAAATAAAAAAATAAATTAAAAAACAGCTGAAACATTTTGCTAAATGAATTACTTTATTTACTTTTTTTGCGAAATGCACGGAAGCGCAACTTTTTTTTTTTTTTTTTGTCACCTTTACATTGGTGTAACATTAAGTGTGTGGACATTTAAAAAAAAAAAACCTTTATGGGGAATAAATTGATGTTTTTTTGCACAGTTTGAGTCGTTTGCAGGCTGCAGGTGCGTTTTTCTCAGACGTGATGGCGCGAACCAGTTTGTCCTTGTATTTTTTGACAAATTTCATGCAGGGCGCGTTGATCAGTTTCAATTTTTGACACACTTTGTTGATAGCCGTGTCGACTTTGTCCTACAAGGAAAAGAAAAAGTAGAGTCAGATGCTCGTACGTGTGCTTTACAGTCAAAAGTATTGGGACACCAGACTTTTCCAGCCATATGTGCTTCTTTGCCAAACTGTTACCACAAAGTTAAAAGCACAAAGGACGTCTTTAAATGCTGTAGCGGGAAATTAGCCCCAAACCCAATTGAACACCTTTGGAATAAATGTGAATGCTGACTGCACCCCAGGAACCTCCTCACCTTCTCAACTAGTCAATCAGTACCTGACTTTACTAAAATTCCTTGTATCTCCACAAATCTCCACTAAATCTAGTGGAACATCTTCCTAGAAGAGTGGAGGTTTATATAACAGCAAATGGAGACTCCATGTGAAATAGGATGTCCACAAATGTCAGATGTCCACAAACTTCTGTTCATGCAGTGTATTCTAATTGAGAGGTAAACATTTTTTTTTTTTATCAAATAATTATGATATAAAAATGTTGGATTCCAATCATTCTACCACTAACAGGTTTGTCTGTGTGGTCAGAAAACACGGCGAAACAAAGCTAACACTTATAAACGTGTAAACGAGACACGAAACCAACAAAAGATTGCGATCAAGATGCTAAAATCTGTTCAATAATAAAAAAAAATAACATCCAGTGACAGAATGAGGACACAAAACAACCTGGTTAAAGTGTGTTCTGACCTTTGAGAGTTGTTTTCCAATAGAATCGAAGATCTTTTGCAAAATCTTCTTGCATATATTACAGGCGAACAAGGGATCGTTTATTTTCTGCACGGAAGAGAGAAGTGACAGAAATGTAGCATCATATCGTTTATTCAATAATCCAATGATCCACTAAACGGAGTAGCGAACTTTCTGCGTACCTGCATGTCGCGTCCATAGGTTTCAACCATGAGGCTGTTGTCGTTGAAGATCTGCTCCTGACACTGCACACATCCTATTAAAAAATTTAAAAAAAGATAATTAAATCCGAAGAATATTTTGTTTGTAGCTTCTGTGAAGAGCGATTTATGAAGAACGATTATGGAAGAAGTCTCCAGTGTCAGACCTTTTGACAATTTGTGTTGATTTTGAATATTATTTAGGGGTGTCTATACTTTTGCCCATACCAATTGTGTTATTCATGGAGCACACTCACACAAACGTAGACAAACTCTATCACAAACACACTCTTGCACACTCCTGACATCTAATGCCATTTTGCCTGGAACTGGAAGATTGAACACGATCTGCACTGGAAGGAGATGAGATTCAGGAGCTTTGAGGATGGATTTGGACTGTAGGACTACAGGCTGCATTTAATCTCCTGCACACCTCAACAATGATGGAATTCTAATGAGTTACATTTTTTCCTCACCACAGTCAAACATGCTTTTATTACCACTTTATCTCTGTAAAACTGCTTTGAAATGAGGTCCATTATTAAAAGCGCTTTACAAATAAAAATTTATTGAATTGGCTGCTAACTTTTGCACAGAAATGAATTAGTGTGATTTTTGTAAAAGCAATGCATTGCCTCGTGTCGTGAAAAGGTGCCAATCATTTTAGTGACGATGTTTAATAACATTCAAGCTGTTATCGGAAAATGATTTTTTTTTTTTATAAAAAGTAAAAAAAAAAAAATTAGAAAAAGAAAAACGTCACATGACCTAAACGGACAAAAGTTTTGGGATGCCTGACTTTTCCAGCCTCATGTGCATCTTTCCCAAACTGTTACCACAAATTTGAAGGCACACTATGGTATTGGACGTCTTTGGATGCTGCAGCATGAAATTTTCCCCTTTACTTAAAAACTAGGAGACCCCAACCTGTTCCAGCATGACAATGCCCCTGTGCACAAATCACAAATCACAAATCATCCTGCTATAGAGCTCTCAACCCTATTGAACACCATCGGGTTGAATGTGAACGCTGACCGCACCCCGAGGCCTCCTCACCATCACCTACATCAATAATTTACTACCAGATTTGTGACTAAAAGAATCTCACACACCAAATTTCCACCAGATCAAGTGGAACATCTTTCCAGAAGAGGAGCACATTATAAAAGCGAATGAGACTAAATGTAGAGACATTTCGAACTTCTTTCAATCTTGTTATTAAAACATTGTATAAATAATTTTTTAATTCCTTTTTAAAACATTGATAAAAAAAAAGCAGTTACCTAAAAGCAGAAGCAAAACTCCAAACTGAAAAACAGCCGTCATCTTCTCTTCTCTTTCCCGCTGCCCGCATTGTGTTTATGTCTGTGTTCCCGAGGGTCTTTATATATTGGTACTCACAGTTGATTTTGAGGAAACTGGAGGTAATTTTTTGCTTTCACTGTTAAACCAACAACAAATGTTTTTTGTTTTTTGCAGTTTTTGCAGTTTTAGTGATGACTGTTGCACTCTAGATAGTGTTACAATTTACCACAAAAAATAACAACACCTTTTTTAAAAAATACAGTGGCGGGCGGTCAGGGCCAGCAAAGTTTTCTCTGCTGACCTAAACACTATCAGCAGCACTGACGTACATTTACAACCTAAATTCTAATATTTATCCATGAAATTTTATTAATTTATTCCCAACAGTTTATTCTCTTCATTTCGTCGCATTTCGCACTGCTTCCAGAACGTGTATGTGGATGATAGATTTTTTTGTCCAATCAGATTTCAGCCTCCCTGTGCTGTCATGTCAATCCAATCTGCTCAGGGCCTTTACAGTCAGTACTGCTGGCCTTTTTACCTCAGTCTCTTTAAGCAATAGCTTTGTTTCTTTAACCAATCAGATTTCAAATTCACATCACAGACTGCACCTCAGGAGCCTCATCACCTCACCTACATCAGTACCTGACTTTACTACCACCCTTTAGCTCAATGACTCTCCACAAGCTCACACAAAAACAATCAAGTGGAACATCTTCCCAGAAGAGTGGAGGTTATTATAATAGTAAGATTGTAAGTGTGGAATGAGATGTTGAAGAAAAAGCACATACCAATCTTATGGTCAGGTCTCCACAAACCTATAGACTATACTATATATTTATTTAAAGATTTTGCAAGCACTTAATTTTTTCCATTTTTCCATATACTACACAAAACTTCGTTCCATAACGTTGTTACAGGGACTTTTATGCAAATGAAGATCCCACTGTGTCCCGGTTTATATTGTTTTTTTTTTATAGTGGTGTGTTGAAATCATATCCTATTCCTAAAATGAGAAACATCCCAATATATCGCCTTGTACACGGTATCACAACGTATCGTATTGCAACCCCTGTATCGTGATACATATTGTATTAAAAGATTCTTGCCAATTCACAGCCCTAGTTAGTTATTTAGCACTTCTGTAGCTGCTGTAGCGTAAAGATCAGGACTTGTTTTATAGACAATTACTGGAAACGTGGCTTAGATAAGCAACACGATCCGTTAAATTCAGCTATCAGGAAGTAATTAACTTAAGGTTGTATCAGAAATGTATAACCACACATCCCTGAGTGTCTTCACTTATATGTTGTGTGCACTAAAGAGTCCGAGCTCATGTGAAGATTTCGCTTTAATTCTGTTTAAAATCGAATAAACAGAGCTGTAGTTAGAAGAAACGTCACTACGGTAGCTATTCTGAATCCACACCGAATGTTAAACTCAGCGATGTGTGAAAATTATACAGTGCTAGTGTGTGTGTGTGTGTGTGTGTGTGTGTGTGTGTGTGTGTGTGTGTGTGTGTGTGTGTTTAAGCAATAGAGAGACAGATGAAACCGGTAAAGTGTAATGCTAGGCAGATGTGCAGTGTAGCAGGAGGTCTTTACACTCATGATTTGTTCTGTGAGACCCATCACACACTCTGTGCCTGAGAGTGATGAGCAAAATAGCAAAAACACACACACACTCACACAAAAACACACACACACACACACACACACACACACACACACACACAAATAGCCGTATAAATTTACATCTATAACATTTAAAGCGGTATCTGAACACATGCTGTAATCTAATGTTAACACTCAAGAGGTAAAGTATGTGTGTGTGTGTGTGTGTGTGTGTGTGTGTGTGTGTGTGTGTGTGTGTGTGTGTGTGTGTGTGTGTGTTATTCTGTGTGGATTGATGCACAATCATTAGCATGGACTTCCTAGAAAAAATCTATACATATTTCTAACATACATATTTACAAAACAAGGCCATTTTACAACCAAGTGTCTTTTCATGGGTTTGAAACTTTGATTGATTGATTGATTGATTGAATGATAACAAGTTAATGCTAATGAGCTGAGAGTGATGGAGACGAGACACTCTGAGATCAATAAATAAACTTTAATTTCATGAATCAAATATGTACAGGAATGGTCGATTCCTCTTTATGATCAGAAAATGGCAGACTAGTTGTGTACACTAGAATAATTCAGCCGAAACACACACACACACACACACACACACACACACACACACAGACACATTTAGAGAAAGAGAAAGAGAAAAAGAGTTAAAAGTTTGCTCACACTGAAGGTGTCAAGTCAAGTCAAGTTTATTTCTATTGCGCTTTTCACAACAGACATTGTCTCAAAGCAGCTTTACACAAATCAACAGTGATGGTGAATGGTGCGAATTTGTCCCTGATGAGCAAGCCGTGGCGACTGTGGCAAGGAAAAACTCCCTTAGATGTTATGAGGAAGAAACCTTGAGAGGAACCAGACTCAAAAGGGGAACCCATCCTCATCTGGGTGACATCAAGAGTTTGATCATAAATTTTCCAACAATACAGAACACTGGAGAGTGAGAACTAACATGATTACTGGAGTATAAGATTATAAGTGATGTTCTTTCTGCAGTCTTAAACAGTCTTTATGGTTAGTAGCTCCTAGTTTTATGAGCTCAGCATTTTTGATCACCACAGATCCAGCATCAGCTTCTCCATGCCAGAGCCTTAACACTCCAGGAGGTCCAATGTCAAAACTCCACACATGTAGCGGGATCCAATTGACACTGGTACGTCTCTAGATGGTTCGGGATGTTTGCGAGTTCGGCATCTATTTCTTCAAAGGTCCGTAATCACCAAGAGGTGGGAGGTGACTGGAGCTGGCCAACCTCAGGGTGTCTCGGGATGGGGAGAGAAAGAGAAGCAGTGGAGAGGAATTAGCGTAGCTGCTGTTCATGATCTTAACAGCACAAGTTGATAATGTGCATGTGATCAGATGTTCTTGAGCACAAGGTTATGATGTGATGTGTGTTATGTGTAGGCTTTGCTAAAAAGATATGTTTTTAATCTACACTTAAACTGGGTGAGTGTGTCTGAACCCCGAACACCGTCAGGAAGACTATTCCAGAGTTTAGGAGCTAAATGTGAAAATGCTCTACCACCTTTAGTGGACTTTGCTATTCTAGGAACTACTAGAAGCCCAGAGTTTTGAGATCTCAGGGAGCGTGGCGGATTGTAGCGTGTTAAAAGACTGGATAGATACATGGGAA
The DNA here is from genome assembly GCA_024362625.1 of Silurus asotus. Lineage (NCBI taxonomy): Eukaryota > Metazoa > Chordata > Actinopteri > Siluriformes > Siluridae > Silurus > Silurus asotus. Next base: position 6,311,899 of record MU551610.1, on the reverse strand, counting down.
GGTGTCTTGAAGGTGCATTAGTCAACTTTGGCCCTCTAGTGGTCAAATTGATGAACTAGAACAACATGAAAACTATCTTGAATTCATATTATTGCAGTGTTGAACTGTATAATTTCATGCCCAGGCCTTCAGTGGTGTCCTGCCTGAATCAATCAAACTCTTAATTCTATAATTATGAAGCCACGGCTGTAGAAACCACCAATACTATAGAGAAACCCAGTGTAACGGAGCGCATAATCACAGACAGGAATCTCATACAAAGAGAATAAATGTCATTACCAAACCAAGAAATCCTTTTACTGGAGCCACAACTGCACTGCCCACGAAGAATAATTTACGTATTCATGGTAAAAAAAAATACATTATAATGTAAGTCAGTGATTCCGTTAGAGTTTAAGCAAGCAGAAGAGGCCTTGCTGACCCCGATGGCCTTCCACTGTATCGTTCCATTCACTGTAATCTCCACAAATATTAGCTGGATTAAATTAGCATGTGTTAGTTTGCCTTCTGAAAGCATATGATTACATTTTCCATATTGAGAATGGTGTTAGTCTTCATGCTACATTGCTGTGATCACCAGAGTGAGCGTCAAGCTCTGGGTCTCCCCATGTTAGCACTGTAGCATCACACTGTAGTGTTTTCCATTTAGCCATTTCACACCCGGAAACATGACTTTTAACACTATAAACGTGTGAAATTCGCCTCAGACGGCTTCCACTGCACACAGGGCAATGAGTTATCATGAGGTTTTTAATGCTCTGTGTCTCCCAGTGCAGTTTGAATGTTAGCATGATTACATGCGTGGGAATTAGCTAACATTAGTGTCATGGTTGTGGCCAATACAGCTCAGGACTACAACTACCATCACAAGCACTTAGGTGACTACATATGCAGGTAAATACACGTGTCATGGCTGAATTTCTAGCTTTTTTTAAAATTTAAAATTAAAAAAGCGCAAATGTTCAGGTGTTAATTTGCTTTATTACTCATTTTATTTCTTTGGGTTTCATGCGAATCATCAAACGTCATCAATTTCACAACTCCCCAATCCTTATTTTCTGAACACACGCCCTAATTTCTCTCTCATACTTATAGTATTATATGTTTGGTGTAATCCAGAAAATTCAACCAAGTTTTCCTGTACAAACATATTGAAATGAGGGCGGAGTTAAGCAGCATCATGGGCGGATCTACAATTTAATTGGCCACTGAGTAAACTCACAATGCAACTCCGTACTGCACTACAATTCATCAAGCAGGTTGCCAGATAATACTATATTATACTATACTTGTAATATTGACACTATAGAGCCAAATGTTTGTGGACACCTGACCATAATATTGGTATGTGCTTCTTTTTGAACATTCCACATTTAGTCGCCCGTTGCTATTTAAATGACCTCTACTCTTCTAGGTAGATGTTCCACAACATAATGTGGAAATTCAGTCAGCCACAAGGGTATTTAGTGAAGTTAGGTACTAACTTCACTAACTTGGTGAGGTGAGGAGGCCTGGGCTGCAGTCAGCGTTCACGTTCATCATGTTCAATAGGTTCAAGAGCTCTATAACAGGAGATCTTCCACTCCAAGCCATGTAAACTGGGGTACTGAAGGAAACATTTCATGAAGATGATGAAGTGAAACATGTATAATGCTTTTTACAGGAGAACATTTAATGTAAAATAAGTCCGATGTGTTTAAATGTGTAATAAAAATGGACAACAAACCTGATCTACGTATATATATGATATAGTATCTTACGAAAGTAAATGCACCCCTTACATTTCAGTAACCATTTTATTATGTCTTCCCAAGAGACAATACTATAGAAATGAAACTTGGACATATTTTACATTAGTCAGCTTGTATAGAAGCCTCCTCTGAAGCTGCTCACAAGAAAGCTTTCAAACAGTCTGCTGAAGACGAGCTGTCCAAGAGCATTATTTACTGGAACCATGTCCTGTGTTCTGATGAGACTAAGATAAACTTGTCTCTCTCAGATGGTGTCCATTATGTGTGGCAACCAAGAAAGGGGTACCAAGAAAATTGTGTCTTGCCTACAGTCAAGCATGGTGGTGGCAGCATCATGGTCTGGGGCTGCATGAGTGCTGCTGGTACTGGGAAGCTGTGGTTCATCGAGGGAAACATGGATATCAACATGTACTATGAAATTCTGAAGCAGAACATGAAGCCCTTTCTTCAGAAACTGGGCCAAACAGCAGTTTTCCAAAATAATGACGACTCTAAACACACTGCCAAGAGGAAGCTACAGGTGATGGAGTGGTCAAGAATGTCTCCATCCATGAACCCTATTAAGCACCTGTGGGCCTCAAGTGGAAGGTGGAGAAGCATCATGTGTGGAACATCCAGCAGTTCCATGATTATGGAGGAGTGGAAGAGGATCCCAGCAACCACCCGTGCAGCTCTGGTGAATTCCACACCCAGGAGGATTAAAGCAGTGCTGGATAACGATGTGCTCACACACAATATGGACACTTTGGTCACAGTTTTGACATGTTCACTGAGGGTGTACACACTTTTGTTGCCAGTTATTAAGGCAATAATGGCACACACACACACACACACACACACACACACACACACACACACACACACACACACAAACACTTTTGGCTAAAATATTCCGTGTGTACATTTCTTTTTTGCAGATTTATGTCCTAGAAGAAGCATTAATTATGAGAATCAATTACCGTAATTTCCGGACTATAAAGCGCATCCATATATAAGCCGCACCCACTGAATTTGACAAATATTTGTATTTTTAACATAAATAAGCCGTCTAAACTAATGTACTTTATGTACTTTAAAAATCACCCGATGGAAGTTTTTTCTCCCGATGCCGTGCAGCTCAGAACACAGGTGAGGTGCGTTTTTTTTTTTCGTTTCCTTTCGGAAATTTCATTGGTCTAATGTTATGGGGCTCAGTTTTTTGGCTTGAAGTTTGTAAAACCGGGAAAAACCCAGGAAAAATTCATAAATTAGCCGCTTCATTGTTTAAGCCGCAAAGTTCAAACCGTGGGGAAAAAGTAGCAGCTTATAGTCTGGAAAATACGGTAAACTATTACATATTGTATATAAAGTTGTATGAGTAATAGTTGGAGCAACACTCATTAAAAAAATATATATAATTTTTTAAATAAAGCATATTAAATAATAGGCTGATTTTGGTTTCTAATCTGAAAGTCATTTATTATTATTATTATTATTATCAATATTATTATAATTTTTATTATTATAATCATTATTATTATTAACATGATCTACAATTACTATTCAAACGGAGTAAAGGCAGTGCAAAACACAGAACTCCTCCATCACAAGCGTCATTTCTAAATCCCCCGGAGACATTTTTTGAGGGTAATCTGTCAAAAAATGATGTTTTGTGTCTTTTGTTGTTAAGAATGTAGTTTTTTTTTTTGTCTTTGTTCGCCATCAAGTCCTCGTTTTTTGAAAAACCCACTTGACAAATCTGTGTTACGCCCGATGCGTCCTGTCAGGCAGATCGATCAGTCACGAGTGTTTTTTTGCGTTTTTTTGCTCATTTTAATAGCAGAAAAAATAAAAAATAGAGAGAAATGGTTCAAAATAAATGTATCACACAAACAGCATTTAATAATGATCTGGTTGTCTGATCTTTTCGACTCCAGGGTATACTTAATTTTGAGCACGTTTTCTTTAGGTTAGCCTTAGTGCATTGTGTAATCGTCTCCTTAAAACTATTACATTTTAAGTCTCTTAATCCCAAGAAACTGATTCTGTGGAGTCTCTACATTCATCCACATCCTGTCCAGATATGAAGAAGAAACCTTGAAGATCCCAACTGGAAAGGCTCAGCTTCGTGTTTCCTGAAAGAGCGTCTTCTTTCCTGTCCTGCTCATCTCTCACTTTCTCTTTCTGTCTTTCTCATTGGTGTCTCTCACGTCCTGTTTTTCAGATGTCCTCCAGAACGTCGCAGGGGACGAAGCCTTGTTTCTTTCCACTGGCGACTTGGATGAAGCCGTTTCTCTCGTCCTCAGCGCTTACACAAATCTGAAATGGACAAAATGCATCCCCTCTGTTCAGAAGAATCATTCAGCTTGGACTACTGGACATTGGACTTGTGATTGGAAGGTCATGAGTTCAGGTCCTAACAACACCAAGCTGCCACTGTTGGGCCCTTGCGCAAGGCCCTCAAACCTCAACTGCTCAGATAAGAGTCTACATTTAAATGACTTACTATCTCATTATCTCAGGATATTATCTCATGATTCTAGCTTACTGACTCATTACCTCAGGACATTATCTCATGAGTCTAGCTTACTGACTCATTATCTCAGGATATTATCTCATGAGTCTAGCTTACTATCTAATTATCTCAGGACATTATCTCATGAGTCTAGCTTACTATCTCACTATCTCAGGATATTATCTCACGAGTCTAGCTTACTGACTTATTATCTCAGAATATTATCTCATGAGTCTAGCTTACTATCTCATTATCTCAGTATTATCAGGATTTTATCTTATGATTCTGACTTACTCATTAGGTAATACTCCAAGGTATTATCTCATTATTCCATCTTATTAATTTATTACTCATTATCTCAGAACATTATCTCATGATTCTTACTCATTTTTTCAAGATATCATCTAATGATTCTTGCTTACTAACATTACTTCAGGATATTATGTCATTATTCTGACTTACTTATTATTTCAATATATTGTAATATCTCATTATCCTGGCTTACTTATTCATTATTTCATGATTTTGACTTATGAATTGTAATTTTGAATGAGTCATTTCTCATTTTTTAATACGATCTTGATTTTTCATCTCATGTTTATTTGGTAACTATCCCATAATTCTAAAATCTAAAAATTGTCTGATATTTACTTCAAATTATCTCATTATTTTAACTGAACAACACTTTTTTCAAGTTATTATCTCATTATATTCCTATTTTGATTAACTTCTTATTACCATCATACTATTTTAATGATTGTTATTTTAATTACAATTTAATTTATCGTACTACTATCTCATTAATTCACGGTATTATCTCATTAATTCTTTGTTTGTTTTTTTATATTATCTCATTATTTTGACCTAGTAATTTATTGATGTATCATGTTACTTTAACTTATCAAGTTATTTGTATATATTATATACCACTTTTGATTTGGCATTTCAAGATATTATCTCATTATTTTACTTTCTATACTGTCAATAATTCAGGTAAATGACTGATCGTTAGACATGTAAATTGCACTAGGGTAAGTAACGTCTGACTTGCTGATGATCTGGAAAAGAGCATATGGGATAAGTTTGTAAATTATATTGAATAAAATATTTGTTTGTTTTATTGATAGATTGTGGTGTATTTTATGTCAAAATGAGATAATACCTTAAATTAATGAGATAAATCACAATAATGAGATAAAAAAACAAAAATACTGAATGAATCTTAACAAATCTCCACAAAATCTAGTGGAACATCTTCTCAGAAGAATGGAGCTTATTATAAGAGCAAATAGAGACCCAGTGTGAAATGGGAAAAAAAAAGAAAGCACATACCAATCAAACCACACACCACAAACTTTTGTCCATAAAGTGTGTATTTTCGGACAGAGGACTCACCTGTCCCTCCTTTATGGTGATCTGTCCCTGCTCCTTACAGCCAATAAACGTATGGTTACACCTAAACACCCGATCGCCTTCCCTCACCAAGTGAGCATAGGAAGCTGGGAAAAAACCTATCCTGTCCTCGATCATGCCCTAAATCCATGTCAAACAAAAACACAAAGATCTGTGTCAAATGATGGAGATGTAATAGATCTCATTCCAAATCATGTGTCGTTTAAAAACACTTTAGCATTCACCTTCCACCAATCTTCATTTGAGTTGTCTGCAAGGATGATCCGATCTCCAGGTCTGGAAAAGATAAGCAAAGGAGCAAAATCCTGAGAAGAAAACCTACATCCTGTTAGAAATACACACAGAGTCACACTCAGATGACTCTGTCCCTGAAACTACAGTGATGTGTGTGTGTGTGTGTGTGTGTGTGTGTGTGTGTGTGTTGTTCACCTCATCTCTAGGTCCTGTCTTTCTTGTGGAATAAATCTGTACAGAGCCACGTATGTGTTTAGTGGCAAGAGGTCCTTCTGTAGGTCTTCATCTTCATCAGTCTGTAGAACACACACACACACACACACACACACACACACACACACACACACACACACACACACACACACACACACACACCCCTTTACAATCTGCCACTGTTATATACACACACAAAAATCTACGGTATATGAAAACATTTCGGTTTCCAGGCAGCATCAGGTCTGTCTCCTATATACAAAAACCCCTCCTTTCTACCCTCTATTTCGGACGGATCCTTTGCGCTGTGGTTTAGAAGGGGCATTGTAAACATTAATGATCTTTTTCATACATTTGTCACATTTTCCTACCTGTCGGAAAAATTCAACCCCCCTAAAACACATTTTTTCCGATATCTCCAAGTTCGTGATTTTGTAAGGAACACATCCTCTCATTTCCCGCACCCTCCCCCTAAACAAGAGATTGATCAAGTTTTAGAAACAAAACTTTGTAAGGGTACTGTCTCTAATATTTATAAAACTATTTTTTCATTTGTTGTCCAGTCAGGCTCTTCGTCCCTTTCGAAAATAAAGAGTGACTGGGAATCGGACCTTAATTATAGTTTCACGGATGAGGAATGGTCCAAGGCACTTGGTCGTGTACATTCCTCCTCTATATGTGCCCGTCATTCGTTAATACAGTTTAAATTGTTGCATAGAGTGTATTGGACAAAGACCAAACTATCTAAGATTAACCCGGGTTTGGATCCGACTTGTGACCGGTGTCGGCAGGCTCCAGCTACTCTTTATCATACTTTTTGGCTTTGCCCGGCTCTGACATCTTTCTGGACATCAATATTTAAATCGATCTCTGATTACTTAATTTTAGATATCGAACCGTGTCCCCTAATAGCACTATTTGGACTCAAGCCCACAAATCCCTCCTTGTCATCCTTACAGTCGAACATGCTTGCCTTTTGTTTTATAGTAGCAAAGAGACTTATATTACT
>MU551610.1:6268299-6280973 GCA_024362625.1 Silurus asotus | reverse complement strand
AGAGAGAGAGAGAGAGAGAGAGAGAGAGAGAGAGAGAGAGAGACCACATTTGAACAGAATCCTTCACCAAAATGAACCAAATTATCACCAATTTTCACTCTGAAAAACGGCCCCACCTTCTGGGGGATCAGAGAGCCCTGCACACTCACAACTAACTACATACACACCTGGCACCAGGTGAGGGACAGTGTGGGACAATGCCATCTAGTGTAGGCAACACACACACACACACACACACACACACACACACACACACACACACGTGCATATATATTTCCTTTTTTACTTTATTTTATTTTACTTTTTATTTTTTTATTAAATCTACTCATGTATTTTAACTATTTCTTTAAAACTTTTCAGTTTTTATTATGTTGTTATTATAGTTATATTATAGCATTATTATTATTATTATTATAGTTTATTCTTATTTCCAAATAACTATTATTTATATTGTTATGTGTCTGTATGTTCTGTGCTTTGGCAATATAAATGTCCATATTTGTCACAACAATAAAACAACCTTTGAATCTTGACAGAGAGAGAAAGAAAAAGAAAGAGAGAGAGAGAGAGAGAGAGAGAGAGAGAGAGAGAGAGAGAGAGAGAGAGAGAGAGAGAGAAAGAGAGAGAGAGAGATGAGAGCCAGTTTGTCCCCTGTATATTTATTAGATGAGGCCTGTGGTGAATAGAGGAGTGTGTATGTGAGTGTGTAAAGTGTATGTGAGTGTGTAAAGTGTATGTGAGTGTGTAAAGTGTATGTGAGTGTGTAAAGTGTATGTGAGTGTGTAAAGTGTATGTGAGTGTGTAAAGTGTATGTGAGTGTGTAAAGTGTATGTGAGTGTGTAAAGTGTATGTGAGTGTGTAAAGTGTATGTGAGTGTGTAAAGTGTATGTGAGTGTGTAAAGTGTATGTGAGTGTGTAAAGTGTATGTGAGTGTGTAAAGTGTATGTGAGTGTGTAAAGTGTATGTGAGTGTGTAAAGTGTATGTGAGTGTGTAAAGTGTATGTGAGTGTGTAAAGTGTATGTGAGTGTGTAAAGTGTATGTGAGTGTGTAAAGTGTATGTGAGTGTGTAAAGTGTATGTGAGTGTGTAAAGTGTATGTGAGTGTGTAAAGTGTATGTGAGTGTGTAAAGTGTATGTGAGTGTGTAAAGTGTATGTGAGTGTGTAAAGTGTATGTGAGTGTGTAAAGTGTATGTGAGTGTGTAAAGTGTATGTGAGTGTGTAAAGTGTATGTGAGTGTGTAAAGTGTATGTGAGTGTGTAAAGTGTATGTGAGTGTGTAAAGTGTATGTGAGTGTGTAAAGTGTATGTGAGTGTGTAAAGTGTATGTGAGTGTGTAAAGTGTATGTGAGTGTGTAAAGTGTATGTGAGTGTGTAAAGTGTATGTGAGTGTGTGGAGTGTATGTGAGTGTATTGAGTGTGTGTAAGTGTGTAGATTGTGTGGAGTGTATGTGAGTGTGTGGAGTGTATGTGAGTGTATTGAGTGTGTGTAAGTGTGTAGATTGTGTGGAGTGTATGTGAGTGTGTGGAGTGTATGTGAGTGTGTAGATTGTGATAAAAGTGTGTGTGAAGTGTGTGTAAGTGTGTAGATTGTGAATCAGTGTGTGGAGTGTATGTTAGTATGTAGATTGTGAGTCAGTGTGTGGAGTGTGTGTGAGTGTGTAGATTGTGAGTCAGTGTGTGAAGTGTGTGTGAGTGTGTAGACTGTGAGTCAGTGTGTGGAGTGTGTGTAAGTGTGTAGATTGTGAGTCAGTGTGTGGAGTGTGTGTGAGTGTGTAGATTGTGAGTCAGTGTGTGGAGTGTATGTGAGTGTGTAGATTGTGAGTCAGTGTGTGGAGTGTGTGTGAGTGTGTAGATTGTGAGTCAGTGTGTGGAGTGTGTGTGAGTGTGTAAACTGTGAGTCAGTGTGTGGAGTGTGTGTAAGTGTGTAGACTGTGAGTCAGTGTGTGGAGTGTGTGTAAGTGTGTAGATTGTGAGTCAGTGTGTGGAGTGTGTGTACAGTAGTGAACTCTTACCAGTTTGCCCATGCACCTCTGTTGCCCCACCCTGTTCAGGCACTTGTGATGGATGCCCATTTTACAGGCTTTGCAGCGGAGTCCCAGCTTGGCATTGGGGCCTGTTAATCACACATCACACTCATTAACACACCGCAGGGTCGAATAGCACGAAGCTCGTAGCGGAGACACTTTTTGGTCAATTAATCTGAAGAATACAATTGTGTGCTAATCAAATCTAATCTCAATCTTTTTACTCTAATAAAATCTAATCTCAAAATGTTTTTTCTAGACAAATCAAACACTAAATAATATTTTACTTTAACCAAATTTAATCTTAAAATGTTTTTCACTCTAGTCAAATCAAAACTTTTTTTACTCTAATCAAATCTAATCTAAAAAAAATTACTCTAGGCAAACTAACCTCAGAAAGTGTTTTACTTTAAAAGAATCTAATCAAATCTCAAAATTCATCCGCAAGAAAGTTTAAACAAATATCGTGGTTTTCATGAAAATCCGTCTTATTTCAGAAAAAAAATGTTTGTATCCAACCTTCAGCTAGGGGATAAAAAAACCTTTGGATAGTAAAAGTCAATAAACAATGAATGTGAAAGGAGATTTGTGGGCGTGGCTAAATGCAAATGTGCTGTAAAACTCACAAAGACTTGGATTTCTCATTATTTTCTTCACGTCGATGACATTATCTCACACACTGACAGCATTTTGTGTAACTAAATATCCAAATCTACATGCATAGTGCCTATGTGTGTAAAAATACGAATTATTATTCATAGTTATTCAGTGAAACAGGAACCTGATTGAGCAGTTCTGTTGATTAGCTTCTGCTTTTCAAGGACGAATTTCCCGTTTCAACATTACTGAAGCCACACAGACTCGGTGCTAATTACATTGCAGTAAGAAAAAAAGCAGACGGGACAAGTCTGAGCGTTCCTCCGTGATTCACTCAGGTAACCTTTAAAGGAAATTCCAAGAGAGTGCTAATCGAATCGTGATGCTTTTCTTCCTCCTGCAGCACCAAAACAAAAAATCTAAAAAAATATTTCAACAATTTCTTCTTGGCACTGCTAATGGTGTTGTTTAGATTTTCCGAAATAAAATGTCTCATTCGTTCGATCCATATACACATATACAGTAGTATCCATTCATTAATATTTTTTTTCCTCTCGCAAAACAAAAGCGGATTAATTGCTCAAACAAAAGTTTAAAATTCAGCGTTTTCTCATTTTCCGTTCTTAAAGTCCTCACACCTTCCTACAGTAGGTTCTCCATCACCAGCTCTCTGTTTGTTTCCTCCACTGGCTTCCTGATGATTCATTGGAGCACAATTCCTTTACCTTCACCCCACACTGCACCACTGATCTCTCCGATCCTCATCCACTCCTCGACTGGTCCCACCATCACTCCAGAGTCAAGAAAGACAAAGAATTTTCTCTGTTCTGGCACTGGGATGATCGATTTAACTTCCACTTCAACAGCTGAATCGCTAGCAGTCTTTAAACTATGTCTAAACACCCATCTTTTTCAGAGGTTGCCAGATTTCCATTGGCATTAAGTTCTAATCTTTTGTCCCCATGAGTTTTAGATTGATGGTATTCTCAGTGTTGTCGTAATAAACCAGGATCAGAATGTTTTTAATGAAAGAGCAATTTTGTAATTAGTTTTTTTTTTTTTCAGGACAAATTTAATCTCAAAATGTTTTTTTACTATAGACAAATCTAATCTTAAAATGTTTTGACTACAATCGAATCTAATCTAAAATGTTTTTTTACTATAGACAAATCAAATTTTAAATAGTTTTTTACCTTAATCAAATCTAATCTGAACTTTTTTTACAATAGACAAATCTAATCTCGAATAGTTTTTACTCCAATCAAATGTAATCTCGAATAGTTTTTTACTTCAACCAAATCTAATCTAAAAGTTTTTTTTACAATAGACAAATCTAATCTCGAAATGTTTTTACTCCAATCGAATCTAATCTTGAATAGTTTTTTACTTAAACCAAATCTAATCTCAAAATGTTTTTACTCCAATCAAATCTAATTTAAAAGATTTTTTTTACAATAGACAAATCTAATCTCAAATAGTTTTTTTACTCCAATCAAATCTAATCTAAAAGGTGTTTTTTTTTTTACAATAGAAACATCTAATCTCAAAATGTTTTTTACTCCAATCAAATCTAACCTCAAAAGGTTTTCTACTCTAATCAAAGTTTTGAAGAACTTTGATTAGAGTAGAGAGACAAAGGGGACCAGTTGATAAATGCAGAGTTTGAGTTTATGCTAGCTCTCTTATATCTTAGCTAGCTCTGTCATGTAATTCACAGTTGTTTTCTCTGACACATCGTTTCAATTCGATTGGTACACGTTTCGCTTTTTTTCTATGTTCTCCTTAAGTTTTTTATGGATTTGTTTACTTTGGAGTTTCTGTAGATCTTGCTAATCACACTCCGTATGGATTATGCTCCGGGTCTTCATCTGTTCCATGTTGTTACATGACTTGTGCATTCTTTGGCACTAATGTGACATAAAGTCTGTAATTTGACAGCAAATTTAAGAAAATTTTATCACTTCGACGCAAAATAGAGTCATTACATCCACGAAAATGTCAAGCTAATATCAATAAAAAATCCAACACTTGGCATGAATGCTACTGTGTGACATCAAGTTGACCACAGCAGCCTTTACTGCAGGTGACACTTACTGGATGTTCACGTTTATATAGATTGATGTCAGAAAAAACTTATAGATAAAAACCTACGGAATCCATAGTGCCAGAAAGTCTCTGAAATCTAAACAGCTAACATGCACAATTAAAATAGAAAGCAATTTCAGAAATGTAAGACACGTTGCCATTATAAAGCGATACTTAAAAAAAAAAGCAGCACAGAAACACGCTCAGAAAACTGGATCCAGAAAGGTGTCTTTTCCTTTCCTTTCTTACTTCCTTTTTTTCTTTTCTTTTTATTACCAGGAAAAAGAACTTCCTTAAGGGATCCTGAAAGGGTCACACCGGACCTGTGTTCTGATACAGCTTTCAGCACGTGCTCATTAACTTCCCCTCCTTAATTGCCCTCAGTTCCCCAGATCCATGTAAAAAGCCATTTAAATGAGGTATTGGGGGAATTGAGTCAGCAGGTTGCCAGGTCTGTAGTTTTTTAGCCAAATTGATTTTCTGGTCTGCTGATGTGGGATAATGTTTGGGAGATTCAGAGACTAATCGCTTTCTTTGAAAGAGATAGCACTTTTTAGATTTGGATTGGGACTCCAGACTGTTTTTATGTTATTGGTTCTGAATAGCCATTAGACTGGTTTTAGGGTAGTCCTGAATGGCCTTAAGATTGGTTTTAGAGTTGTTCTGAATAACCTTTAGACTGGTTTTAGGGTAGTCCTAAATGCCCTTTAGACTGGTTTTAGGGTAGTCCTGAATGCCCTTTAGACTGGTTTTAGGGTAGTCCTGAATGGCCTTTAGACTGGTTTTAGGGTAGTTCTGAATAGCATTTAGACTGGTTTTAGGGTAGTCCTGAATGTCCTTTAGACTAGTTTTAGGTTAGTCCCGAATGGCCTACAGACTGGTTCTAGGTTAGCCCTGAATGGCCTTTAGACTGGTTTTGGGTTAGTCCTCAATGGACTTTAGACTGGTTTTAGGGTAGTCCTGAATGTCCTTTAGACTGGTTTTAGGGCAGTCCTGAATGTCCTTTAAACTGGTTTTAGGGCAGTCCTGAATGGCCTTTAGACTGGTTTTAGGGCAGTCCTGAATGGCCTTTAGACTGGCTTTGGGTAAGTTCTGAGTGGCCTTTGTGCTAAAGGAAGTGGCAGCTCAATAGTTAATGTTCCCCAGCCGAATTGCCACTGTTGGGCACTTGAGCAAGGCCTTGAGCTCTGACTGCAGCTTGTAAAGAAATTTGTATTTATTTGTAAAGAAATAAATTTACAATGCTATATTGTAAATTTGACAAATAAAAACCTTTTTTTGGGGTTAGTCCTGAATTATGCAAAATAGCTAGGCTTGTAATAACTAAAATGCCACTCTGGATTAACATTTTATTCCTAAAAATAAAGCTTTGGAAAACAATAATAATTGTAAAATACTCATCTAAAATTTACAGTAACTTATAGTTATGCAGCCAAACTACTGCCTTCTGCTTATAAGTATCGTTTCTCAGCTTAGCTAAATTATTAGCAAGCCAAGAAAATTCTGTCGATCATTTTTATCCCCACCACTGTCTCCTGCTCATAATGGCCACATCTAAGTGGTAAAGGGAAGTAGACAAGAGCGTGTGGAAAACAGTAAAGAAACAGGGCCCACGTTTCAAAATACTTGAGGGCATGTTCTTCCAAATGACTGTCAGAAGAACAGTTGTGCCTCAGAGCATTTTTAACCTCCTGAATATGAGGCATAAAAACAACATATGGCAGGAAGTGCCTCATATCAGGGTTGTATGATTACTACTTATGATCTTTATTGCGAGTCCTGGTTTTACTGAGTGACAGAAGTTTCTGAATCTACACAGCGAAACATACAAAATCATTGGTCATTACCACAAAAAGTCTGACAATTTCTTGGAAATTTAACTTGTGATGGCTTTAGCTAGCTATTAATCGAATTAGCCTGCAGCATAACTATCTAGTTAGTAATTTAGCATTAGACCATTGTTGCGTTTAGCGACCTGGAAAGCTAACCTAATGCTGAAAAACTATTATATTGTGCAATTAGCATTCTATGTTGTCAAAGCTGAAATTGTGAAATAAAATGGATTATGATGATGCCATCTGAAGAAGTCTGTGATTGGCTGTCATTTAGCAAAACCAGGAAGTGAATTCTTAGCAGCTTGATTTTTGATATCATGGGTGCAGGAAACGAAACACAAACTTACCGAAAACTTTCCCTGCTCCGCCTTGGCAAGCTAAAGAAAAATTGCAGAACATGTTCCTGGGATATTAGAGTTAAATAAGAACTAAACCAAATGGTAAACTCTTTACTCATAAGCGATTCAATCCAAAAACTTTATTAAACTTTTACCCATTTATTACATTTATAAAGAGCAAACATTTCGATTTGATCATTGTGCCATGATTCATTACTGAAAGGAATCTAAACTATTGGAAAAAACACTAAAATAATAAATATAATATCTATATAATATACACTATATTGGCAAAAGTATTGGTAACACCCATCTTCCCAGAAAAATTGAGGTTATTATATGAGGAAATGGAGAATAAATATAGAATGGGATGTTCAAAAAGAAAATTTACCCATTTATTACATTTATAAAGAGCAAACATTTCGATTTGATCATTGTGCCATGATTCATTACTGAAAGGAATCTAAACTATTGGAAAAAACACTAAAATAATAAATATAATATCTATATAATATACACTATATTGGCAAAAGTATTGGGACACCCGACTTTTCGACCCACATGTGCTTCTTTCTTACATTTTTTACCACAAAGTTAAAGGCACAACAGTACAGGACGTAGCATGAAATTTTCCTTTTATTTGAACTGGGAGACCTGAAGCCATCTCCATTAAAATATGCTTCACATGAGTTGGGATGTGAGTTCGAATGTGAATGCTGTCTGCAATCCTCACCCCAGGTCTCCTCACCTCACCTACATTGCTAACACCCTTGCAGCTAAATTTGCACAAAATCTAGTAGAACATCTTCCCAGAAGAATGGAGGTTATTATATGAGGAAATGGAGAATAAATATAGAATGGGATGTTCAAAAAGAAGATACCAATCTTACAGTTTGGTGCCCCTAACCCGTGTCCAGCTAGTATATTTGGAAGTTCTTAAGTATTCAAGGAAAAATGTGTACACAGAAAAACAATTGACAATATTAACATCAATAAACAACGTCCAGTCGTTGACTTGCGCAACCCCGAATGACCGATAAGCATGTGCGAGACTGCCGGATGTGTTGTTTTCTTCCGCAACTTAAACGGTTCCCACGCAAAAAGACACTGATCAGACGACTTCCTGCTTACATGTTTATGTGATTGATAAGTGTTAGCAAAGACCACAGTGATCCAAGCAGGAGCCATAAAAGGAAATGCGTCCCTACGTTGGTCGGTCATAGATCTGCTTTAGGTCGCACTGAAGTAAATCTCGGCGTACTCAAAACACAACGTCACTCGCCTGCAAGATTTTCACAGTAGTTTGTTTCTTACCCAGCACTCATCCAGGAATACGCTTCATCACGTCAACGTATTCAAAGTACTTTGGTTCTAGCTTTTTGAAAATCAGAAACTACTTGATTGAGATTGAGATTGTTGGAGGAACTACGGAACCCAAAGAACGCTGAATGAATTCTCAAGAAATGAAACTCAATGATTTTTCAAGGTTTAACTGGATAATTATAAACTTTTTACTGTTTCCCTGAAAATATTTTATAGTTATATTAATTACTATTAATAAACGGTACATTAATTTATGTAGGGTACAAAAATCTGTATATCATCCACTTCATATTGCAACCTGTACTCTGATTGGTCATCTGTTTACTGTACCTCTCATACAAAGGCACCCGCTTGGGTATTTACAAATACTTACGGTAATTATAATATATATTATCGTTATTATATTAATATTATAATACTAGAGTTATTATTATAATACAGTCGTCCATCGATTTATCACGGTTTAAATCTCGTGGTTCTTCAGGGTTTGATTTGTACTTGATTCTATTGAAGGCTTTATATCTAAACTTTCAAATTTCTCAAGGGTTCACTGTTTATGTTGAGAAAAAAAAGGGTTCCTCTGGAATTATATCTGAGAAGACGACCCACAGTTGTGTAGTGATATGGACATTCATTCTGGTTATGTTTGTGCTCATTGTGTTCAAACTGCTGAAACCTTGTGACCCCAAAATTTCCAAAATTGTGTAACCCTGTAAATCCCACACACTATCAGCATTGGAGGAGAATCCGTCCCTCATACACTCTATACACTTTATTCTCTTTATATCTCTTTCTCTGCAGTATGGTCTATTATTTAACGAGATAGTCGGCCGAGTGTTTTCTTTATTCCGCTCTGAAATATTAAGCAGATCCGCAATACTTAGGTGACACGAGACATCCTTAACCTCTGAACATGGAATGAAGTCACTCGTCTCTCTGTCACGCACCCGTGAAGACTTTATACCGTCCTCTGGGCTTTAATTACACACGATGGAAAAACGTGACGTGTTACCTGAGCTGTAGAACTGATTTGAGTGCATGCTCTAGGTTTCCCCCCCTGACGAAGCTTACACTAGATACAAACACACACACACACACACACACACACACACACACACATTAGCGAGGAGTGTTTTCAGCGTTCAGGAGCTTGACATTAGACTCCTGAAACAGTGAGATGCATAAACATCATAAAAAATATCTACATTTGGATAACTGAAGTGCTTGTTTTTGTTTATTTTGTCTACTGATCGTCTGTATTTCTGTCACACACTGACATAGTGATAGTATTGCCTCAGTGTATTGTTACTCAACAAACAAAAACCTCTCATTGTTGATATGGTGGCGTTTTTAGTAAAAGGATGTTGATTAGGGGGCCAAACACCGAAGTTGCCCCAGTATAACATTGTTATTCTACCTTTTATTCTTCTTCTGTCTGCAGTGTCTACAGAATGTCAGCCAATAGAACCATCTGGCAAAAATATTGTAAATACACTGATTTACCAAATTTGGGCCAAGTCCTGTCAACGCTGTAGCGCCACCATTTGGGATATGATCCGATTTGAGATCCCAATTTGCAAGTACATTTATGGTTTTAAAGTGGGTCTGAGCTGTTTATCCAAAAGAGATATATCCTACTACACCTCTTGCTCATTCGTTCATCCAGACATTTCCTCCTACAGTCTGTTGGTGTTCTGTGATTGAATAGTCTGTAGTTAGTCTGGATGCTTGGCCCTCAAAAATTCTAATGATTATTACCCCTATAATGTGTTGAAACACCGATCAGGCATAAGATTATGACCACCTGCCTAATATTGTGTTGGTCCCCTTTTGCTGCCAATACAGTCATGAACAGTGGATCATGAACAGCTTTAACTTCTGGCAAGTCTGTTGGATCGGACCACATGGCCCGGCCTTCGCACCTCCACGTGCATCAAATGCCTTCATCAACACAACTAACTCTGTAATGCTTTCCTTTATCGCAGTGGTCTGATAAATCATTATAACACATATGCATGAATACACAACCCACCAAGCCGCCCACACACACACCTGCACATACACACCCACACACATGCGATAAACAATTCATCGATGTTCTAGCATCCACTGCTTTAAAGCTCTTTTCAGCTATTTTGAACCGTACGCATCACCTGCGCTCAGAGCTTCAAAAGACCCTTAAATGCGACGAGTTTGACTGATCTCCTCGATTCGAGGTTACGTTTGTGAATGTGTGTGATGAAGGCCTGCTATAAATTCTGGAGATTACACACGTCCCATGGGAATGATGGCGGACCCACTTCTTTTCTTCATTTTATTTATCATCTTTTTTCCTCCTTCTCTCTCTCCCTCTCTCTCTCCCTCCTGGTGAGGAGGAAGATTGATAGTTTCTTTTGCCAAGCCATAAATTCTCCTCTTTCTTCATCACCTCCTGTTTGGTCTAAAGATCTTTTCAGACTCACAGCAGATCAATAAAGACAAACACACTCTCTTTTTTCTCTCCAATAAGTAAATAGAGAACAGCTTGGAAAGATGCAGCGACAGGAAACATTGAAATCGCCAAAAATCAAGTCTCATTTAAGCCGAAATGATCCAAACTAGCTCGCTAAAGAAGCTTCTGCTGTGGAAATGTGAAATGTGTAGTGGTTGGTCAATGGTTAAGACCCTCATAATTTTTATATCTGTAGAGCGCCTTTAACAATGGACATTGTCTCAAAGTTTTACAGAGATAAAGCGATTATAAAATAATTTAAATGTTTGTCCCTAACGAGTGAACCAGTGGTGACTGTGGCAAAGAAAAACTCCCTGAGATGGCATGAAGAAGAAACCTTGACAGGAACCAGACTCAAAAGGAAACCTTATCCTCAACACCAGATGTCCATCAGAAGGTAAATGGCTCACACACCAGCATGACCAAGCTGACACTGTTGGGCCCTTCAGCATGACCCTCAATTCTTTCTCCTCTAGGGGTGCTATAAACCTGGCAAAAACCTGAGTATTGGTGGCTCATTTGTTTTTTTTACTCAAACCCCATCTCTGCTTTATCGTGGCTGACACGGCATTTTTAGCCCATATTCTGAACATGCTAAAGAAGAAAAGAATCTCACTGTCCTGTAATGTGTCTGTATTTGTGTCTAAGGTATGGGTGTTCAGTCTTTTCCACAAAGAGCCGGTGTGGGTGCAGGTTTTCATTCCAACCAATCAAGAACCACACCTGATAGTTATTGAAAATGAAAATCACTAGATGTAAACAGGTAGAATTTGGTGTAAATTTGATCGGTTGGCATGAAATCACGCACCCACACTGGCCCTTTGGTAAAAAGATTGGACGCCCAATCAACCTGCCCAAGACTATGCCGGGAAAATCTTCCATGCTGATGGTCATCCAAGATCTTCATCCAATCTCACGCTTTTAGATGCAACCATATAAGTAATTTAGAATCATTATCAGCTCCAGACGTCATCTTTACGTATACAGCACCCGTCAAAAGTGTGGGAGCGCCGAGTCTTTTATGGGTTTCGAGAGACACGTGCACGTTCCTTTAGTTTCTATGCAACAAACTCGGAAATATATTTTCCGAGTTTCACTTTATTTCCAGTAAAAATAAAGCATGAAGAAAGGCTTTACACACTCTCGGCATCTGGGCAGTTTGTTTCTCCAAACTTTGTCCTGCCTTTTGTAAAACTCGCCAAAGGTGTTCTTTACAGGTCAGATCTTTTTTGTGATCCAGTTCATCCCAGAGCAGTTCAGTAGTATTTGGGTGCGGTTACTGGGCAGTTCGTTCATGATAAATATTGCTCCAGATGTCTGTTTGCTCTCCAACTCAGCTTCATTGTCTTGTTGTACAGTGAAGTCGGTTTCAGTGAGCCGCAGTCCAGACGCAATTGCATGGTGATGAATTATGGAATTGTTGCCATGTTGGTTCTTTTCACCAAAGAATACGTCTCCAAACTTCCCTGTTCCAAAACAACCATAACGTTTTCACCTCCATGTCTGAGTGTGGGGGTGAGGGAGTCTAAACAAATTATTTTCTAATTATTTTCAAATATATGTTCTCGGTCTTACACAAGTTCACTCGGTCTTACACAAGAGACAAAATTGACATACGTGTCTCAAAAACTATAAAAGACTAAGTGTGTTTCAGACTCAAACTTTTAACAGACTCTACTTAGTGACTACAACCAGTCACTTTTTATTTAAAAAAAAATTATAATCAAATATATATATAAATAAAAACAGGCATGCTGCATGTTTATGAGAGCAGCCAACATGGCACTGATCCTGTGGTCATTCTCCAATCCTCATCTCCATCTCTCTGCTTGGCCTCATTACCCACAATGCACTGGGGTGCTGTAATGCCACCTGGAGATGGCTGTGGTGGCGTGATTCATCAAATCACCTGGGAATTTCTGAATCATCTCTCCTTATTAAGCTATTAAAATCACTAATATCTCAATTAAACTTATATACA
>MU551610.1:6258244-6266048 GCA_024362625.1 Silurus asotus | reverse complement strand
ATAAGCAAAATCACACAGCCAGGATAACCAAGGAGTGGCTCTGTAAGAAGCATATCTATGTTATGTCAAGGCCTAGCCAGTCTCCAGACCTAAACCCAATAGAGAATCTTTGGAGGGAGCTCAAACTCCGTGTTTCTCAGCGACAGGCTAGAAACCTGACTGATCTAGAGAAGATCTATGTGGAGGAGTGGGCCAAAATCCCTCCTGCAGTGTGCGCAACCCTGGTGGAAAACTACAGCAAACGTTTGACCTCTCTAATTGCAAACAAAGGCTACTGTACTAAATATTAACATTGACTTTCTCAGGTGTTCAAATACTTATTTGCAGCTGTATCATACAAATAAATAGTTTAAAAATCATATATTGTGATTTCTGGATTTTTTTTTTTCAGATTATTTCTCTCACAGTGGACATGCACCTACGATGACAATTTCAGACCCCCCCATGATTCTTAAGTGGGAGAACTTGCAAAATAGCAGGGTGTTCAAATACTTATTTTTCTCACTGTATATATATATATACATATACATACATATATTTATTTATTTATTTATTAATTTTTGCTGATATCTCTCTCTCTCTCTCTTTCCCTCTTACACACTCATTTATGCTTGCGGGTGGACATCTGCACTGATCCTGCATCCATATTAACAGTCTGAGCTCATTAACATGTGCTCTCATTTGCCTATCCACTGGGCATTAACCTGCTTACACTGTCTTTCTCTCGCACATGCACACACACACACACACACACACACACACACACACACACACACACACACACACACACACACACATAGAGTATTCTCCTGCTCACTGATCTGAGTGCTGCATTAGATTCTATGTCACATCACACACTTACGGCCTTTACGCCTGTTGCTCTGGGTTTCCTCTTATCTGACTAACACACAACCCTTCATTAGCATTAAACCAACGAATGCAAATCCTCTTCATCTTCTGTTCCTCTAGGTGTTCCTCAAGACTCGCTACTCACTTCACTCACGTACATTTACATTAAAGTCCGACGCCCTTATTTCTTGTCTTTACTTAAAAGATTCACCCTGATATGGGTTCATTACATCGCAGACTAGTGTTTATGATGTTTATTGATTGAAAGGTCATGAGTTCAAACCCTTTCAGCTTTTCTCTTCACTTGAACTAGGAGATGCAAACCTGTTTCAGCATGACAATGCACCTGTGCACAAATCCGGCTACATGAAGATCTGCTTTACATGGGTTAAAGTGGAAGATCTCCTGCTATAGAGCTCCAACCAAAATATTTTCCCAGTTAGTTAACAGTTAATATTTGTATCGCTTGCTAATAAATTGTTACCCATAGGCTTCTTCTTGCAATATTAATTAACAGGTTAATGCTAGTTTGATGGTAAAAATTTGCTAGCCAGCTAGCAAATACAGTTAAGATTGCTAGCGACTTTACAATAGACGAGTTAGCAATTGGTTACAGTTCAAATTTATTTTGGAATGTTTTGGAAAGGCCTCCTCTCTTCACCTCCATCAGAGACCTGAATCTGAATCATGGTGTTAGATCATGATCTGATACTCATCTCACTGTTTGAAATTAATTACTTTTTATTGCTGTCTTTGGCTTTCTTTCAGAACTGACTTGTGTAAAAGGAGAAAAAAGAAAAATGAATACAAAGAAAGAAACAAAAAGAGGAAACCCGAACCCAAATACACATCATTTACTAATGGGAGGTGGGAGCTCAGTGGTTGAGGGTTCAATCCCTGTTTAGCCAAACTGCAACTCATTGGCCCTTAAGCAAGGCCCTTAACCCTCTGTGCTCCAGACCTGCGCTTTGACCCCTGCTTCCAAACCAACTGGGATATGCAATGAAAGGAATTTCACTGAGAAATAAAGGCTAATAAATATTTACAATTCTGTTCTATAACTCTTAAATTCTGTAAAGCTGCCTTGAGACGATGTCTATTGTAAAAAGCGCAATACAAATAAACTTGAATTGAATTACATTAAACCCTATTGAACACCTTTGGGATAAATGTGAATACCGACTGCACCCCCAGGGCTTTCTCACCTTCTCACCTACATCAGTACCTGACTTTATTAACACCCTTGTGGCTGAATTAATCTCCACAAAAAATTTAGTGGAGCATCTTCTCAGAAGAGTGGGGGTTAGTAGAACAGGGACTAAATGTGGAATGGGATGTTTAAAAAGAAGCACATACACTCTGATTGGCAGGCATCCACAAATCTTTGTCCATGTAGTCGACAGTTAGTCAAGTTTTATGTTTAACTCCGTTGATGAAGTAAACAGAACCTGAAACGACTCATTTCAAAAGTCAACAAAAATAATTTGATATGATCCCGTTTTCGCCTATTTTTTATCCTGTACTGTACAAACCTCGACAGTCTGCTGTCTGCCTTCACAGCAATACAACACAACATCTTCAAGTTACCTCAGCTTCCTTTTTCCATTCTGCCGAACACATAAAGCAATCAGCAGCCCTATTTGGATCGGATTCGTTTCTCAGCAGAACATCTATACTAATTTCTCAGTGATAGAACTCTTTGGGATGAATGTGAACGCTAACTGCACCCCAGGCCTCCTAATGTCACCTGCATCAGTACCTTTACTGACTTAACTTTTGAGTGAACGGTCATTCATAAATTCAAATACTTAGGTGCACACAAACTTTCCCTGTCTTTACAGTGTTTCTATTTATTATATGTTGAACACACAATACGTTTTGGGTTACTGGAAATAAAGCATTGAAAATCTTTGATTTTAGGAGCTGTTACGTTTTTTCAGAACATCTACCAGAACACAGGTTGTTTCTTTGTGATCTGAAAACCTCAAAAAGCATCCATGCTTCGGAAACCCTGTCAGCAGGGCGTCTTGTTTATGGAATGTCCCCTGTGGTATTACCTGCCTAGGTGTAAAAGTAGAACGTTTGAACAGCAATTGCAGGCGGCCGCCTGCTATGTCGGACACATGGCGCGACGGAGAGACCGACTGACCCTCTTTATAGAAGTTTCAAGATAGAAGAAAGTTCTAGAGACAGACCCAGACTGCACACATCGCCTAAGGGTTTAGCACAGATCCCGCACACATGCTGTAGTACTCTGTATGTACTACATATCACATGTTCCCCATATACACCCAGTAAACAAAACTATTGATAAATTTTTTTTTATAAAACGCCTTTTATAACAAAATTCACATTTATCAAATATGTATATTATATTAAATCCGGTAGATTAGCTGTCAGTGACAAACCTGTGTTTTTTAGTTGGCTAACTACTGAAATATTAGCATATTCATTATTACATCATTTTTTATAAAAATGGTCAAACAGAAATGTGCCCTAAATTAATCGCGCATTAATAAAATCAGTTTTAGAAAAAAACTTTTAAATTAGAATTAGAATTACTGCGTTAACGTAAATTCGTTTTAACAGCCCTAATTTTAACGCGCGATGAATGCAGCACGCATTTCTGGTTCAACACTTTTATAAAAAATATAAATATGTAAATATTAAAGAGGCAAAATTAAAGCCTTAATTGCAACACACATTTGTTCATGACGTTAATAATAATTTTTAATCAATAAACAAAATCCGCAATGGTGCCCCTATCCGGCAATTAAAACTGTCCGTGTGGAAACAAAAAAGGTTTGTTTATTTGGTAATTAAACATGCATTTGTATAAAGCATCAATATTTGTCCATGGCCATATTGATTAGAGTATTAAATAGATGAAGTTGCAATTAATCACGAGTTAACTCATATCAATAATGCAATTAACTGCAATAAAATATTTTAACTAATTGACAGCCCTAATATTAATATATATGATGCAGTTAACATCAGTTAGCTAGCTAATAAATATTTTCCCAGTTAGATAATATTTACTTAGCTAGCTAATTAACAATACATTGTCACCCATAGGTTCTTCTAGCATTATTAATGAACAAAAATGTTAAGTTGAGGTTGATGCTAGTTGGATGGTTAAATTTAGCTAGTGGTTGATATTGGAGAGATAATAGAGTTAAATATCGGGTAACATCAGTTAAAACAGACAAGTTAGGTTGCTAGCTAATTGCAATAGAGAAGTTAGCAAGTGGTTAAGGTTAAAATTAATTTCTTTGAACCAGGAGGTAACATAGGAATCTGGTAGCTCGGTGATTAAGATGACTTTGAACTTTGGATCAAAAGGTTGTGAGTTCAAATCCCAGCACCCCACAGTCGAGGGCCTTGTTCAAGGGCCACTGAAGGTCATGAGTTCAAATCCCAGCACCACATGATTGAAAGCAATTCCAGCAATCCCAGCACCCCACAGTTTAAGTCCTTGATTGAAGGCCACTCAAGGTCATTAGTTCAAATATCAGCAACCCACAAAGCAAAATAAGAGCAATCCCAACACCCCACATTTTAGGGCCTAGCACATGAGTTGTAGGTTCAAATCCTGGCACCCCACAACTGAGGACAATCCTCAAGGGCCACTGAAGAGCCACTCAAGGTCATAAGTTGAAATTCAAGTCCCCTCACTATTGAGCACACTCAAAGCAATCCCAGCACCCCAGAGTTGAGTGCCTTGCTCAGGGGCTACTCAAGGTCATGAGTTTAAATCCCAGCACCCCACAATTGAGGGCAATGCCAGAAACCCATTTTTGGCCTCTTGAGCAAGGCCCTAAAAAGATCATTCTATGTTACTCTCTGGATGATGTAACGTTAAATCTTACTCTCATTTATTAATGTTATTAGCTGATGATTGCTTGAATCTTATGTGGATTGCAGGTGCTAGTAGACACTTTTACTAGCAAAGAAGCTAGCTTACAATATGTAAAGAATTGGCGTGTTGTTGGTACTCTTCCTGGCACACTTGGCAATCGGTAAAAAACTTGGGATGATTGATATTATACCACTAGTTAAATTCTGTCATTCTTAAGGTTTTCGTAATAAATCTCATAGCATACGAACCACATGGTCTTACCTACAATCATATGGTTGCAGACGTCGCAGAAGTGCGGCTTCTTGAAAGTGTGCTCCAGGAAGGTGTGCGCCGTGGGGTCGGGCGGACGCGGCGCACGCGACGGCGAGCAGATGGTCAGGGGAAGTCCAGACGGCATCATGGGAGGCGGGGTCAGAGGCGGGAGGTAACAGGACTCAAGCGGAGCCGACACCGACACCCCAATGGTACTGAGCTGTCCTGTGCTGCTGCTGTTGCTGACCTCGGGGCTCGGACGCTGGAAGAAGTTGTCGGCACTTTTGCTGCGAAGACTCTTGGTCCTGAAGGAAAGCGAGCGCTTCAGTTTCTGCAGCTGGGACAGGAAGGAGAAAAAGAAGACAGATGATACGTTTCGCTGGTTTGCGTGCATGCACACAAGGTTGCTGTTATGAGATCGAAACCTTATGGAGTAGTAGTGTAGAGTAGGCATTTGATGAGATACCTGTGGCTAAATATAATTCACAATAATGTAACCCTAAATGAAAAACTGTAAACATTTACGGTATTTGGCAGCTACCCTTATCCAGAGCGACTTACATTTATATCATTCATGGGCCTTGCTCAGGGGCCCAGGATTGGTAGCTTAGTGTGGCTGGGACGTAGAAATCTAGAAGCTGACCTACGGCTATTTTTGATGCATTGAACACTTTGTTAGCTGTATCTAGCTATCCTGCTAACACTAGCTAGCTAACTAAAAGACTGTGTAAACAACTCAATTGCACAGAAGTGCATACACACAGCCTTTAAACTCTATTTGATTTGTTACAGGAATTTGTTGGACCTAATACAAACCAGACCATGCAGAAATGAAACATAAATCATGGAGAATTCAAACTTGCCACAGTAGCATAAAGTTTCACAGATTGGGCTATATCTCATGACCCATGTGTCCTACAAAAGGAGTGTCCTACAAAAGTGTTCCTCTGTTGTTTTATGATTTCCCAAACAAAAACACCCACTTTCAAGCTATTTATGCTCCTGCAAACAAGTCCTAGAATATTTGTCACAAAAATGGTGTCAAACTACTGAAGAAAATGTGAGACTTAATATGACTGGCAACATGGGTTACCTTTAATGGTGGACAAAGTAAACAAACTTTGTAGTTAAGTAAAAGTAGAGAAACACTCGGTAAAATCTGACTCCAGTAAAAGTTAATGTTTCCCATTAAACTTTCACTTGAGTGAAAAAGTACCAAAGTTTTTGCCTTCAAATGTATTGAAGTATCCAAAGTACTATAATTTATTATAACTATAATGTTTCTACTGTCATTCGTCACAAGACTCTTTGCTTAATCCCCTCAGTTTATGTGAAAAGACTTAAATGTGACTCAGCACACTGATCTAATAATAGAATATGGATATTAAATAATAAATATTTATGAGTCAAACACTGATTAATATCTATTGAAATTATCTTGAGCCCAAAACCTTCTTTTCAGCTACTTCACTACACTACAAAAATCGTGTAAATAAGGTCACATGTGTTGTGGTGAGTTCGAGTTTGGAGTTTCTTCATTATTCATTCCTCTCTAAATGTTCTGCTTGCTGTTGAACTAATGCCGAACTGTATGTTGGTGATAATAGCGAATTTGCTACAACCACCAAGTGCCAATCACAACAAGTTCAAAACAGAGGGAGCGCTCGACCCTGATTGGTCACTTGCTGAGTGTTTGACCAGTTAAGTTTTAATCTTCATAAATAAAAAAACCCGACTGATTTCACAAAATAAAAGTTGAGTAAAAAGTACGATATTTGACTTTGACAAGTAGTAAAGTTAAAGTCTCCCCAAATGTAAACACCAGTAAAGTACAGATACACAAAAATACTACTTAAGTACAGTAACGTATTCCATTTACTTATCTACTGTTTGCTGCTGGTTACCTTTAATTCATGACTCGTATGGGTTCAAAACACTTGAAAGACACCATGAGGTAAATGGTTTAGCAATCAACAGTGAACTTGTTAAAAAAAAACATGGCTGCCTTGAGCTAATCAGGTTTCAAAAGGCATTTCACAGTTCTAACAAGCTTTTGTCATAAACTTGATGATTATGTTCTTCTGTGGGTTCCTTGCTGTTAAATGTACCTTGAGAGCACTGGCCACTGGTGGGAGGGATGGTGCACTTGTGGATTTTTGATGATAGTTAGCAATCGGGCTAGCAAGCTCATCTAGCTGAAACAATGATGTGTTTTGTGTTACAGAGGAAAGAGCATGAATCCGATCCGACTGATGCTCGGAAACAGAATAATGGTCTGGACACCAGATGTTCATACCGATGCTCACCTACAGCTATTCTGAGAACAAATTTATGGAGCGGCCCAATTTAAACTCATACATCCTGCTGAAAGCGAGGCTCCAAAACGTCCTCCTCCTCCTCATGGCCTGATGAAGGCCTGACGCATATCGTGGAGTTATTAATGAAGCGCGGTGCGTGAACAGGACAGCGAGAGATGGAATGAGGAAACAGGTTGTCATCTGTCTCTCCTGATACATAACCTCTTTATGAGCTGAACATTACCCAGGACATCAATCACTCATCGAAATTAGCTGGCAAAGCCCAGCAGGATCCTCGTTCTTCTATAAAAAACATCTCCATTATGCCACTAAGCCGTGCCGATTAAGGGAAGATTAAGAAAATGGTGGATGAAAATGGAAATGCAAGTGAAATGCATGCAGAGGGATTTGTCTGGTTCAGGTTTCTCAGGTGACATCACCCACTGTTCCCTCTATAGTGCAATACTTTTAAAAGGTGCCCAAGCAATCAATCCCACAATGCAGTGTGACCATGTACAATCTATAACAATAATGTATTTATTTC
>MU551610.1:6163244-6253244 GCA_024362625.1 Silurus asotus | reverse complement strand
AAGAACGCTCGCGCCACACGGATCTCGTTACAGAGGCCCGTAAAAGTGCAGGAACGACTTCTGTTCTCACAGACAGATAAAGATCTGAAACCTTTCTAAAAGAAACTGCAGATGCTGGAAATCCAGGGTGGTCTTATAAGATCCTGCGTAATTTAGTGTAATTGAACTGAACGGTGTAATCGAGTGCAGGAGACAGATTCTGGCTCCGATTACAAAAAAACACTGCTGCATTTTTAACACCGTTCCATTCATGTAGTCCAGAAGCTGCAGATAGAAAGTTCTGAAGGAACTGCACTTTACAGACCTGAACTTTGTTGACCTCATTAAGTAAAATATTCTTACCATAAACTAATGCTCTCGATTACAGCTTTCTGCTGGAGGTGTATTCCAAAAAGGAGTTTAGATAGATAGATAGATAGATAGATAGATAGATAGATAGATAGATAGATAGATAGATAGATAGATAGATAGACGGGCGGATGGACGGACGGACGGACGGACTGATGGATAGAGGATAGATAGATAGATAGATAGATAGATAGATAGATAGATAGATAGATAGATAGATAGATAGATAGATAGAGGGACGGACGGACGGACGGACGGACGGACGGACAGACAGACAGACAGACAGATAGATAGATAGATAGATAGATAGATAGATAGACGGACGAATAAAGGATAGATATATAGCTAGACGGACGGACAGACAGACAAACAGACAGATAGATAGATAGATAGATAGATAGATAGATAGATAGACAGACAGACAGACAGACAGACAGACAGACAGACAGACAGACAGACAGACAGCTGTACTGAGCCTCAGACTGTAATGAAGTGATTTCACACTAAAGCTGGAGTCGGCTCTACATTCACTATGAATAATCTATTCTGCACTAATGATTAAACATGTGGTTGTTGTGAATGTTGTTCTGCCTTTTCACTGTTTATATCCAATAAAAGCTTTTGCCTCTTAACAATTTGTTCTAGAGAATAAACCGGAGCAGTTCTGCCAACAAGCTGAACAAGAGACAATCCAGTGGGAACCAACACATTTATACATTTTGTAGACAAAAGTATTGGGACACCTGATATTTCCACACAAATGTGCTTCTCCTTCAAACCAATACCACAAAGATGGAGACACACAATTCTATCAGACGTCTTTGGGTGCAGTAGACCCACATTTTCCCTTCTTGAGCATTTTTAAACATTGCATTCCACATTAGGACCCAATTTGCTCTTATAATTCCCTCCACTCTTCTGGGAAGATGCTCCACTAGATACTACCTTCCTAACACAACTGTGGATGAATAAATCTCGACAAAATCTAGTATAACATCTTCCCGAGAGAAGAGTGGATTCCATGATTACAGCAAATGGGGACTAAATATGGAACGGGGTGTTCAAACATCACCAAGTCTTCCAGTCAGGTGTCCACAAACTTTTGTAAGCCGATACATACTGCTACAAATGTGGTGGTATTGCTATTATTAATAGCAGTATAAAAGGGTGGTCTTTTTGAAGAACATTCCACAATCAAATAATCCTTTTACAATCCAAATAAATCAGTTCTATGAAAGTCTACTGGGCAAAAAGTGTTGCTATAACCTACTTCAACCCAGTATGGTGATCTGTTTAATTCCACTGACCTGTCCGATTTTTTCAGCCTGATTGTAGCACTCAGGGCAACAGATGACCCAGTTAGTCAGCGGAAAGATGCGAAACAGCCAGAAACGCCAATACGGGTGACAAAGCGCATCCCACGAGCACGCCTACCACCTCACAGATCTGTCTGACTCGTCTGCTCGATTTATGCATCATGAAATGAAAGACATTACGAATCACGTCACGCCGACCTAAAAATACACACGGGTCCTTTCACTCCGTGTGAAAAGCCATTTTCAGGGGGGCATTTTTTTCATAAGTACAATGATTTAAATAATAAGCGTCGACTCTGTCGCTGTCAGCACCATGATATCGTCACTACGCGGCTGTAACTCCGCCCCCCTTCGATGTCTTTCTTCAAAGGGTCCTCATTTTGTCCAAATGATACCCCATGATTCTAATCAATTGGAACATTGATTAGATTTATTTTTTTCTGAAGCTGTGGATTAATTTTCTGTTCTTTTCTTAGCACAGTAATTCAAATCGCGAGGTCATATCAAAGATCTTATTATAATAGGTTACGGTTTCCATAGTAACAACTCGATCACGTACGTTCGGTCGCTGCTTTGCGTTACCCAACTTTCTTAATAAACTACGGAGGTCCTTAACGGCCTCGGATTATGTTTTTTCTTCTTTCTTGTTTTCTCCTGATTTTTTTTCCGACATACCAAAAAGTCGTTTTCTCGTTATCGCGACTTAATTTTTTTAAATATTAAAGTTGTTTTGTCGTTATCGCGACTTAATTTTTTTCAACCTAATTGTTTTGTCATTATCACAAATTTATTTTTTCAACATAAAAGTCATTTTCTCGTTATCGAGCCTTAATTTTTTTAAAATATTAAAGTCGTTTTCTTGTTATCACGACTTCATTTTTTTCAACCTAATCGTTTTCTCATTATCACAAATTAATTTTTTTCAATATAAAAGTCGTTTTCTTGTTATCGCAACTTTTTTCCAACATAACAAAAGTAATTTTCTCATTATCATGACTATTTTTTCAACCTAAAAGTTTTCTTATCACAACTTCTTATCATTTTCCAACATAACAAAACTTGTTTTCTCGCTACCACGACTTTAATTTCCCTGTGATCTCAACAGAAAAAAAAACCTTTTCCCCACGCTGTAAACGTATCGCGAGAAGATCTTGTGCCCTGTGAATGTTTCTGGTGTTTATCATGGACTACGCTTTGGCGTCTAAAAACTCCATCAGAGTTAAAAATGTCCTGCAGCAAATATGGACTATGTATAAGTTATAATGTGCTTCTTTTTGAACATCCCATTCCACATCTAGTCTCCATTTTCTGTTATAATAACCTCCACTCTTCTGGAAAGATGTTCCACTCACAGCTGGCTCTTGTACACCACACAAAGCTCCTACAATGAACCCCTGAGCATCAGCACTAAACCACGTAGCAAAAGAAGGTGACCTGGTGTGGAGAATCATATTTTCTTTTTACATCATGTAGACGTTGTGTACCTGGAAAGTGATTGCACCAGGATGCATTATGGAAAGAAGGTGAGCAGGCAAAGACGGTGTCTGATGCTCTAGATAATGTTCTGATTGGACCTGTTGGCTTTCATGTGGATGTTTCTTTGGCACCTACATAAACACTGTTACAGTAAACCCTCTGCACCTTCACCCCTTCGAGGTTAGTGTCCTCATTCCACCTTGCAACAAATTGCTCAGGAACAATTTGAGGAACAAATCAAGAATCTGATCGAGTGTCTGTGGGACCTTCAGGACAAATCCATTCCATCCATGGAGGCTCACAACTTTCAGACATAGGTGGTTATGATGGTTTGGATGATCAGTGGATGTTCTTAAAGACTTTCCTGGGATCTCATGGAGACCCAAATATTTCATTCTAGAAACTGCATGATCAATAATAACCTGTACACCAGGTCTTACCAGTGGATTATTCAATACCTTGTCATGTACCGATGTTGGAAAAAAAATGTTGTGGACACCTGAACTTAAGATCTTGTGCTTCCTGGACATCCCATTCCACATTTAGTCCTCATTTGCTCTTATAATAAACTCCACTCTTCTGGGAAGATGATTCTTCCACAGTGTCCTAGTGGAGATTTGAGTAAAGATTAAGGAGGCCTGGACTGCCGTTCCAGTTCATTTGTTCAACCAGGCTGAGCTGTGTAGGTAGATCTTTCACTCCAAACCCATGGAAAGCAGATCTTCATGGAGCTGGTCCTGGAGGCATTGTCATGCTGGAACAGGTTTGGGTCTCCAAGTTCAAGTACACTGAGGGTTTCACGCAAACCTCATGCATAATCAGACCTCCAAGTTTGTGGTAACAGCAAGAAGCACATATGAGTGGAGAAGTTGAGTGTCATAATACTTTAAATAGATAGATAGATAGATAGATAGATAGATAGATAGATAGATAGATAGATAGATAGATGGATGGATGAATGGATGGAACCCGCAGGTGCGTCGAAAGCGCACCTTGGTTACCTTGGACTCGTGCTGGTTCGTGGAGGTCGGAGATTGTGGCGGCTCGCTATGCTCCGGCGCGCGCTCCCTCTCCTTCTCCATCTCCTTCTCCTTCTCGATCTCCTTCTCCTTTTCGTTCCCGTCGCTGTCGTCCTGCGTCATGTTAGCAGGAGGAATCATAGTAGAACCTCAGTGCGAGATCACCAAAAAAATAATAAACCCAAAAACAAAATAAACAAAACCCAAAAAAACGCACAGTCTCGGGGTTCACATGCTTCCTGCGAGTTTCTGTTCAACTGCGTCCGTTGGACCCGGATTCCTGGTCCTCAAGTCGCGCGCTGCTTCATCCGGTGATTAAAACCCCTGATCAAAGTGGTGATCGGAAAAAGAAAATAAACATGAAAGCGCGCGGACGCTTTGTTCCCGAAGATCAAAGGCGAATCAGGAAGCGACTTTTTTTTCCGCTACTTTCATTAGCGCGCGCAAAAACTCCGGCCGCTCGGCTGCGTGTCAAACTGCTGCCCGCGCGCTCCTTCTGATCATCCGTCAAGAACCTGCTGCTTCAGCCAATCACCGATCGGCAGGGGCGGTGCTTCGAAAACGACCCTACCCTCACCCACACCCCCCCACCCCAAAGGGATCTCCATAGTTACGTGTGGTTCCATGGTTCTTCAGTGTCGCACCATGTAGGATGGAGAACTGTTATTAATTAAGTAGATTTCTTTGCTGGTATCAGTATTTTTACTTCACTATTTATTTTTTTTACTTTTTATTTTCACAAATGCATTTTTGACACAAATATCTGTACTTTCTACTTCTTACATTTTTCCAAACAGACTCGCTACTTTGGTTTTAATCTGTTTGGTGACATGATCAATATTTTTTCTTCTCACCGTTTTCAGTCCATCAACATGTTTGTTGTCATTGTGCAGCTTTTTCAAGCCACTGGTGCATCATTTCCTCTCACACACCACAGACGTAGACTCGTTTCTAAAGCTCACAATGAGCAGGACAGAAGACAGTAAGAAGTCTGGGGTTCACGTGGATGAGACAGAGGGAGTCAGTGATGAGAACATGACTGAGAACCCAGCAATGACCTCAACTTAACCTCATTACCCTCAATATTAACTTAAATCTAAACAACCTCAGCTATAACCTCAACCTCAGTAATGTCATCCATAATCTCAACCTCAGCAACCTCAACAACGTTAACTGCAACCTCAACCCCAGTAACCCAAAATGTAACTTTAACCTCAGTAAACCAAACTGTAACCCCAACTTCAAAAACCTACACTATAATCCCAACCTCAAAATACTAAATTACAAACTCCACGTTAAAAACCTAAACTACAAATTCCACATTAAAATACTAAACTATAACCTCAACCTCAACAACCTAAACTACAAACTCAACATAAAAAACAAACTATAACCTCAACCTCAAAAACCTAAACTACAAACTCAACATAAAAAACAAACTATAACCTCAACCTCAAAAACCTAAACTACAAACTCAACATAAAAAACAAACTATAACCTCAACCTCAAAAACCTAAACTACAAACTCAACATAAAAAACAAACTATAACCTCAACCTCAAAAACCTAAACTACAAACTCAACATAAAAAACAAACTACAACCTCAACCTCAAAAACCTAAACTACAAACTCAACATAAAAAACAAACTACAACCCCAACCTCAAAAACCTAAACTACAAACTCAACATAAAAAACAAACTACAACCTTAACCTCAAAAACCTAAACTACAAACTCAACATAAAAAACAAACTACAACCTCAACCTCAAAAACCTAAACTACAAACTCAACATTACAAACCTAAACTATAACCTCAAAAACCTAAACTACAAACTCAACATAAAAAACAAACTATAACCTCAACCTCAAAAACCTAAACTACAAACTCCACATTAAAAACCTAAACTATAATTTCAACCTTAAAAAACCTAACCTACGAACCCAACTTCAAGTATCCAAACCATAACTTCAACATCACTGACCCAAAACAAAACCTCAACCCATTTAACACTAACCTCAGTACCAACTAAACCTTAACCACAGTAACTATAACTTCTCCCTGACCCAAACCAGTAACTCTGGTAACTACAGTCACACTTCTTTTCCTCTTCTTTTTATTCGTATTCTTCTGTTATTCTTTTTCCTCCTACTCTTCTTAATTTCTTCTTCTTTTACCGTCCTCTTTATTCATCTTCTTTCATTTTTCCTCTTCCTCTTCTTCTTCTTTTTCTCTTCTTTTTCCTCTCCTTCCTTTTTTCTTCTTCTTTTCTTCCTCCTCCTCTTCTTCTTCTCTTTTGTTTAACTTCTACTTCCCTTCTTCCTCTTCCACCCTTCTTTTGTTCTTCTTTTTTCCTTTCCCCTTCTTCTTCCTCTTTTTTCTTCATCTTCTTCCACTTTTCTTCCTCCTCCTCTTCTTCTTTTTCTTCTACTTTTAATTATTTCTCTTTTTTCTTAAATTTGCTAATGCTAAACTCATGAACTTAAAAATTGACCTTAGTATCCCTTCTTTATTACTTCGTCTTTCACTTTTTCTTCTCCTAACCTCGTCAATCCTTAGTAACAAATAGTCTTCTTTCCTTCATCATCATCATCTTTTTTCTTCAACTCAGTAACCTTAAACCCCTTAACCCTAAACCTGTTCTTAGAAATGTTTGTGGTACTTTCATAAAAGATGCAAAAGGCACACACACACACACACACACACACACACACACACACACACACCCACACACACACACACACACACACACACACACACACACAAACACATCTGGTGGTAACTTTGAAAGTAAAGGCCACAGTTGTATTGTGACTTTGAATTGTAAACAGCTCTAAATGCAGGAATAAATGGAAAATTGTTTCCTAATTACTCCAATTTAGACACTAAATCCGGTAAATCACCAGACCTGAGCTGAAATCTAACACATCAGTATAATCAGGTTCCACATCAGCTCTCAACGCTCTTTAACTTCAGTCATTTGCAGATGTTTTCGTCTAAGTAAAAAATAGAATCAATAGAAGAATAGAAGAAACAGAATGTATGCAGAAAGCGAGATCATGAATTCATGAAGTAGGGCATCCTTCTTTTCCTGTAACTGTACTTCTGAAACGATGTCATCACTGTGTACCACCCAATACTTTCAATAATGTGAGCCTCATTCAGCCTTGAGAAACTCAAACCTCAACCTCCAAAACCTTTATTATAGTAACCAAATCTTTCCCCAATAACCATAATTTCCAAAACCCAACCTCAGTGACCTCAATTACAATAAGTTTAACCTTAATAACATCAAAATCAGTAACCCAAATCTTATCCTCAGTAACCTCAAATCAGTAAATCAAACCTTATCCTCAGTCAAATCAGTAACAAATCTTATCCTCAGTAACCTCAAATCAGTAACAAACCTTATCTTCAGTAACCTTATCCTCAGTCGCCCAAACCTTATCCTCAGTAACCTCAAATGTGAAACCCAAACATCATCCTCAGTAACTTTATTTTTAAAAACTCAGAATTTTATAATTATAGTAACCTTAATTTATGTCCCTATTTTATTTTTTTTTACTCTGCAATAACAATAATTTTAACTGTGCCATATTACCGCGTGCAATTTGTTTGTCTTATCTGATTTGATCGGATCTGATTTAATATTATCATCTACAGCTTAACCGCTTTAACCTCATCTTCAGTAAACCAAACCTTTTCTTTTATAAATGCATCCACAGTAACAAAAACTATATCCTCACTAACCCCAAGCTCAGGAACCAAACCATTTTCTCAACAACCCCATCCTCTGCAACTCAAACCTTAATCCCAGAAAGCGTTTCCCCAAGAACCACATTCATCTCACCCCAAACTGAGCAACCTCAAATTCTGTAGTCTTACAAACCTAAACCTTAACCTCAGTAACCTCATCCTCAGTATCCCAAACCTTCTCTTCAGTTAACACAAACCTCAACCTTAGAGACCTAAACGTACCTCAAATGAAGTCCTCACCTTCCAATCCACAGATTTTCTAGATTAGACATCTCCAAGTTCCACATTTTAGCTCAAAGGTTTTATTATTGTTTGTTATTTGTATATTTATTTACATTTTATTGTCAAAAAAAAGTGCTGAAAGAGTGGGAGAAGTAAAGGAAGTGGGAGGAGCGGGATTAGAGTCAAATGTTTAATTGAAGTTGAATCAGTAACAGGTCATACGAAAGCAAATCAGATTCGCTGCATCGTCATCATCGTTCCCATCTGCCTGGTTCACCAAAATCTCTTCAGATACATTTCCACTTTCTTGTTTATTCTTCGTCTGGTATGTTCTAGCACTCGTCTGACTACTGTGAGTCAAAGACACCATATTTGAAATAAAATATGTACAACAAGAATAGAAGAAAGGGAAGGAGAAATAGAGGACAGAAGGGGGGGGGGGGTGTAAAACACTGTAATTTGTGCCTTGAGCATCTTGGCTTAGATCTAATGGGTAGGAGAGAAGGGGACTTAATTACAGAGGACAAAAGGTCCCTTCTTCAGATCATTAAGATGGAAATACATTCGATGGATGACCATCTTTAGGCTTCAGATGTGAAGCTTAATCATTAAGAGCATAAAAATTCTTCAGTGTCGCTTATAACTATACATAAGAGCAGATACATCTGCATGTGCCTCATATTGTCAGAATACTGTTTATAATCTAATTCTTATTTTATATTTATATGAGGTGGATCGTCTGATATGATGAAGAGGAGAAAGGTAGATGTGTTGTGTGTTCAGAAGACCAAGTAAGGCCAGAAACATTGGAGGGGGGTTTAAAGTGTTCTATCATGGTGTGGATGGAAAGAGAAATGGTGTAGGGGGGATTCTAAAGGAAGAGTGGAGTAAGAGTGTAGTGGAGGTGAAGAGAGTTTCTGATAGGGTGATGAACATGAAGCTGGAAGTTGAAGTGGTGATGATAAATGTCATCAGTGCCTATGTGGGCGAGATGGAGAAAAAAGGAACAATTCTGGAGTGATTTAGATGAAGTGGTAGAAGGTGTACGTAGAAAAGAACGATTGGCTAAAAAGATTCAAATGGCAGTGGTGAACACTTATTTTAAGAAGAAGGATGATCATAGGAGGACATATAAGAGTGGAGGAAGGTGCACACAGGTGGACTATATTCTATGTAGGAGATGCAACCTGAAGGATTGAACTGATGGAACTATGATGAATAGACCTCCTGTGTCAGATGAGATTGAGTTTCTTTTGAGTCTGGTTCCTCTCAAGGTTTCTTCATCGTAGAGTCTCAGAGAGGTTTTCCTTGGTAATCAGGGATCATTTGCAAATATATTTACATTCTTAACTTACAGTTATCTCCTGTATACAACCTGAGGGGTGAGAGCCTTCCTAAAGGGTCAAACCGAGGCAGCTTGGTGGTGCTTAGATTTGAACTTCTGACCTTCAGATCCAAAGTCCAATACCTCAACCACATTTCAAAAAAAAATGTTTTGGACTATTTTCACAGTTTTTTTAACAAATATTGTCCAAATATCAACACCAAATCTGTTGTACATCACCTGCAGAGTAGATCGCCCAAAAGATATCAAGTTATCAGTCAGGGTGCTTGGCCCCCTCCTCCAAGAAATGATGTTTTTTTTTTTACAGCTACATAAACTTGTATCTTTTTTCTTCTGTCTTCCAGTCACATTCCTTTTTTTGAGCTCTCCGTTTATTAATCTCGCAGCAAGATATCTCCATTTCACGCTGTGAGTGCTCTTGAAAGGATAAACCAATCGCTGTATGTTAGGTACAGTTTGATTCATTTTAGCCCCTTCAGTTACCCCCCAATTGAGATGCCACTTCGGTATAATAGAAGCTCACCAGGGGCTACAAAACCCAGCAGATCCTCCTTTCTTTCCTCGATTGCTTTTTTTTTGTTGTCTGAATAAAATACGAACTCCTGGCACTTTCCAAATGAATGGAAACAAGCTTAGACCTTCACATAACACAAATTCTAATCGATAAGGAAGACCACGATCATTTGAGGTCAGAAAAATGTGAGTATTTTTAGATGGACACCATTTAGCCATAAATAGATAATATTGTACAGATCCACCAAACAACATTTGCCCATTAAGTCATGGACTCTCCAAAACGTGATTCATCAAACCAGGCCAAAAGGGTCACAGAGCTCAGTAAAAGCTCATTTGTTCTTCCATTAGGAAACGTTTGCTGCCTCCAGGGCAATAAATGCATGTTGATATGTTGAATACGCTGAAAAATTAGGTCCTGATCACGGTACAAAACACAGATTTTCTGTACAAGCGAACAGATTCGATGCACAGTTGATAGTTTTACAATTTTATACAAAATGACAAATTTCATGCCGATTTTCTCAAAGCACTGTGCACAAAATTCTACATTGTTTAAAAAAAAAAGCTATTTTACATTCATATTGGTTCAACATTTTTGTAACATTTTTTCCAAACTCAATGTACAATGTACGTATATTCATTACATGGGAAAAAGCTTGTGGACACCTGACAACCAGATGTGCTTGCTGTTCTTTCTGAACATCCCATTTCACATTTAGTTGCCATTCGCTTTTATTATGAGTTCCACTCTTCTGGAAAGATGTTCCATTAGATTTTGTGGAGATTTGTTGAGATTCATTTAGTCACAAGGCTGTTAGTAAAGTCAGGTAGTAATGTAGGTGAGAAGGTGTTTAAAATGCATCATCATGCTGGACCAGGTTTGGGTTTTCTAGTTCAAGTGAATGAAAAAAATTGCCCATATAGTGTACTTTCCATTTTATATGTTATTAAACAAACTTACAATGAATAAAATGGACTCATGCATGTTGTCCTACAACCAGTTCTCTTCCAACCTATTCAGTCCAATTCAGTGACCGATTTATAGATTATATATGATCAGCTTTTGAGATTAGACTGTGAAGAAACTTTTTTACGTTAAAGAACCCCTTTCTGCTAAAAAAACAATTTTTGTATAAGAGATAAAAAAAATCCATAGTTCTTCACAGATCCATCCACCTGGAAAAGGACCGCTTAAGAACCTTTATCACCCAAAATTCAGATGGTACAGTGATGGCATCTCACGGCTTCCACAATCAATCGTGACCTCCAATTGCATGTGTGCCCATGTCCATGTGTATTCCTTTGACTACTTCCTCTGTCTGTATTCATCCTTCATTCTCCAAATTACCAAGAAAGCAATTCCAGAAAGATCTTAAGAGCTTTGAAGGAGGAATGAGAGACACGGGACTGTTTGGATTACACCTTATGATCGTGCTCAGAACTCAGAACGACTCAGAAGGTCATGCGTGGTATGAAGTCCCTGCATCAGGAGGTCGGTAATGTCAATAAAAACAAGCACACACCGAAGGTTGTGAAAAAAGCAGCGTTATTATCGCTTACGGCTGCGTTCCACGAATCCGTCATATCACACTATGACAACGATGCACTTATTCTTATTTACACTACACTCTCTTAATTAAACACGTGCAAATAGTCAGTTCACTGCTGTGTTACACTCGGGCTTATTTATAGTAATCCAGTAAGCGGTAAAAGGTCAATTCTCGGCTCATTAATACCGACCGAGGCCTTATCTTCATCCAACTCACACTGTGACAGCGATGCACTTAGGCTACTGTGTGAACAGACCTGTTGCTTATTACCTACTCTGTAAGAGTCAGTTATACAGTATGTTATCTAAAGAACACAAACGTCTCCTTTGATACACTGAGATGGTGAGATTGATGTGTTTTTTTAGGTCACATATACACTATACACATTTACAGTTTGTGGCGTATAAGATTGACTTTCTTCAAGTTCCACATTGAGTCTTTATTTGCTTTTAGAATGAGCTCCACTCTTTTGGGAAGATGTTCCACTAGATTTTATGGAGTTTTGTGGAGATTCATTCAGCCACAAAGGTGAAAGGTAATGGTGTTTGTTAACTAGGGTTAAAACTCTACAGCAGATCTTCACTTGAGTAAATATACAAAGGTATTTGCCCCTAAAATGTACTTAAGTATCCAAAGTACTGCGATTTATTATGGCTATAATGT
Organism: Silurus asotus; assembly: GCA_024362625.1. Lineage (NCBI taxonomy): Eukaryota > Metazoa > Chordata > Actinopteri > Siluriformes > Siluridae > Silurus > Silurus asotus. The sequence goes on along the minus strand of MU551610.1, from coordinate 6,241,035 downwards.
TCCTATTATTATTTTTTATCACAAGACTGTTGCTTAATCAACTCAGTTGATGTAAAAAAGACTCCAATGTGACTCTCAGCACACTGATCTATTAATAGAACGATATTAATGACTCAAACACTGATTCATTTGATGAATCTATTCAAATTATCATGAGCACAAAACCTGCAGAAAATCATGTAAATAAGGTTTCATCATTAATTCCTCTCTAAATGTTCTGCTTGATGTTGAACTGATGCTGAACTGTATGTTGGTGACCATCAGATACAACGAACGCCAATAAAAAATAGATTGCGCGCTGACCAGTTACGTTTCTTACAAATAATTACTGGTTTTACAAATTGTAGTTGAGTAAAAAGTATGAAATTTGACTTTGAAATGTAGCGAATTTGGTGTAAAAGTGTCTCCAATTGAAAATACTTCAGTTTAATTCTTTACTGTTCACCACTGGCTTTAAGACCCCCAACCAAAACAGAAAGATGCTCTGTGGAATCAGGTTTAAATTCCAGCCAATCAGAAGCCACACATGATAATCTATTGAAAGCCAAGATCACCTAATAAAACAGGTGGAATGAGGTGTGGTTTGTAGTTGCTAGTTAAGGATACACTCATGTAGGTTTATCAGTTGTTGCAATCAAAACAGAGTGATCTATGTGATCTATGTGATCTATGTGATCTAGTGATTCAAATCTTCATCAAAATGAAGTTCCAGACCCAGACAGCTCTTCTGTGGAGTTTTGTTTGTTCCCTCCAAAAAAAATCAAGCAATAAGTCCTAAATTCCTGTGCTGAAGGATTACAGACTTACATGATATGTGAAAAAAAATTGGAAGACACACCTTTTCTGGCCATATGTGGTTCTTCCGCAAAAAGTTACCACAAAGTTGTTCGCACATCTTTGGATGCGGTTGCATGGATTTTTCCCTTCAACTGAACTAGGAGACCCAAACCTGTTCCAGCAGTGGATGATCTCCTGCTACAAAGATCAAATGCTATTAAACATTATGAATGTGAACGCTGACTGCACCTCAGACCTCCTCACCCTTTCACCTACATCAGTACCTGACTTTACTAACACCCTTGTGGCTGAATAAATCTCCACAAATCTATATCAAATCTAGTGGAACATCTTCCCAGAAGAGTGGAGGTTATTATAACAGTAAATTTAGGGCTCAATGGGGAATGGGATGTTCAGAAAGCAGAGGATCTTATGCTCAGGTGTCCACAAAATGTCCATATAATAGAAGTTGAGGGGTTAAGGGCCTTGCTCAGGCGTCCCAGGAAGCCTCTCGATGTGGCTGGGATTTGAACTCACGACCTTTGGATCCGAAGTGAAATGTCCTAATATCCAGAGCAACTTACTACTGAGCAGCTGAGGGTTAAGAGCCTTGTACAAGGGCCAATCAGTGGAGCGAATGGAGACTAAATGTGGAATAGGATGTTCAAAAAGGACATCTTACACACTTCAGATGATTTGCATAGAGTTTACAGTGGATTCAAATAGAGTGGAAAAAATTGCCAAAGAAATCAATTAAATTCTGCACTTTTCTTGCTGCTTTAGTCCTGAAAAAAAACAGGGTTGGTAAATTTCCATACAACATTCCCTACTGTTTCTTCACTTCAGACCGTATGCTATATAAAGCAGGTGCAAAACAATATATAGTGCCAATTATCTCACTGTCTGGTGTCTCCACACCAACACACTGAAACACACATGCATACGCACACACACACACACACACACACACACACACACACACACACACACACAGAAACACGCACACATACGCACACATGCACACACACACACAAAGATGGCTCTAGTTATTCTCTTAATATTTCATGTAACACAAATGTGTGATCATCGAGCTCCTCCATTGCGAATCTATTATCATCCGATGATGTCAGTTTTTTTTCCCCCCAATTGTAAATTATTTATTTATTCTCCATGAGTTTGAATTTATCCTTTAGTGCCATCCAGTTTAGATTTCATTCACATTTGCATTTACAGCATTTGGCAGGCACCCTTAGGGCAGAGGAGGATCAGTGCTGAAGGTTCTGGGTTAATGTTCATAAGGTCAACGGTTCAAGCCGCAGTATCACCGAGCAGCCACTGCTGGACCCTTGAGCAAGGACCTTAGTGGAGCTGCAGAACTGAAATTTCACTGCACTGTAAAGTGCATGTAAGAAATATAAAGCATTTTTTCCTTGGTGATGGGTTTTGCCTTTCATTCTGAGACTTAGTAAACATATTGTTTCAACAGAACCTGCTGTTCACATATCTCAGGATCTCAGCCATTGATGATGGTGTCAAGAGTGTAATAATGTGAGGTACGGAGTTAGAATCCATCACAGTGATCCGCCTCGAGTTGCCTGTAGTGCAGTGTTCTGACTGGTACGACTGTGGCTTTATGACATAAATCTTAATAGTCCATTTATTTGGTTTCCTTACTATCAATGGGCTTCTTATTATAGTCTTTATTCTATCTACTATATATTATATTACTTATTATTTTAACATTAGTTTATACATCAATTGACAATAATTTTTGTGGAAAACAGTTTTCCGCCACAAAAATTAGGTTTGCCAAATTCCAAATATTTTTCTTGCAATTCCGACTTTATTTCTAGCAATTTTAACAATTTCAACTTTTTTTTCACAATTCTTCCTTTTTCCTGCCAATACTATTTCTCGCAATTCCCACTTTATTTCTGTCGATTTTGACTTTATTTCTCATGATTCTGACTTTATTTCTGCCAATTCCAGCTTTATTTCCCGCAATTCCGATTTGACTTCTCGCTATTCCGGCTTGATTTCTCACAATTCCGACTTTTTTTTCTCGATATTCTGACTATTTTTCCTTGCAATTCTACTCAGGCTACAACGACTACGTCAGTTTGTGAAACCGAGCCTAAACTAGTCCTCTATGATTTGATCCATTGTTTCACAGCTTAATCTATTGATTGAAGCCCATTTTATTTTCATGTGTAAAACTTACATTTCAACCACATATTTATCGCACCTTAGCTGTGTTGTTCAATATTTACTTTTTAATTTATATTTAATATTTACTCTTGTTGTTTCACAGTCCATGCACTTTTGCTCCACATACACATACTGTGTATGTGAAAGACTGACAAAAAAGCTGGAGTTGAGTTGAATTTCTGGCACTGCAGAATTGCGGAAATTAAAGTCGGAATTTTGAGAAATATAGTCAGAATTGCGACAAATAAAATCAGAATCATGAGAAATTAAGTGAGAATTGGCAAAAAAAAAAGGTCGGATTTGCGAGAAATGTATTTGGTTTTGCAGGAAAAAGTCAGAATTGCGACACTAAAGAAATTGTGTCATATAAATCGAGATTTTGAATCAGAATTGCAAGATATTAAGTTGGAATTGCAAGAACTTAGACAAGTAAAGTCAGAATTGTCAAGTCAAAAGGGCTTTTATTGTCATTTCTACTATACACAGTGGTACAAAGTACACAGTAAAAACGAGACAACGTTCCTCCGGAACCCTGATGCTACACTAAACAACAACAAACAAAACAACATAGAGCTACAACACAAGATACATAAAGTGCATCGAGTGCAACCTAGTGCAAACAGTGCAGACAAACAGTGCAGACAGACGACACAAGACAAGACACAAAACTTACTGTATACTTGATTATACAGTACTGTACAAGAAGACTGTAAAAAACTATTCAAACTTAAAACTATAAACTATACCCCAGAAGTGAGTGAGGAAAACTGTCTGAAATGTGTGACATTGAGTCAAAATTGTGAAACATAAAACCAGAATTGCGAGAAATAAAGACGAATTGCGAGAATAGAGTTTGAATTGTGAGAAACAAAATTGCATTTAGGCAAACATATTTGTTTTTTATGTGGCAGAATCAGGCTTCCATACAGTACATTATTAATTTTTTTTTTTTTATCTTTTAAGAATAAAAATCATGCTACAGTGTAAACCAGATTCGTTTGAGATGTTTGTCGGAAACTTTCTGATGTAGTAGTATGTGTTCTATTAATAGTGGAAAATTAGTAGCGATGCTGCAGCATGCCCGGCTGAATAGAAGATGAGAAATCGTCAATCTATCGCTGTATTTACACCCTGCAATCTCTGTTTATGTAAGATTTAAGCACTTATGAATCTTCTGCGAGTGCTTTCGTTTTTCCATTACTGTTGTTCAAAGCCATTTAGATCTGGACGATAAAAGCAGCCGGAGAGGTGCTGAAGTCTTTCCAGGAGCTTATAACAAACACACACACACACACACACACACACACGCTTGGGCCCGATAATTAATTAGGTTCTTCAGCACTACAGTTCAGAGACTAAACATCAGCACTCAGTGGCTTGTGAATTCAGCCAACTCAATAACATATGAAAAGGCAATACAGAAACATCTTGTTTAATGATATTTCAGTGAAAATATTGAACACACGTTTGACGTTTAGGACACGTGTAAGGCAAGACAAGTACAAAATTCCCTCAGTCACCATACAGGCTCATGACATTTAGCTTGGTTCATTGGCAGGTGAATTTCAGTGTGTAAACATAACAGACAAGGTTTAGTTTGGCCTCCATGGAGAGAAATCCATCATAAAGGAAAACAAACACACAAAGACGCAAAGTTTGAATGAATGAATTTACACAGAACACGGCGGACATGTCGCACAGCACCATGACACGGCCTGAACATTCCAATGTCAATTAAATGAAAATAAAAACTAACCTCACCAATAGTCACTCCTGTACACAAGAGTCAAAACTACCGCTCCAAGCATCAAAAATGTAGGAACTGCCCACTCCCAATCTGATAGGAGTAAAAACCACCCAATCCCCCATTATGTGTGTAAAACTCCCCTTTCACCCTTATGAGAGTATAACTACCCACTCTTACACTCATTAAAATATAACTACCCCCTCCCACCCAGATAAAAATAAAACTACCCACTCCCACCTTCATAAAAATAAAACTACCACTCTGTCAGGGAACCACCAGCCACACCTTCCTTCTACACTCAGCACACTAACACAGCCTCGCCCTCCTACTAATCAATTTCACCTGTTTTCAATCTACTCTCCCCTTCATTAGGCCCCCATTTCCACTCGCCATTTCCACTCGCTCACCGTCCGATCTACGGTTCACACTGGTGATAATCGGTTTTGGTTTGTGTATATACTAAAGCTTCTGCCTCGTGTACTAAAACTAATAAAGTGTTTGCCCGTACTCTGGTTTCTGTCTCTTGACCCACGCGTGACACACTCCCCCCTTCATAAAAATAAAACTACCCACTTCCACCTTCATAAAAATAAAACTACCCACTCCCACCTTTATAAAAATAAAACTACGTACACCCACCTTCATGATAAAAAAAACTACCAACTCCAATCTACATGAGAGTATAACTACCCACTCCCATGCTCAGGATACTAAAACTACCCACTCCCATGCTCAGGATAGTAAAACTACACACTCCCATTCTTCTAAGAGTAAAACTTTCCACACATACCCTGATGAAAATAAGAACCACCCACTTCCACCACGATGAGGGTTAAACCACCCAATTCCACTATGATGAGAATAAGAACCACCCACTTCCACCCTGATGAGAGTAAAACTACCCACTCCCACCTTCATAAGATTAAATCTGGCTACTCCCACCCTCATAAAAGTAAAATCACCCACTCCCACCCTCATGAAAGTAAGTACTGCCCACTCTCACCCTCATGATAAAATCTATAACAGTCTTATTATCTTCTTGTGCACATCTACTGGGAATTTATTCTTTATAATAGAAGGATAAGGATTTTTATGACTTGTTATGATAATGATAAGTATTTCCTGTTTCTTCTCTCACCATGCTGTCCTCATCGAACAGAAGGCACTGTGCACATAATCGAACCGTTTATTACTAATGATGGCTGTAAAGCTGTGTCTCAGCAGGTATTGGTGCTGAGAGAGAAGTTGATTGATTCAGGATTGAATAGAACGGAGAGAAAATTCAGCCACTGCTTATCAATGACAGGAAAAGCATCAGAATAGTTTTTTGTGGCCTCGCTGTAGGGAGAATCCTGCAGGGTATCATGGAAAGACAAACAATCCAGATGACTTTATCTGACACTGGAAGGTCTCAAGGACAACTTGCTCCTCTTATTGTCCCGCACATCACCGTTACCAAACATCTACTTTTACATTCGCTAATAATTGTTATGTAAATTCTGCCTCGCAGTGACATGGTTTATGCTCGTCTTTTGTCCTACATGCGTTTTTATTAGTTCTGCCTTTGTTTTGACCTGGCTATGTTTTGTTATCACATGGTATTCACCTGTTTTATGTTAGCTCTTAATTACTTTATCTATTTATATCGTGGAGGGCCATCAGGGCCAGCAAGGTCTTCTCTGCTGACTTATAGATTTTTGTCCATAAAAATGTATGAAATTATTCCCAATACTCTATTCCTTTCATTTGAGTATAAGTAGTGTCTGTTTACGTTTGAAGTTTCTTTCCAATCAGATTTCAGCCGTCAAAAGCCTCCTTCAGAAATGAACACTGCGGGTGCCTGCAGCGTAAAGTTCATGCTGTTTGAAGGCTGTTTCTTTGACCAATCAGATTTTAACGTCTGAGGCCATGCAATAACGTTGGCATTTCCATGTACTTTGATTGTATGGTCAGAGCTTGTAAACCACATCTGTAGCAAAATGCACAAGCTCAAATATATTAATGTGGATTTAATAGGTGTTTTTTCATTCCAAAACATCTAAAAGAGGAAAGGAAATTGGTTTGGTTGCAGATACACTAACTTTACTAGAGCAATATTTCCAGAAAAGCTGGAAAACAAAATACGTCAAAACAGTTGTTGGGGTTTTTCATGAACCATTTTATCTTTTGCGTTTTCTTTGCTGTAGAATTTTCACAAGTTTCCGTCATTTCAAATCCTAAGGAAAACTGTAAAGAACAGAAAAAATGCAGGCAAACACAGGGAAAAACCTGAAGTCCTTCTCTGTGGTGAATATCGTTGCTTCTGTTAGAGATGATGTATGCGGGAGGTGCAGTTGTGGCTACAGAGAAAGGAGACATGTTGAATAGTGTTTATTGGGTTTCTTGCTTTAGTGATGACATTCAATCTGACTGTATGAGATTCCTGTGAGGTGGACTGATTCAGGTAGGACACCACTGAAGGTAGATGGGTTCACTGGGGGTAAATTGGCATAATTTTTCAGCCAAAAATTCTCCCTTAGCATAAAGAACATCTTTACACACTCTGTTTCTCCAAACATCCAGCTTTGCTGTGCCTCTTGTAAAACTCCTCAAAGATGTTCTTCACAAGATTTCTTGCAATCCAGTTCAGATAGAAGCAGTTCCATAGGATTTTGTGCGGTTATTTTAAATAGGATTGCATAGTATGCTGAAGTATGGAATGGTTGCCATGTTGGATCCTTTCACTTTCTAGAATAAGTCTCTGCTTTAAAACAACCCCAAACTATTAAGCTTATACAAGGTCTTAAGTTCACTTAGAAGCAAATATTTTACATTTGGACTCAAATGGGAACATTTCTGTGTCTCAAATACCATAAAATACCAGGTGTTTCCACACTTTTAACAGCCACTATAACTTTCCATCTTTTTATTTTGTACTTTAACTTTGATTTTATAAAGAGAATCCTCATGCGTGGTCATTAAATCCAGATCTATCGAGCTACAACCCTTTCACAGGTTAGGGTTAGGGTTATGCAAACACACCCCCAAGCAACTTGCATTCACAGACCGCACAGTGATGATCAGACATTTTTGTCTTTGTCAAAAGTTTTTGGACACCTGACCATAAGATTGTTATAAAACCTTCACTTTTCTGGGAAGATGTTCCACTAGATTTTCTGGAAATTATCAGAGATTCATTGTGCCACAAGGGTGTTAGTAGAGTCAGGTACTGATGTACTGTAGGTAAGGTGAAGAGGCCTGGGGTGCAGAAGATCTTCGACTCCAACCCATGGAAAGCATCTTTATGGAGCATGTGTGCCTCCAACTTAGTAATAACATTTTGTAGAAGAACCACATATTACAGAAGAAAAATCAGGTGTCCCAAAAGCTTTATATCATACAGTGTATGTCCAAAAAAACACCCAAAGTGAGAGCTTTCCATGAAGAAGCTCAGATGTTAGCAGCACACTCCCTCTAAGAACCGGTGCAAAAATATGATGTTAATATCTGGGTGCTTCTAATTTTCCCAACCTGCACACACACACACACACACACACACACACACACACACACACACACACACACACACACACACACGCACACACTTGCCATCAGGGGAAAAAGCCAAGCACGTGACGAGTGAACAAAAGGATTAAAAATTTTACAGCATGTCATACACACACACACACACACACACACACACACACACGCACACACACACACACACTTTTACCCTCTGTGTGTAGCTCTCTAGTGTAGTGAAGCTCTAGTTTCCATGTCTCTGGTGTGGATGAGACCCGATCTGCTTCTACTCATCATTGGTAATGAGGCTGCAGAGCTAAAAACAGGCCCCACACACACACACACACACACACACACACACACACACACACACACACACACCACACACACACACACACACACACACATACATACATATAGACACACAAAACCCACTTTTATAGTTGCTTTTGTAGTACTATCATCTTTTGTGTTAAATAAGGAGTGCCAACATTTCCCAAAGGATTTGCTAGTAATTATTTTGCCTTTACATGAACTATGAGAGTCGAAACCTGTTCCAGCATGACAGAACTCCTGTGCACAAAGCCAGCTCCATGAAGATACATGGTTTGGATGGGAGGTTTCCTGAAATATGTCTCTTAAACTCTCACACTTCTGTGATGAATGTATACGCTGACTACACACGAGATCTCCTCACCTCACCTGCATCAGTACCTGACTTTACTAACACCCTTGTGGCTAAATGAATCTCCAAAACAAATCCACAAAATCTAGTGGAACATCTTCCCAGAAGAGTGGAGGTTATTATAACAGTAAATTGGGGGGTTAATGTGGAATGGGATGTTCAGAAAGTAGAGGATCTTATGCTCAGGTGTCCACAAATGTTTTGTTTTTTTATTCACATTTATGGCATTTGGCCTTTGGATCCAAAGTCAAATGTCTTAATATCCAGAGAAACTTACTACTAATCAGTTAAGAGTTAAGGGCCTTGCACAAGTTCCAAGCAGTGACCTTTTGGTGGTGCTTGGATTTGAACTCACAACCTTCCATCTCTGTGAATGACCAAAATGGAATAATCTCTCTATTAAGTGGTGAATGAATAATAATGAATAATGAATGAATCAATGATCCACTATGATCGTCAAGCTGCACCAAAGCCTGATGATGATACGATTTAGGCAGGAAATGAAGCATCACACGTCCCGTCTCCTTTACTTTATCATTTCCCTCCTGGTTGGTCATATAAACACGGAGCAGATCTAACGAGACCTCTGAGAAACCTGGCCCGGCACTGATGTCACATCTCATTTGCCACCGTATGACCCAAAGCACCTTGGAGAGCGCTCAGCTCTCCTTAACATAGACAGCAGTGTTCAGAAAACCATCACACGAGATCCCCGTATTCCTGTTTCTTTGACTCGACATACCGAGGATGAGATTCATGAATTTTATATACCGTGTAGAGCTGGTTTCCAACGTAATGTTACACTGGATGCACATTTCAGCCTCGGCTTACATCCCTGATGGGTTACTCAACCTAGAATAGAACATAATTAGTGAACTCGGCTGGCTGCGGCACAGGCCTGGAACACAAGCTAATGTCTTCTATGAGCTGAAGAACATCTCCTTTTATAGCAGGATACATGCGTCAGATGTGACCTGGTACTTTAAAACTACATTGTGTGACCAGAAGTTTGTGGACACCTTAACGAAAAAAATTGGTATGTGCTTCTTTAATACCCCATTTCACATTTAGTCCCTTTTCGCTTTTTTAATAAACTCTTCTAAATAAAAAATTGAGTATGTGAAATTCATTTCTTCTTAATGGCAAGTTTTACAGGTTCCTGTGGTTACATTAAGAAAGTAAGATGCAAAAAAATATTCGCAATTGTGATTTCTAGTATCGATATACACTATATGGACAAAAGTATTGGGACACATGAGTCAAGTCAAGTCAAGTCAAGTTTATTTGTATAGCGCTTTTCACAACAGACAAAAAACAGCTTTACAGAAATCAACAGTCAAGGTGAATAGTGTGCATTTATCCCTGATGAGCAAGCCATGGCGACTGTGGCAAGGAAAAACTCCCTTAGATGTTATGAGGAAGAAACCTTAAGAGGAACCAGACTCAAAAGGGGAATTTTGAGTCTGGTTTTTTTTTTGAGCCATCCTCATTTGGGTGACATCAAGACTTTGATCATAACCCCACATGACCCTTTCTTGCTTTTTTTAAAATTCTTCTTTAAACTGTTGCCACAAAGACTCTCAATTGTACAGGACAGGAGTCTTTAAATGCGCTATAATAAAATTTTGCAGTCACTTGAACTTCGAAACCCAAGTCTGTTCCAGCATGGCAGTGCCCCTGTGCACAAAGCGAGTTCCATGAGGATCTGCTTTACATGGTTTGGTAAGGAAGATCCTCAGTGGCCTGCTAAAGAGCTCTGATCTCATCCCCACTGAACACCTTTGGGTTACATGTGAATGCTGACTGCACCCCAGGAACGTCTTCACCTCATCTACATCAGTACCTGACTTTACTTAACACTCCAGTTACTGATAAACAAAAATGTCCACAAGCGCACTGTCAGCCAGCGGTGCACGCACTTCCGGTCTCTTGCACTTCCCACACCCTGACAGTATGATCTGGCCAGACATGGACCCAGCAGACGATCTCCAGACTCAGCTTTCATCTCTGGTGCAAATCACCACCTCCCATCAAAAACAGATACAGGAACTGGCGAATGCAATTTGTGAATTGGCCCCCTCAGCGCCACTGTAGCTCAGGCCTCTGCCTCAGAAACCCCTACTGCTCATACCCCTACATCAACAACCCTGGCGACTGTCCCACCACCGGCAACTCGGTGTGAGGTTCATCTACTGACTTTGCAGGACATCCGGGAGAGTGCAGGCCATTCCTGTTGAACTGTGAAATAACTTTGCCCATTGTCTTTCTCGTATTATCTTACCAAGGTGACCTGATCAGCCTGGCCACCCAAATCGACCGTGCCTTAGTCCCTGGCAGCCTGGTCCACCTCCCGACCCACCTCGCTTCAAGACTTCACCAACCACGCCTCCACAGGCCATGGAGATTTTTCCCCACTAACTCCCCACTAGCGAGAAGGAGAGGCGCCGCTCTCACGGACTCTGCCTGTATTGTGGCAAGGCAGGGCTCATGGCGGCCACCTGTCCAGCAAAAGAGAGGGGTCGGCATTAAATCTGGGGCCAGCACCGGGCCAAGGACTCTCAGCCCCCTCCAAACCGTTGCTCAAGGTTCGGCTCGCCAACTGGGCATTGAGTCCAAACCACTCCCTGTACCACTCCTGGTCCGAGCCTTTGGCGGCAACGTTCTCCATCGGGTCACCCACCACACCAAGCCCCTTCTCGTCTTCACCGCTGAACAACATTGTGAATGGTTATCATTCCTCATTATCCCATCACCATGAGCACCTGCTATGTTTGGTTTCCAACAGAGGCATAACCCTCACTTGGACTGGACCAGTGGCCAGGTGTTGAAATGGGGAATCTCATGTGGAGCCATCTGTCTCACCTCAATCGTTTGGATCCCAACTCATTCTGGGATGGAATCTTCCTCCGATCTCTGTTCTGTTCCGGCGGAGTACCATGATCTGAGCTCCTCCAGTAGGCCACTATCTTTACCAAGCTAAACCTCCGCAACACGTACCACCTTGTACGCATCCGGGAGGGGGGCGAATGGAAGATAGCTTAAAACAACCCCGCAGGCCACTATGGACCCTTGGTCATGTCGTCTGGCCTCACTAATATTCCTGCAGTCTTCCAGGCTCTGGTCAACGACGTCCTTCGGGACATGCTCCATCATTTTGTGTTTGTCTACCTGGATGACATATTAATCTACCCCCTCGTTTCCTGGAGAAACACTGTAAACACCATGTAAATGCTGTGCTCACCAGTCTACTTTAGAGCCAGTTGTATGTTAAGGCTGAGAAATGAGTTGAAAATGAGTTTCACGTGTCCAGCACATCTTTTCTGGGCTTCATCTTTAATTCCTGTCCGGTTTCTCGCTGTGGAGGAGTGGCCAAAACTTGAAAAACGCAGAGGTTCCTCGGCTTTGCAAACTTCTATCGCAAGTTCATCCGTGATTTTAGCACCATTGCTGCCCCCCCTACAACGATTCACTCGTCAGCCATTATTTTAAAATCCTGAGTTAGAACATGCCTTTTTGGAACTCAAGACCCGGTTCACCTCTGCACCTATCCATACTTTGCCCAACCCTTCCTGGCAATTTATCATGGTGGTTGATGCCTACAACAAGGGTGTGGGGGCAATCCTGTCTCAGAGAGAAGCCACTTACAACCGCCTTGATCCATGTGCCTTTTTCTCACGCTGACTAAATCCTGCGGAACACTACTACTCCATCGGGGACCCCAAGAGAGTCAAGCATGTGCTTGAGGAATGGACTGTCCGGGGTCCAAAAAAGCAAAATCGGTTGGGTTCCCACAATGAGGAGGGAGGGGAAGATATCCTTCCTCTGTTTGTTTCCATCCGAGCCCTTAACTTGGACAATGAATGCAAGGTGCACAGAGCTACTTCGGGGCAGCCCAGACCAGCTAAGTTCCCAGGTCTTCCAATGGTGCCACATCTCTCGTTTTTTCTGCCACCCAGGTACCACTTGGCAGTTTGTGGCCTTCTGTCCTATTTGCACCCAGCACAAGGAATATAAAAGGGAGTTTATATAAGTTTATATATATATATATATATATATATATATATATATATTCCGGATGATTGGGCAACTAATTGAGAAGTGATAAGGGAGACAGCTAGAAAGGTTTTTAGTGTGGCATTTTGAAATAGAAAGGAAGACAAAGAGACTAAGGAATTAGTGAATTAGGGAGTACAGAAAAGAAAGAGGTTGGCAAAACAGAATTGGGGTTAGCAGAGAGATGAGAAAAGTAGGCAGAAGTACAAGGAGATGAGGCAGCAGGTAAAGAGGAATGAGAGATTTTTACCAATTGGCCAGGCAGAGAAACCGAGCTGGGAAGGATGTGCTGCAAGTTAGAGCAATAAAGGATGCAGATGGTGTTGACTAGTGAGGAGAGTGTGTTGAGAAGGTGAAGGGAGTATTTTGAGCAGCTGATGAACGAGGAAAATAAGAGAGAGAGAAGGTTCAAAGGTGTGGAGATGGTGAAGCAGGAAGTGGATAGGATTAGGAGAAAGTGAGAGCAGCGATTAAGAGTGAAAGAGTGGAATAGCGATTAAGAGTAGAAGAGTGGATTAGGAGTGAAAGCTCTCAGTTCTCTCAAGCTGAGAGAAGAGGTGACCATCTGTGAGTAACAGTATGGTTTTATGCTGAGAAAGAGTACCACAGACACAGAAGGTAGAGAAGGTCAGTGACAGTGAAAGTCAGATGACAGTATGACAACAATGAAGTGTGCAGTAGAAACAACAGAATGGTTCAAGGTGGAGGTTGGAAAGCATCAAGGATCGGCTCTGAGCCCTCTCTTGTTTGCAGTGGTGATGGACAGGTTGACGGACAAGGATAGACAGGAGTGTCCATGGACTATGATTTTGTGATTTGTGGACAGATAGAACAGATAAAAATGTGTGATTAGGTTGCGATTAATCGTGAGTTAAATCGTGAAAATCATGCGATTAGTGGCGATTAAATTTTTTTTATTGTGTCAGGGAACCACCAGCCATGCCTCGCCCCTGCACTCAGCACACTCGCAGCGCCTTGCCTACATACTAATCACCTTCACCTGTCTCCAATATACGCTCTTCTTGATAAAGCCCCCATTCTCACTCACCGTTCGATCTACAGTTCATACTAGCAATCATCCCTGGACCTCCCCTGTTTCGGATTATACCAGTTTTCCAGTTCATGCTTCTACCTAAGCTTCTGTCTGTGTACTACGGCAAATAAAATGTACTGACTGTATTCTGGTCTCCGAATCTTGATCCAAGTGTGAAAAATTGATTGACAGCCTCAATATTAATAAGATGTAAGGTTTAGTTACAGCGTGACACTAAAACAAGTAGTAATAATGACTACTTTTTACTGAAGTACATGTCAGAGCCCAAACTTCTTTACTTTAACTTGAGTGAAAAACCAAACCTCAACTTTTACCAGAATCTTTTCAAACATCAGTATCTGCACTTCTACTGAGTAAAGGATGTGTGTACTTTTACCATCTCTGATTTTAATACATGGTGTGGCTGCTGTATTTCGTAGTTTATTTTGATAACCTTAAAGTTTTATTTTATTTAAAAATACATTTTGATGTATCTTTAGTCAACCCTGGAAGTGTCCATGTACTGATAGTATATCCCCAATATATTGCCTTTAAAATTAGATTTGCCTGACTTCGAATTTCTGTTTCAGTTCTCCACTGAAGAAAACAGTGCATGAAAAAATTCCATCCTTCGGGCTCATTAATAAGCCATAAAGCCCCGTGTGAATGCTTGCGGTCTCCATGCAGCTCACTGTCTCTGATCTGGCTATAAATCTTTTTATTCTGGACATCATATTTCTCTTTTAGTACATAAAGACCTTCTCCCATGTCACGGCGTCTCAGGCCCTGAACAGACCAGACGGAGCTGAGTCTAAAAACAGCACATGCATTTTAGCCCTACTTTCCACCCAAAACACACACACACACACACACACACACACACACACACACACACACACACACACACACACACACACACACACTACATGTCAGGGTAATGAGTTATCCATTGTTATTTATTCAGTATTAGAATTAATCGCTAGAGTGAGTCCTGAGTGAAGTGGAAATTGCATATTTTGCTATGTGTGTGTGGGTGTGTGTGTGTGTGTGTGTGTGTGTGTGTGTGTGTGTGTGTGTGTGTGTGTGTGTGTGTAGACGATGGGGTCTTTAGAGGACAAGATAATAATTACAGCGGCTGTTTGTCATTTGTTTTGTTTTTTACAGTGCAAATGCTACCATTAGCCCTGACAATAAAAGCCTTTAAGACTTGTACTGGATTTTCCTTCGAATCTCGATTTCTCATATTTTAGTCTCAGGCTTTACTTCGGTTTAACAAGGCGTGTGATTTTTTGTATTTCTTTAAGTGAGGAAATGTTCTTAGTACGATCAACAGCTTTACGGGAGCAGCCTGGTAACCGAGAGAGTCGGATTAGGGTTCTGAGCTGTAGACTTCATCTGTATCTATCATGTGAGGAGAATAAAACAACGATTGAAGAACATTTTAGAAGAAGCCTGGAATACTGTAAAGGTCACCGAGGCGGTGGCATTACCATAAACAGGACGTTTTTCAGGGAAGCTGTCAATGTCAGGATTATTTCTAGATCCACAGGGGTTCCCATCAGGCCTGGCAACATCACACAGCCTAGTAGCATGTCACTGATCACATACACCCACACGAAAACCACAGGCAGTTGGGAAAAAACATAAAAAACTTAGAACACAACAATGACAAAAACAACAGTCAATAAATAACACACACGAGCACTTTTTTTATAGTTTGTTAACTCTAAACATTCTATATAGATGTGTGCATACACAAAATTAACTCATTAACACAAATACATTTTTTTGAACGCCACTAATTCTATTAACAAACGATTAATGCAGCACGCATCTCTAACCATTTTTGCTTAAAAATGTAAATGAATAAATATAAAAGGGGCGAATTTAAAACCTTTAGCACAACACACATCTATTCACAAAGTCCTTTCTTTATTTAGATATAAAAATACAAAAAACCTCTACTAAACCTTTGTTTTACTGATGCGCCAAGTCTCAAATCAAGCACCAAAATCCACCATGATGCGCATATCCGGCAATTAAAAACGTCCGTGTGGAAACATAGCAAAAGTTCAGTTTGGTGTCCTGCTAATTTACGTCATTTTAAACACCATGATTACTTTAAAACATTTACAAGAGTGTTTTTTCTTCATGCTCTATGTTGAGTTTGGTTTCACAAAATACCTAAACATTTTCTCGGTGAGAAAAATGAAATATAAATATGTATATAAAAACATGTCGAACTTTTAAGCAGCAATAAACCATATTTCCCACAACCTTCCTCCCTCTTTTTTTTAATAACAGTAAAGAAGCTGTTGATGCTCATAGGAAAGAATTACTTGTAATCAGATGCAGTGGATGTTTTCTCACTATGAACTTTAATAGGACAGAGAGCAGCTGGTCATGTTGAAGAGAAATGGAATAAACAATGCCATTGTTCATGACTGAAAACTTTCAGCAATGACAGGAAACATCTGGCTTGTACTTAATGCTGATGGAAAATCTACTCACGGAAAAGTTCACCATATGAACCGGTACACGGATTTCTGTAGATCATCCACCTTGTGTTAGCTGTTCCTTTTTACACATATTTTCACTCTGTATTGTATTTTTCCACTTTTCTGTGAGTCTTGTACTGTTTAATTAACTACGTTTGGACGTTCTTACATTTTTTTTGACCAAGTGTAAATTTCTGTGAAGAACCTTTAACATCTATGAAGAATTTCCATTCCACAAAAGGTTCCTTGGAGTGGAAAATGTGGAGTTTTTTTGTGTAAAGAAACGTTCTTTAGATTCAATAATTTTAAATATGGTCATATATATATATATATATATATTAAAGAAACGTTCTTTAGATTCAATAATTTTAAATATGGTCATATATATATATATATATTATATATATATATATATATTATAATTTTGTATTAAAGACATTTACTGAATCAGGCGGAACAAAACTTAATGTAATGTTCAATATGCAATAATTAATATGCAAATAAATGCAAAATTTTCAAAACATGTTCAGCTAAAAGATGTACAGTAACATTTTATTTCAGTGGTAATTATATTCAGGTTCTGACTTTACAGGGTTTGTAGCACCAAAAAAAAAGAATAAAGAGTAGAATCCTAAAGGTACTTATGGTACTCTTTTAAGAACCGTTTACTGAATGTAAAACTTTTCAATTTCATCACCATTGTGTGTGATGTTCTTAATGTGTATTATTTATTAAAAAAAACAAGAAAAAGTTGAGAATTTCTATACTGGTTGTGTACAGAAATCATAAAACATAAATTGCAAATAAAAACCGAATGCAATGATTTGCAAAACTCAAACCCCATATTTAATTCAAAATATAGAAAAGACATATCAAATGTTGAGACTGAGGAAATAAACCTTTTAAAGACATTTTTTTATTTTTTATTTAATAGCTACAACACCTCAAAGATTTTACAGGGAAAACACAATTTGGAAAATGCAAGTGTTTTTAGAATGAATCAGCTGGAGAATCAAATTAAAGTGAATTGGCAGCAGGTGAGTAAAATGACTGGGTATCAAAAACATATCTTAGAAACCCTGCCATGCTTCAAGAAGATGAGATTCTTTACATGGATTGGAATTGAAGATCTCCTGCTATAGCGCTTCAACCATATTAGGATGAATGTGAACGCTGCCTGCAACCCTCCAAAATCTATTGGAACATCTTCCCAGAAGAGTGGAGGTTCTTATAACAGCGGACTCAATGTGAAACTGGATGTTTAAATGGAAAGTGAAGAATCCACAAACGTTTGTGTAAATAATGTGTCTAGGTCAATGTTTTCTGTTCTTGGCCGTGGTCTGGATAGTGCATGAGGGATGCTGTACTAAAAATCCTATCAGCTCCAGTGGAATACACGTCTCAATCACACCCTGCGCCGTCCTGCTTCACCCTGACGTGATACACGTCCCTGCGTTTCGGCGTCCTGTTGTCAAGTTTTTGTTGATTGCGTGTCTGTTTGTTGCTGTGCCTAAAACCCAGCATTGTGTTGTTTTTTTTGTTATACTCTTTTTTTCCGTTTCTAGTTGCTTGATTCCATCTCAGCTTTTTTATGATGAAATGTGCATTACATTTTTTTGCATTTATATTAGATAGATTAAAAGACTTATCGAATCTATCCTTTAGAACTGGGGTGGCCAACCCGCGGTTTGCGAGCCGCATGCGGCTCTTTGGCTGGTTTCATGCAGCTCTTACGTTCCTTTCCAAGTTTGTGTTTGTTTGTTTTTTAATGTGGGTGTTCATTTTGCTTAAGTTCAATACGGTATTTTTAAGACTTAAATGAGTTCGCCCCTACTGGGAAACTTTGCGGTATATCAGACCTGGGCATGAGGCCAATCATAAATTACTTTGTTTTTTTGTCTGTTTTTTGTCTGTTTTTCTGTCTTTCTTTCTCTCTCTCACTGTCACTTTGTCTTTCTGTTTCTATCTTTCTGTTATACTGCCTTTCTGTCTTTACATCTGTCTTACATCTGTCTTTCTCTCTCTCTCTCTTCCTCTCTCTATCTCTCTCTCTTTCTGTCTGACTCTTTGTGTTTATGTATTTCTCTCTCTCTCTGTCTTTCTGTCTGACTCTCTGTCTTTGGGTTTTTCTCTGTTCTTCTGTCTCTCTGTTATTCTGCTTACCTGTCGTTCTGTCTCTTTGTCTGTCTGTCTTTCTATCCTTTTGTATTTCTGTCAGTCTCTGTCTCTGTTTTTCTCTGTCTCTCTCTTTTTATCTTTTTCTGTCTTTCTGTCTCTTGATTTCTTTAAATCTGCTTTGAGACAATGTCTGTTGTGAGAATAAAATGATGCATCGTTAATCACACAGTTCATCACATTGTAGTACAGGGGGTGCTTAGTAAATGTGTGTGTGTGTGTGTGTGTGTGTGTGTGTGTGTGTGTGTGTGTGTGTGTGTGTGTGTGTGTGCGCACGCTTGTGTGTGTGCGTGTAAAGGAGATTTTAAAGCTATACATCTGTGAACCCACTCAGTCAGAAACACACCCATGAGCATCAGTCACTGTCTCGTTCTCATTATCCTCCTCCCCATGCAGGTGAGATGAGGCTCTCCCCGGAGAGGAACCCTGTCTGCTCTATCACTTTTCCTGTCTTCCAGACCCAACAGACCTCACGTCCCCATGGCTCCACGTCTTCTCAACTCCTGATCTGCCCTGACTCCTACTCCATCACGACATTAGGTAGCTGGCCTGGGGAAAGTCACTCGGCATTGTGTACTATTTATACAGGAGATGTTCTGTTCTTCACCGTGGTGTCTACCAGCGAGGGCTGAAAAGAAACTCTCTCACACACACACACACACACACACACACACACACATCAAATGGGGTTTTGTTTTATAGCTCGACTATATATACATACTCATACACACTGTCCCTTCTGCCCTGCGCTTCACTCGACTGAAGCGATGTTCTCATTTGGATCACGAGTTCGAAGCAAACACAGGTTTCTGAGGTGATGAGGTCAGTGTGTGCATGTGTGTGTGTGTGTGTGTGTGTGTGTGTGTGTGTGTGTGTGTGTGTGTATGTTAGAGGTGTAAACAGTAGCTGAAAATCATACTTAAGTAAAAGTAGAGATACCTTACTGCATTGTGTACTACAATACAGGTTAAACATCACCAATTTCTATATCATTTAAGTAAAAGTCCTATATTTATATTTGACTCATATTGAACTCAACACTGAGACACGTGTTAGTGAAAAGACTAAAACAGTCATTTTCTAAAGTTTTATTTCGTCAATTACAAATAATTGTACACCTCAACACTGAATTAACCAACAACACAACTGCGTCTTTAACATGCCAGAATCAAACTAAGATCAACAAGTCAGTCCAAAAACAACAAAGTATTAAAATGATCTTTCAAAAAATATAAATATGAAATCTTCTTTCCACCACTTTTAAATAAGTTTGCCTAAAAGGCGACCTTCTTTCTCGCAAAACCGACTTTATTTCCCACAATTACGACCTTTTTCTTGCAAATCCAAAATTTTCTCGCAAATCCAACTTTTTTCTCGGAAATCCGACTGTTTCTTTTTTCAGACTTTCTTTGTTTTGCGAATCCAACCATTTAAAAAAATTCCGACTTGTTTGCTTGCAAATCCGACATTTTTTTTCTGTCGAATCCGACTTTATTTCTCGTGTTTCGGAGTTCTTTTCCAGCAACCGAAAGTCCGAATTGCAAGAAACATGTTATTTGAAAACATCTTCAAATAACAAATACAGTAAAATGACAGGATTATGTCAGAAGGTAAATGAGATATTCTTACTCAATAATAATGTGATAATTTCTGATAAAATAAAACCAAAAATCCAGAGATGACTGTAATATGACACATCTCTCAGAGAGGGACATTTTTGGAATTCAACATCCAACATTTTTGGAATTTCTTCTAGCTTTTTTTGGACTGAAAATGAGACCTTACAGACATCAGATGTGTGTAGAGGAATTTGAGCCTCAATGACCTTCAACAGAGGTGCAAAATGTCATTGGTTGTGATCATGGACAGTTAAAACAGAATGGAGTAAAAAGTACATCATAATCATAAATGTAGTTGAGTAGAAAATAAAAGTTGCTTATATCTTTGTTACTCAGTAAAACTAGAAGAAAATACAGCAATGAAGAACATTTATGCCAACACTGGAAAAAACACTAGAAAAATCAATATCGGGGATAATTTCAAGATTATTCCGGAGTGACTGATTTTCAGACGCCTCCTGTGGACCAACATATACACAAATATTACAATTTACCTCCCGGAACTTTTTTCTGCAAACAATATCTTGATGATTCATCCTCCACTTCATTTCCGTCCAATTAAACGCCCTCTACACTGTACCAGGTGATAAAAGGGAAAAAAATTGTGGACACCTGAGAACTTTGAGGATGCATTTTTGGACTGTAATTAATATAAACAGTCTGCTTTAATGGTTCCAGGGTTTACATGAACAGTTCTGCATTATGGTGTGTATCACTGAACAGCACTGAACACCTCAACAATGATGGAGCTGTAATGACTGGACACTTCCGTTCGAGTCTGGTTCCTTCTAGGTTTCTTCCTCATACCATCTCAGTAAGATTTTCCTTCACCACAGTGACCACTGGCTCACTCATCAGGGATAAACTTCTAATTATAAGGTACAAACTTACAGGCACTGAACATATACACTCTTTTATAGAACTTTATAACTTTTGGACAATGTACATCGCTTTATCAATGGAAATGACTTGAACTGAAGATTAGTCATTGCTTATTTTTGAACATCCCATTCCACATTGGGTTTTTATTTGCTCTTGGACAATGCTCCACTAGATTTCATGGAGATTTTGTGGAGATTCATTCAGCTAAAATCAGGGACTGATGTAAGTGAGAAGGTGAGGAGCTTCCTGGGGTGCAGTCAGCTTTCACATTCATCCCAAAGGTGTTCAGTAGTGTGGGTGTTCTATAGCAGGAGATCTTTCACTTCAACCCATGTACAGCATATCTTCATGGAGCTGGACGTGATTTGGGTCTCCTAGTTCAAGTGAATGGGAAAGTTTTTCATGTTACTGCATCCAAAGACGTCCCATTCTATTGTGTATCTCCATCTCTGTGGTAACTTTTTGAGGAAGAAGCACATATGACTGGAAAAGTCAGGACTTCCAATACTTTGGATCCCAAATTTGTGAACTGTATTCGAATTAGTTATAAAAATTGAAATTTTTTATAAACGCATGAAGTGATAGAAACTACGTTGCCTTTGTTTTCGAGTTCATGCTTTGGTCATTTCTCCATAATTTATTTATTTTTGTCAATTTTGATATTGTTCTACTAATTTCCACCGTAACAAAGTACAATTTGTTCTGTCTCTTATATGGCCATAAACTAAAATAAAAGACACAGACAAACTGATGGATGCTGATGGTGTTAGCGTGGGTTCATGTCGACCCGTTGGGGAAATCGTTCGATTCTGTTCCGAGTGCAGACTTTCCCAACGCCTCTCCGCTGAGGGTTTTGTCTCCTAGCATCCTTTATGTCTGGAAAAGGTATCATAGCAACAGGAGGCGAATGGAAACGGCCTAACGAAAGAAGACATGAGGGGAACGGCCATTACGGCACCTCGGTGGACATACACTTAGAGACACACAAACACAAACAGCCAAAAAAACAGTTAAGATTCAACTTATATGCGTCTTATGTAACATTGTATTCATCTATGATTCAGAAATAATGATAAACTTTGTAAATCCTGGACGTTACTTCAGTGATGTAAACTCCATCTTCATGAAGCTGGTTTTAGCAATCAGCAGTCTGAGTTCCAATTCATCCCAAAGGTGTTTATTATGGTTGTGGTCAGACCTCTATAGCAGGAGATCTTCAGCTGCAACCTACATACAGCAGGGTTAGGCAGAACTTCATGGAGCAGGCTTTGTGCACAGGGGCATTGTCACGATGGAACAGGCTTGGGTCTCGTAGTCTTGGTAGTCTCGTAGCTACAGCGTCTAAAGACGTAATATAGAATTGTGTGCTTCCAAAATTTTGCTTACAATTTGGAGATAATTCACGGTACATTCATCGGTTTATAAGTCATGGTTTGGTTCAATTTCCGTACAGTTAGGGAAAGAAATGCAAAAAATAAAATTTGCTTGTCATGTTTTATTATAATTATCATTCTATTTCGTTAATTACTATTTATACTTGTAAACAACAGTTTACACTCTTACACACTTTTCTATTCTATAAAATTTTGTGGTTAATTAAAATGACACAAATGAAACTCATTAAATAAAATTTTGAAAAATGAAAAATTTTGATAAAATTGTTCCATTTAAACAAATTACATTTGTTCGACCCGATCTGGGTAATACAGATGTGTATATAAGTTTGTGTGTGTGTGTGTGTGTGTGTGTGTGTGTGTGTGTGTGTGTGTGTGTGTGTGTGTGTGTTCTTTAAATTGAATATTTAATTTTCCAAATATATGTTCTACTTCACTCTTCTACTTATTTTAGCATACTTTAAAAATGTCTGCATTTAGAAAACACACAATAGTTACTTAATTATTCAATTTATTTATTCATTCATTTACTCTGTCCATATACGGTTGTGATAGCAGGCGCGTGGAGGAGCGAAGGTGCACAAGTAAAGTGCAGAACAGAACGAAATTGCTGGGTAAAATGTAAATAAAAACAGTATGCAATGATTTTTATTCCAGGGAAGACCTTCCATTTTTAGCACAATAGCATGCCTTCGTAGTAGTAGAGTCCAGGTGCCGAACTGACCTGATTGCAGTCTAGACGTTTTGTAAACATTTGATGCATTATGAAACGAAAAACACAACAAAGGACACCCAGAACTTGAAACATTATCCTGTTTTAGACACATATGGGAGAACATTCATCAGCTGGGATTTTCTGAGCGTTTCTCAGACTTGGTGTGTGGTAGATGACCTGTAAGGCTTGGTGGTTTATTTCCAATAATGAGTTCCGCTGCTCTTACAACTTTCTGTAGGGCCTTGCGATCCACTGTAGTACTGTGCAGCTGCCATACCATACGGTCAGGTATCCAGTTAGGATGCTCTCCATGGTGCATCTGTAGAAGTTGTTGAGGATTTTTTCGGGAGGCCAAACTTCTTGAGTCTGACATGGTGCGCAGGGACCAGGACAAGTTATCAGAGAGGTGGGTGTTGATGTTCATGACTATTTCTACGATGGTTTGATGTGTAAAGGGGTATAGTTGACCTTCTGTACCCGTCTGAAATCCATCATCTTCTTGGTTTTGCTGATATTGAGACTATGACTGCACCATTGTGATAGCGCTCTCAACTCATCTCTATAGGCCGTCTCAAAGATGATGTTTGATTTGTGCTGGGAAACACAGTTGTGTTTAAACAGGGAGTACAGGAGGGAACTTAGGACACAACCCTGTGGAGCACAAGCACTCAGAGTCAGAGTGGAGGGAGGAGTAGTTCCAATTCGGACCACTTGGTGTCTGTCTGCCAAAAAGTCCAAAATCCAATTACACAAGTTCAGTCCTAATTCTTTTAGCTTTAAAATGAGTTTGGGTTGGACGATGGTGTTAAAGGCAGAGCTGTAATCAATGAACAGCATTATAATAAAGGAAATTTTCTTGTCCAGGTATGTGAGACCCTCATGTATCACTAAAGTGATGGCGTCCTCTGTCAATCTGTTAAATTACAGTTTATATCCGTTTTAATCGTTCTTGAGTTTAACCCTCCAAAGTAACCTCATGGATCTTTAGGCAGTTCATGTGGAACCATTCTCAGTCTCCAGTTAAGGAGATCTCCATCCAGATGTAGAGTGTCAGGATGAATCAGGTAGGTCCGGAAAATTTGAAAGAGACAGGATCACTGGTTCTTTAGGAGCATGTGTCACTCAGCAGAGAGAATATTTTGTTAGATTTTTTTACTTTGTAAAATAAAGTTTTCACGCTAGACCCAAACCTCCACCTCCACCTAAAGAGCAAAGTAAAGATTTCTTGCATGCCAGATCTTTTTTTTTTGGTTTTTGTTTTTCCTTCGTGATAACAATTATTTGGAAGGAAATGGCTCACCTAAATTCCTGGTATGAAGAGGTGATGACTGCCAGGAAGGACGTGAGCCTCTAGCAGTCTTTAATTGAGGAAATTGCATCGTTTGTGTGTCAGTATTTCAAAATAAACAGATCTCTGAGGTCTGCACGTTACATCATGCTGAAGCAGATCATTGTTGTTCAAAGTCGAAACGCATCGGGCCTCCGTTCCCGTCTCTGAGAATTAGAACTAAATATAGCACCAAACTTTTTCTTACCTTTATATACGCTGTACAGCCAGAAGTATTGGGACACCTGACTTTTACAGCCATATGTGGTTCTTCCTCAAACCGTTACCATAACCTCTGAAGAAGATCCCCTGTGATCTGGATCTTGAGGATGGATGTGAAGGCTGACTGCACCCCAGACATCCTCACTTCACCTACATCACTACTTGACTTTACTAACACCCTTGTGGCTAAATGAATCTCCACAAATCTAGTGAAACATCTTCCCAGAAGAACGGGGTTTATTATAACCGCAAATGGGAACAGAATGTATAAAATGAGATGTTCAGAGAAGCACACACCAATCTTATTGTTTAGGTGTCCACAAATCTTAGCTTTTAAAGCACCTTTTAGAATCACATCATAAATATTTCCAAAATTAAACATTATCATAGAAGTAACCTGAAATGTAATAAAACATATATATTATAGAGCAGATGTTTAGAAGGCTTCACACACTTGTCTAACTTCTACATCAGCATAGTTATCACTCCTCATGTCTTTCCAACGACACGCAGATTATCAGGAAAAAAAAAGAAAACGTGTCAATGTCATGCAGAGGTCGATATTTATAGTCGTCAGCAGCCACAACGCGACACCGTACTCGATTAATCCGAATCTCCGCAGACCATCTAAACCATCTAAAATAGGCAGGATCCACTTCAGCGAGGTGAGAAGTGAACTAGGCCAAGGACTCGGGCTCGGAAAAATAGACCACGAGTCAAAGCCAGCCTCGAATGAATCAACGAGCCTTTACGAGAAGAATTACCACAACAAAAAACGTTAACTAGTATCTTAGAGGTAGAAGGTTCAGTAAACCGTTAACACACAGAGTGATGATCACGTGATGACCTCGATGTAACACTGTAACACTGGTACAGGCTAATAAGCTAGCACATAGAAAAGAGATATGTCACATAGGATCATTTTTCCAGAAGAACTAATCAATTATTTAAACAGTTAGCAATTAATAAGAAAGCTAAGAGGCAGGTTGACTAGCTTTGTACAGACGACTAGCACCTAAAATGTTGATCGAGAAATTATGGAGAAATAATAGTAGCCCACTTCTGGCCAGAAAACTAGCTAAACCTAGAAATCAGAAGCTAACTTCCTGTTCACGAAACTAGCCACATCTAGTGGCTATTTTTCTATTAGAAACATCTTCAAAACAGTGAAAGCTTGACAATAATGTTATTTTCTGTTCAGAAAACTAGCCAAAGCTAGAAATGTGAGGTAACTTCTGTCCAGAAAATTAGCTACATGCAAATATCTAGTCTTTATGAGCACTTAGGGTTAGCTTCTCTTCCAAAACAGTGAAAGTTGGACTTCCTGTCGAGAAAACAAGTACTTTTTAGATATGAAGACAATCTAACTGAAGCTAGAAATGTGGGCTAACCTCCTGTAGAGGAAAATTGTGAAGGTAAATTTGTGTGAAACAAAACAAAAAGCTTTGTCTTTAAGTGTTCATTTGTTGTTGTGTTCGTTCTTTTGTTTAAAAAAAGGCTTGTTTTATGAGGTTGAGGTATTTGGGTTTTACATCCCAGAGGTAAAATATCTGATCAACCATCAGATATCCAACATACTGCTTTCACTCCAGGAAGTTTATAGGGAAAGCACACAAAATCTTTACACACTCCTGCCCTGCCCCACCTTGCCCCCCCATTGCCCATGCCTTGCCCCCCCATTGCCCATGCCTTGCCCACGGTTCTGCTAAATTGTATGTGATCTCTGAATGTGTTCATCTAGTTTGTATTATATTATTTATCATTGGTCTAAAGGGCTCCAGAGTGGATGTGGATTCAGTGTTGAAAATGAGGATGAGGTTCCCTTT
Organism: Silurus asotus; assembly: GCA_024362625.1. Lineage (NCBI taxonomy): Eukaryota > Metazoa > Chordata > Actinopteri > Siluriformes > Siluridae > Silurus > Silurus asotus. Next base: position 6,214,373 of record MU551610.1, on the reverse strand, counting down.
GGTGTCTGGTTCCTCTCAAGGTTTCTTCCTCATGTAATGTCAGGGAGGTTTTCTCTCACCATGAGCTCGATCATTAGATTAGATTTGAATTGAATAGCCTTTATTTGTCACATATACATTACAGCACAGTTAAATTTGTTCTTCGCATATCCCAGCTTGTTTAGAAGCTGGGGTCAGAGCGCAGGGTTGGCCATGATATGGCGCCCCTGGAGAACAGAGGGTTAAGGGCCTTGCTCAAGGGCCCAAGAGTAGCAGCTTTGGCGAGACCAGGGCTTGAACTCACAACCTTTCGATCATTAACCCAGCACCTTAACCACTGAGCTACCACTCCCACATTAGGGCTAAACATACAATTATTAGTAAAAAACTTATACATTCCAACTTGATACCCCTTTTTATCTCTGTACAGCCGATTGAGAACTTAGCATTGACCAATTGTATTGAAGAGGACATGATGTTCATCTGGAGCTTCATCGTGCATCACGGGTTCAGATTCTGCATTTAAGGAACATTTTAGTTTGGTTTATGTTGTTGTAGTCTTATTGTCCTGAATAACTACATTTAAGAAATTCAGATTATTAGAGCTCAAGAATCTGAATCGGGTCCTCAACAGGCGCTGCCACCTTGTGGTCTGTAGATGCAACTGCGATCGATTTATTAATTTTTATTCTTAATGCGTTCATTAATGCACTGATTTATCCTCAGTATTCAGTGTATGCCGAGGAGATTCGCAGTGTAGCTTGGGTTTCTCGTGGCTGAGGTTGGGATACACCTCTGTGATGAGATGCCATGTGCGGACCTCCACACGAAGAGAAAAATCGGATGCATTTCAAACGTTATCCTTTTTTATTTTCTCATGTACATATAATATACAGGCAGCACTCATATTGGGGGAAAAAAAAAACAATTCAGAACACACGAACGTCCCTCTCGAACAACACTCGCGATCGAGTTCTCAAACAGGAAGTAATAAAACATGCCTGATCTCTCAGTAAAGTTCAAACAGTCACATATCATCATCATCATCATCATCACATTTTCCAATACAAATGAAACACCAGGACTTGGTGAGCATGGTACACAAAGCGGTTTTCTACAGATTACAAACATCTCGCCGTTTTCAGAAAGATTATGAGAAACACAGATTTTGAAGCATGCGTCCCAAACTATTAAACAGGAAGCGGAGAATTGAATAGAAATATGCAACATTTTTCCACATTACACCCGAAAACATTGTTGGAAAATTCCACTATTGTTTTCATCCCCTTTCCTTTACACCTGTAGAGGAAAAGGGATCCGGTCAGTATTCGCAAAAAACATACTCAGAGGTGAGGTACAGTCCATTTTAGGACTTGATATTATATGAATATCATTAAATAAACTCCCCGTCACTGGGACGAGCAGCGAGTGGAGCTGTCCATGCTGAACTCATTCCTGTTAAACTATAGTCTTCAGTAAGCACTGAAAATGTTGGCACCTTCAATGTCTTCAAGTATTGTGACGGGAAAGAAAGAGTTATGTTGGGTGTGCAAAAAAACTAAACCAAAAAAAAAAAAAAAGCGGGATCACGTGAAGCAGAAGTCCCAGTTTTGTGTGTGCGAGACAGAACAATTCTTTCATACATTAAAAAAAACGAACGAAACCACACAAACTTCTATTCATGCAGATTATACACAAATCATATACACTATAAGTTGGAGGTACACATTTGTATAGGATGAAATTCTCCCTTCACTTGAACAAGGAGACCCGAAATCCACCTCCATGAAGATCTGCTTTCCATGGGGTTGGGGTGGAAGATCTCCTGCTATAGAGCGCTATTGAACATCGTTGCGGCTGAAATGAATCTCTGGAAATCTCCACAAAATATGGAGGAACATCTTCCCAGAGTTGGGAAGAGTAGAGCTAATTTTAAGATGTTCGTGTCCATAAACTTTCAGTCATAAATTGTGGGCATTCTCATCTTGTATTTAGCCGATTTGCATCTTGTCATTTTGTGTACGTTTTTTATATATAATGTACATAATTTATTTTCATGTCTATTTATTTATTTATCTATCTGGATGTATACGGTCAATTTGTATACGTTTGTTTGTTTTTTAAACCCTATTCAAGTTTCACTGTGCGCATGTTTATAAAGGCTGACTGAAACGTTAAGCCACGCCCACAAAAACGCCATGAAAGAAGGAAATCTTCCAATAATGCAGCTCGGCCAACGTAGCGATCTTCGGCTATGGCAGACGTGAACGCTAGCGCTTCCTGCTTTATTTGGGAGTGTCTTATTTTGTCTGAGATACGAGTCGAATGCGGTCGATGAAAGGCCATTTGTCGTCTTCAAAAACACGCAAAAATAAACTAGGCCTACACGCGACGTACACAAAGTTGCTAATGCGCGTTAGTGTAAATGAACGGATTTTTCTTTGCTTACGCCGTGTTTCTTGTGTGAACGCTCCTGTGAAAGATTTACGAAATAAACAAAGTTGTTCCTATAAAATACAGAACTTTCCTCACAGGCAGCAATGAGTAGCTACTAGTAACACACACACACACACACACACACACACACACACACACCCCTCATCTCGACATCAAATCTCTCAATATTTTGGGATTTCAGTGTCCAACATGTGTGTGTTTATTCTATGTTGATGTAGTTATTAGTCAGTTAAAAGCCACAGCTTCAGTGTAACTAAACGAGTGTGTAGTGAAGCACATTGTGTATCTTTTGGCTAAATGGTTCATAAATCTATTGCGCTCTTGTACTGGATGCTGAAAATCACACGCTCGCAGCAAACGGCGCTGTTTAGTTTAACAGCATTATTTCTACATTAACAGCTGCAGAAAAATGAAAAATAAAAATCCTGTAAACTAAAACTAGATCACGAGTAACTCCGTGTCAGGTATCACTGACCGTAGACATAAAAGTGAAGCTTAGTATTCTGGTGTCTGTTCATCTGAAAATACGGGACTTTCGGAAGATTTTCCTGTTTTTGTAAAGTGAAAATAATAATAATAATAATAATAATAATAATCTGTAACCAGGACAGTCATCCAAATGATTCAAGTATGTATATTGCTGGGTTTTGTAACAGCAAATAAACGAGTGTGAGGAAAAGTGGACGGTGGAGAGACTAGATGTGTGAGAGAGAGAGAGAGAGCGAGAGAGAAAGAAATACAAGAATGAAGGAAGAAATAGATACGTAGAAAAAGAGAGTAAGAGAGATACAGGAAAGTGTGTGTGTGTGTGTGTGTGTGTGTGTGTGTGAGTGAGAGAGAGAGAGAGAGAGATGGATAGTTAGAGCTAGATAGAGAGCATTTTTTGCACACAGCTTCTCTATTCCAATGTGACTGTACTCATTGAGGGAGGAAAATGGGCGGGGCTTAACTTGGCATCAGTGGGTTGCTGATGGCATTTCCATGGCAAGCGGTTCATAGGCACAGACCTGCAAAAAAACACACACACACACACTCTCCATCATACTGAGAAAGACGAGGACCAAAACTAATTTCATACTTGAGACTAATTTCAAAGACGTGTCTGATCACACACGTGTATGTTCTTACGTGCAGGTGTGTGCGTGTGTACAGAGACGATGGAGGAAAGGCAGATCACTTCATAATAACGTCTTCATCCCGCAGAGTGAACTTCTTCCTCAGAGCTTCAGAGATAAGAGAGGCGGAGTCTTCTTCTCTCAGTAATGTACAGCCACGGGAATATCTACACACACACACACACACACACACAAAGGGAGAAAAAAAAAACAGACATAATGACAAAAGTGAGAAAGAAAACAAAAAGCACAGATAGACAGAGAGGCAGACAGACGGATGTTTCCTCTCACCTGTCTTTGCTCATCTTCATGCGGTTCATGTCCTTCAGGATGTCCTTGACGTCGGCGAAGCTGGTGGACTTGGACAGAGACACCGTGTCCTCTTCCGCTTCCCGGAAGTCCATGGTGGGCCGGTCGAGTTCAAAGGTCGCTGACGCCGTCATGCAGACGGGGGGCACGGGGTCGGGCGCTAGCTCAGGGAGTTCGGACTCGTCATCCTCCTCGTCCTCCTCCTCCACTTCGGTGACATCGCTGATGACGAAGGAGGCGGAGGGGAGGGGGTGGTACGCCGCAGTCTCGAACGGAGCCATGGAGAATCCGACGGAGGTGTCGTCTGGAGACAGGAGATCCGGGGTGATGGGGTTGGAGTCTGGAAACGAGGGGACGGTATCTGGTTTAAAAGCACTCTGCAGATGACTGTATCCCTGTGTGTGTGTGTGTGTGTGTGTGTGTGTGAGCGCGCACCGGTCTCTCCTGCGACGATCTTGGCGATTTGTGAGCGGAGGCGACTCAGTTCGTCCTGCAGAGCGGTGGCGCGGTTTAGTGCGGTGATCCCCGGCTTCCTCAGACCCTCCATGCGTTTCCCCTCACGCCTGAAATTAGGCACTGATGAGTTCCTGTGCAGGACCATGAGGGGCGTCGGCCTCCACTCCTGGCGAAAGGGGCGTGTGTCGCTCCTAACCAATCAGAGAACAAAGAACTGTTTTATTATTAAGTAATGCAGATCTCTGTGACCATATCTGTGTCTATAGATATCTTAATCACCTGCCCAAATCTCTCATGCAAACACACACACACACACAGAGACTCACAGAGACACGCGCATAGACAGACGCACGCGCGGAGACAAACGCACGCACGGAGACAGAGACAGAGACACAGACACACACACACCTGACTCTGGCGTAAGTCTCCTCTTCATCGGAAGCGATCCAGGCGATGTCGGCCAGCGTGGGCACCAGGGGGCCATCTGTGTGTCGCAGTGGGGTCAAACCGGGCAACTCCTAAACACACACACACACACACACACACACACACACGATCATCAACATGGGCAAGAAAGTGAAGGAGAGAAGTAAGAGATTAAAAAGCAAAATAAGAAAGAGAGTGGCATAAAAATAATACAGGTGGAAAAAAACAACAGCAAAAAAATTCTTAATAAATATAGATATAAAAAAAGGGGTGGGAAAACGAAAGAAGGAAGACAAAAGAAAGAAATGGTTAAAAAAAAATGCAGTGACGACGAAAGAAAGAAAACTGAAAATGGCAGAATTGAAAATAAGAACAAAGAAAAGAAAGAAAACAGAAAAGAAGTCCATTATACCTTCACATTGTTTTCCTTATTTACCTCACATCACAAGGTTTCCCCCTGAGTGTGTGCATGCTTGTTATTGCTGTGTGTGTGTGTGTGTGTGTGTGTGTGTGTGTGTGTGTGTGTGTTACCTGGAAACAGGCCCGGGGGCAGGGTCTCAGGGGCAGCGTAGAGCCGATTCTCCTCACCACACTGCGAGTCGCCCCGTGAGGTTTGTTCTGCCAAATTGGAATCACCTCCTGCGCACACACACACACACACACACACACACACACACTTAACACCTTTGTACTCATCACACATTCATCCCCTCACACACAACTTTGGAAATTTTGGACACGTTTTGAGACACGCCCACCACAAACTGCCATGTATAAATAAACATACTATTAGACGAGACACAATATTTCATTTGAGACTTACAAGAATGAGACATGAGTGATCTGGGATTGTGAGCAGATCCCTGGGTGATGAAGTGAGGGTGTGATTTGAGACACAAACAAGAGACAAGGGACGGAAAAAAATATGAAAGAGGGGACCTCACCGCTCCAGCGTCCATAATCTCAGAAGCAGGTAAAGGACAGTAGGACACGATGGCTGATGGTCCGGTTTCACAGGGGGCTGGAGGACATGATGTCCACGAGGCTTCTGTCCACTTTGGTGAAATCAGCAAACATCTGAAAGTCCAGGAACCCAAGATGCACATGGAGAGGGAAGAAAGAAGACACGTGAGGACACCAGGACCAAATATATCAAACAAAAAACATGATTTAGACATTTTAAAGTCGCAGAACAGCAATATTGCCCTCATTCACACCAATAATCACACACAAAAAAAAAAATCAGTCATGCAAATCCATACCAGCTAGCAAACAAACCGACATTTCAAAATCCACAACTTTGATTTATTTTCGATGCAAAATCATTAAAATGAAATAAATCCGTCACTTCTTCCACAATCCGAGCTCACAGGATCTCAGTAAACTTGCACTGAGATCTTATAACCTTGCAAATATACACAGCGCCATATACATGGGCTCGATCCGGAATCCCCCTCTGTTCACTCCGTAGGCGCACTAATCACGTCGTCGACGACTTCTAATCGAGCACCCTTATTGCGACAACGTGGCAATTTGGAACACAGCCGTCAGGTTTGTTTAATAGAGACCTGAAAAGCCGCTAAAGCGTTTTATTTTTTAATATACATATTATTACATATTAATAAACGCGTAATACGAACCTTTCATGGTCATGGAAAAGCCTTTGCACTTTCTGTTTTATTTCCAAACAACACGGAGAAAGAAAATCTACTGCCTTGGTAACAAAGCTAGCCGGGCTAGCATCGCGATGAAACCGGAAGTAGTGTACACAGGCCGCTTTGTGATTGGTTTCCGGTGGCGTCTCGGCGTCCAATCAAATCCTGTTTCATATACAAAAATAAAACTTTATTCGGATGGTCAGAGAGCGCAGTAATCAGCTCACAAACCGCATCTTTAACAAACAGAACAAGAACAAATACATTTGTGTGGATTGAATAGCTGTTATTTTTTTATTATTATTATTATTTCACAATAAATTGATTTGGCCACAGGTATATACTTTTCAAGAAAAGCTGGACATCTTGCAAGTCAAGTTTATTTCTATTGTGCTTTTCACAACAAACATTGTCTCAAAGCAGCTTCACAGAATTTAACACTGAAGGTGAATGATGTGTGTTTATTCCTGATGAGCAGCCGTGGAGACTGTGGCAAGGAAACACTCCCTTAGATGGTATGAGGAAGAAACCTTAAGAGGAACCAGACTCAAAAGGGGAACCCATCCTCATTTGGGTGACATCAAGAGTTTGATCATAAATCTTTCAACAATACAGAACACTGGAGAGTGAGAACTAACATGAGTACTGGAGTGTGTGATTATGAGTAATGTTCTTTATACAGTCATTTGTGATTATAAAACTAGGAGCCACTGAGCAACTCATAAAAAGCTTAACATTTACGATCATCACAGATCCAACACCAGCTTCTCCATGCATTTTTATACGTTTAGATTTATACACATATTTAAGTATATATTGTTTTATTTTCAGATTGCACAATTACTACTATTTGTACTATTTTGCACTAGATAGATAGATAGATAGATAGATAGATAGATAGATAGATAGATAGATAGATAGATAGATAGATAGATAGAAACCAAACCCTACGTCGCGGTTTGATTACGTCACCAGTGAACCCAAGACAAACGCGGAAGCATAATAACCCGTGATGTGATTTTATTATTCTCTCCGAATTCGGCTTCACATACTCTTTTATTTCCCAAATAAATCGAATTAATATTCTTACCTACGAATGTATGTGATGCTTCAGATATTAAACAAAATAATTAAAAACAGTTAGAACTAATGTTAAGGGGAAGAAATGGGGATCAGAGGGATCTGGGGTTGCGACGGTGACTTGAGCGATCTGTGAAGTGTCCAATCAGCGGGCCGGCTTGTGTACGCGAGCCAATCAGAGAGCAGGAGGCGGGACTTGTTTGAATGCTGTCAAAAGCATGTTTATATAAAGGCACATGATGGAGGCTCACCGCTGCTGCTGTCAGAGGCTCGGATTCAAGCTGCGTTAATGATGATTATACACACAGGTCAGGGGCTGCTCTTGTGTCAGATTGAAATCGTTTATTGATATGTTTCTGATCAGATAACGATTCGGGATCTTCTTATTTGAATTGCACCATCATCTTCACCGTTATCACCATCATCATCATCATCATCAACACCATGGATTAACAAGGCTGTGTAATTTTCATGTTCTTTTTAGACCGAGAATGAAAGTAAATGTTCCCTCTAGAAATGCAAATGCTGAGGTGGAGTTACAGCTTTAATCTATTTCTTTATTGATATACATTAGTAGAATTACACTCCCTGGGGGTGCCATTACTTTGTCTCCTATGCTGTTTATTTGTTTTTGATGAAGTTGGTGTTTCAGATCATTTACAGAAGTGGAAATATATGTGTGTGTGTGTGTGTGTGTGTGTGTATACATATACATGTATATTTAACAGTGTCATTATACTTAATGTTTCAATGCAAAAAACTCTATAAATGGCAGAAATTGTAACCGGCTTCACCGCACAACAAGACAATGAAGCAAATGAAGCCTACGTCCGAGTTCTGTAAGTGATATTTAGACTGCAAACAGTGGTCTGGAGTGATATTTACCATGGAACGACCTGCCCAGTCACCGCACCTAAATCCCACTGATCGGCTCTGGGATGAACTGGATCTCTTGGACAAGTTTTCTGTTTGCTGATTTTCATGTGTCTCTTGTGTGCTGTTTAGGTTGTTATTATTGGCCTTCGACTGCAGCATGTAGCATGAATATTTGATCTTGTAGTGTTAAAGGAACAGGCAACATGTATCCAATCTTTAGATGTTTTTCTAGCCCAATGTAGCATCAAATCCCTGTTCCTAGCTGTTGTAGCTCATCTCCCTCAACATTTTGCGTGCTCCTCTATGCTTTTCTGCTCGGCACAGTTGTAAAAAGTGGCTATTTGTCCTCTTGTAGTTATTCGACAGCTTGTTTCTGTTTCATGAAGATGATGAAGGAAAAGAAGAGGAAGATGATGGACAGAGCAGCTCAGATTTGTCTTTTTCTGTCGGTTCTCCTTTGACTTGGCCTTTTGATTTTCTGAAATTCCCAGAAAAAATCTCCAAGCCTAGCATCAACAAGCCTTTAATCCTGCGTTTATTCTCCACATTCTGATGTGTTTGTTCTTGAAAAAAGCTCTCGAACACTTTCATACCTTCTTCTGCTGACCAGATGATTTTTTTTGTATTTTACCAAACGTCTGTCCAGGTGTTTCTAATAAACTGAGTATTTCATTTGAGGAATAATAATAACAGTCAGATCTCCTCTTGCACTTATTCGACAGCTTGTTTCTGTTTCATGAAGACGACGGAACAGACGAGGAAGATGACGGACCGAAACGCGAATCCCTGCGAGTCTTTTTCTCAGAACGGCTGTGCTTTTGGAATTTAACTCCAAAAAATAGTAATAATAATAAATAAAACACAAACAATGGACAATAAACAGAGGGACAAGACGAGAGGCAGATACTTCGGACAGGTCAAGGACAGGTGAGTTCTTATGTGTGTGCACTTCGAATCATATTACTCACTAACAAAGTAAGAGCAGGAATGTGATACGTGAGGGAGGATGTGATGAAATCGTAAAATCGTGGTCAATAGAGTGTTTCTCAACTGTAGACGCATAACCTGGAGAAGTGCATGAGTGTGAAGGGTGAACTAGCCGAAAAAAACGGCACAGCTGCATATGCAATATTGATGTCCACACAGCATAATGGAAGACGTATCTGAGTTCAAAACAGGACAAATGTCTCACAACCAGGACAGCCAGTCTTCCTGGTCCATAAGGAGGCCCTACGCCAGGGGTCCCCAAACCTTTTCCGTGAGGGCCACATCATTTTTCCTTTATTTAATAGAGTTGAGTCGTACCGCCAGTATTACTGTGGAGAATTTATTACGATTTTTATTTTTTTTTATGATCTTTTAATTCAGGATTAATTAAATTATTATTCTGCACCTTCCAAACTAATAAGTGTTACTTTTCAAGAAATATCAAAAGAGCATTATTACTATCATAATGATTTTTCTTTTTTCATATTTATTGCTATTAAAATCAAAACATTTACAAAAATATTTAGTTAATTTAAAGGTAGTGGATTTTAACAGATTTTACCGTACTTGCCCATAACCCATTAATTGATTAACTGAGTTTTTATAATGTATACTGTATAAACAAAAAACACTTCATGTAAAATAATACTGACCTTTATTTAAAAAATGTGAAGAGTGCTTAATCATATAACGGTGCAAAATTAAATAAATATGAATATATTCATTAATAAATATATTTATATAAATGATAAATCCAACGATCTTTGTGTCAAACAGCATCAGTGATTCGCCTCTAGAGGCCGCTCTTGTATTGATAGAGGACCGGAAAAACTATCGGTATGATTTTCTGCCAATAGTTCCAGCGATAAACATTCGATGCCTCGACCTCTATTAATAACTAAGAGTAATTTTTGTTTGAAAGGCAACCTTTAGTATCGAATACACATATGTTATCAAAATAAAAATTTCGAAATGTGTCTCTGGCATTTTAGGCCGTTCAGTGGGGCAGGATGTAGTTTGGTGACCCCTGTTTCAGTTTTGTTTCCCGACTCCTGTAGACACTAAACATCCAGGGTCTTATTATTAGACAATTCAGAGATGTTTTAGAGAGTTCAGGGCTGGACGATTTATCGATTTATCTATCTATCTATCTATCTATCTATTTATTTCTATCTTTCTTTCTTTATATTAATGTTCTAATGATTGTGCATTAATTTATATCTGCTGAGGTGATTTGTTATTTATTTATTTATTTTTCATATATTTTATATTAAAGGTCGACCGATTCGTCCGTTTCGCCAATACTTAATTGCTAGAAATATCAAACGAACGTTCCTTGAAGATTTAAAATAATAATCTTTGTTGTCATTGAATATGATGCAATGAATTAATGTGTAAATTTTATAAATAATACAATATTGACCCCTGACTCCCCCAGGTTGGGCACCAGGCTGACGTCAGGCTACATTCAGCCTCCAGGCTTTGTCACAGTACAGTGGGAAGCCTCTGTTAGCGCTAACGCAGGACAGGACGTTACGGACACCGTGCGCCATCACATCCGCAACCCCAAACTGAGACAGTATTATCTCAAAGGTGAGAAGAAGATCAGAAGAAGATCAGCCTGAGTTTACACAGTAATGATTTATTTTGGTTATGTTTTTTTATATATAGATCATTTTTCTGCTTTCGGCTTTTACCATTAAGGCGAGCCACAGCAGATCATAATTCTCCATACCACCCTGTCCTCTATATCTGCCTCTTTGAAACCAACTACCTGCATGTCTTCCCTCACCACATCCATAAACCTCCTCCTTTTTCTTTCTCTTTCCCTCCTTCCTGGTGGCTCCATCCTTAGCATCCTCCTACTGATATACCCCATGTCCCTTCTCTGCACATGTCCAAACCATCTCAATCTCACCTCCCTCACCTTGTCTCCTACATGCGTCCTACATGCACCATCCCTCTAATAAACTCGTTTCTAATCCTGTCCATCGTCGTCACTCCCAACGAAAACCTCAACATCTTCAGCTCTGCTACCTCCAGCTCCACCTCCTGTCTTTTACTCAATGCCACTGTTTCTAATCCATACAACATCTCAGGTCTCACCACAGTCCTATAAACTTTCCCTTTCACTCTCACAGATACTCTTCTATCACAAATCACTCCTGCTTTCACTCTTCTCCACCCTGCCTGCACTCTTTTCTTCACTTCTCTAACACACTCTCCATTACTTTACACTGTTGACCCAAGGTACCTGAACTCCTCCACCTTATCCACCTCTTCTTCCTGCAATTGCACCACTCCACTACCCTCCCTCTCATTCATACACATGTACTGTCTTACTCCTACTGACTTTCATTCCCCTTCTCTCCAGCGTGTACCTCCACCTCTACAGCTCTTCTCCACCTGCTCCCTACTCTTACCACAAATACCAATATTATCCGCAAACATTATAATCCACAAAGACTTCTGTCTGACCTCATCTGTCAACCTGTCCATCACCACTGCAAACAGGAAAGGGCTTAAAACCGATCCTTGATGCTATCCAACCTCCACCTTAAACCAGTCTGTCGTTCCTACTGCACACTTCACTGCTGTCACACCGTCCTCATACATGTCCTGCGCCACCCTCACATACTTCTCTGACACACCTGACTTCCTCATACAATACCACAACTCCTCTCTCTTTGTTTGTGCACATATGGGTGGAAAATGTGTCTATATACAGTATATATATATATATACCGTATTTTTCAGACTATAAGCTGCTACTTTTTTCCCACGTTTTGAACCCCACAGCTTAATCTTAATTTTCGTCACAATCTTCGCTTTCTGGCTTCGCTTCGCCATCTAGCAGCGGCGTCTCGAGCTCGTACCTCAATGTTTTGCTCGCGTAACAAAGCAAAAAAAGTGACCGCTCATACCTCAGAAAACTCGTACATTAATGCACTCGTAGGTCAAGGTACCACTGTAGTTGTGAAAGGAAGGAGGAAGACAGTGAACAGTGACTTTTTTGGTCGGCTACTGTTTAGATACAAGCTGTTGTAACGCATTGAGTCTGGGTGAAGGGAGAGCTCACTAACTCCAGTTGCAAATGAAATCATATAAGCACAGAGAGGTTTCCAAAACTCGTGCTTTTTTATTTTTCTTGGCAACAGCATTACGGGTTTGTCAAAGAAACTTAGAAATGAGCATCAGAAAATAATAAGGACATATTCCTCGGTCTTACACACATGCAGAAATACCGGAGAATGCAGTGCCAGGCTATTCCCAAAATACCGCTATGCCCCTAATAGAAGCAAAACATATTTCACCTGTTACACCGTGTGTAACGTGTCTTTCGTTAAAGCCTGTGTAAAGTACATTAGCGTAGACACTAGGCTTATAGACAGGTGCAGCTTATTTATGTTAAAAATAAAAATATTTGTAAAATTCAGTGGGTGTGGCTTATATATGGGTGCGCTTCATAGTCCGGAAATAAAGGTATATAAAAAACAGCTTTACTGTTACAAATTGCAGACACTGGTCTCCTTCTGTAAATGTCTCCTCCCAGAAAACTTTACCATATTAGTGAATACGCATCTTTATTAAGTCTCTATGCATGAGCTGTTGCTATAGAAACACTAGACGTTTCTGATAGATGGTTCCATGTGATTTGTACAGAGGCTGCTTTTCCATCTGACACGTCAACCACGAAGACGCTGCAATCACAAGCAGAATCAAGCAGGAGGGATAAACAAGCGGTAAGTGATACTCACACACTCACTCACTCACTCACACACTCACACACACACGCGCACACACACACACAAACACATTACGATTATGATTTAATAATTTAATAATTTAATAACTCATTGTCATGTTCAAGAAACCAGTCTGAGATGATTCGCGCTTTATGACATGGCGCGTTATCCTGCTGGACCATGACCAATGATTGTACCAACATACCATACATGAGGCAAAAAAATTCACACACACACCCACACACTACACTGAAGTGAGCAAAGGTCATGGAAAAACTGCAACACAGCAGCGTTCCTTCCAAACCCTGATTCCACCATCAGATCTCTGGGTTTATGGATCTTCAGAAAAATCTGCTGAAGCTTTACAATGAAGCTCTGCGGTCCAAAAAGGCTCTGGTAACTGAGATTTGCTAATTCATGAAAGGAGATATATAGAGAGCCTCGCTAACTACTAAACATTTGTTTACTAGGACATCTTGCTAACTACTGGATCTAGCTTTGGAGTGCAGCTAGCTTTATATAGAACATCATGCTAACTACTGAATCTTCATTTTCGAATCTGTGAAAGTAGATAAATAGAGCAAATAAACTGAGACAAGATTTGTATAAGACATTTGTAGTGACAATTGTTTGTTTACTATTTTGCTAACTACTGAATCTTGATTTGCTAAATAACTGAGGTTGAATTAATCTGGAACAAACATTTTCCCTGATAAGTAGCTAATGCCTAATTTATTTACCAATATATTGCTGACTAACAGATTTAGCTTTCTACATTGAGTGTAGTTAGCTTTATATAGAACACCATGCTAACTACTGAACCTATACTTGCTAATTTGTTAAAGTAGCTACATAGAGATCCTCGCTAACTTCTGAACATTTATTTACCAGGACATCTTGCTAACTAGTGAAAATAGCTTTTCAGATCGAATGCAATAGCTTTCTGTAGAGCATTATGCTAACAACAGAATCTCTATTTGCTAAATAATGAGATCGAACAAATGAATGAATGAGTTTATGATTTGAATATTTTTTGTTTGTTTGTTTTCATTTGCCAATATATCGCTAACTTATGGATTTAGCTATGGAGATGTTCAGTGCAGCTATCGTTATTGAACATAATGCTAACTACTGAATCTTGATTTGCTAAATAATGTGTTTGTGAGAAACAGGTGCATCGGGGGGACACGGTGTTCAGTATAACCTCTCAGTTCACTGGTGGTCCAGCAGATACCACTTTACTCCCACAGGTAATTGATTTCACTGTGTGAAAATCAATTGTTGGGTTTTCTAGTGCAAGTTTATAGCCAAAACCATTAAAACCTTTTTTTTTATTGCACACGAACAACAAGCACTGCCACCAACAATAACAACCACCAATCCCACTAACACCAACAATCACTCTCAGCAACAACAACCCCATTATTACCAATGTCAGCACCTCCAACACCATCACTAACAACATCACCAGGCTCATGAACAACAAAACCAGCACCAACAACAACACCAACATCACTAAAGACAATGCCAACATCACCAACACCACAATCACCACTAATGACAAAACCAGCACCACCAACATCACCAATGACTAAACCAGCAGCACCAACACCACCACCACCACCACCACCATCACCATCACCAATGAAAAAAACAGAACCACCATCACCACCAACATCAATGCCAACATCACCACTAACACCATCTCCAACAAAGCCAGCATCACCAATGACAAATCCAACACCGCCACCAAATACAACACCACCGATTTCACCACGACAAACACAATCAACAATAACAAACACACCAACAACAACAATAAAACCATTACCATCAACATCACCAATGACAAACACCCACAACACCAACATCATCAATGACAAAACCAGTACCATGAACACCACCAGCATCACCAATGACAAAACCAGCACCACCACCATCACTGATGAAAAAAGTCACCAACAACATATAAATCACTACATGCCCAATCATCAATAACAAACTACAAAATACACAACAACAACAACAACAACAACAGTAAAACCACTACCATCAGCACCAATAGCAAAACCAGTAACATTAACACCAACACTATAAAACTATTCAGCACTACAAACCCCATCAACACTGACAATAAATCCACTATCAACAACAATAGCAACACAAACTAATACACCACCAGTATCAGCACCAACAACAAACACAACGACAACAACAGCAAAATCACCACCGGCTATACCAGGTCCTGTGTTGGTATCTGGACAGTTTCCCAGAGCAGGTCATGTGGTCCAGTGTGGTGACTGTGACTCTTTATGACACTCTTCACATGCTGAACACATGATACGGTCATTCACTCGGCTATAATCAGACGTCTGGAACAGAAGTCAGAGCGAGAAAAAGCGATGTATTTTAACACTTTCAGTTTCATTTTCACTTTTTTAGAAAGTCTCAGTGATGCTCTCGGACCTTTCTGAGCCCAGGCTGGACGCCATGACCCCAACGACCCCTGTGTCACCGTCCACTGACGCTGAATATGACAAGCTCCTGGTGAGCATCAGGCTCGGTTTTATTTTTTCGATTGAATATAAAGTGAGTGGAAGAACTTGACTGAAGCTCCATAAAGAAATTAGCCATGTGACACAATGTTAAAATCTTATGACCTGATCATAAGATTTTTATGCACTTTCTGACCATCCTAATCCACATTTAGTCTCCATTTAAATGATAAAAAACTCCACTCTTCTGGGAAGATGTTTCACTAGACTTTGTAAAGAGATTTATTCAGCCGCAAAGGTGTTAGTAAAGTCAGGTACTGATGTAGATGAAGTGAGGAGGTTCCTGGTCAGTGTTCCAGTGTTTCCTTGTTCAAGTGAATGGAAAATTTCATTCTAAAACCATTCAAAGGCATCCTATAAGATTGTCCATATACTTTTACTCCATTGATACTTTTGTCCATATAGTGTACATCAAGTTAATACAATTAAAGCAAATAAAAAAATAAGTATAATTAAAGCTGCAAGTAGCAGAATTTTAGGCGCAAGTAGCAACTTCTTTGATACGTTGTTCAGATGAGAAGATGTGAGAAAAATTTGAAGTAGCACTAATTAGAGTTGAAACAATTACCTAACTGTTCTGCGTTTGCGTAAGAGAACAGAACTCCCCCATACCAGCAGGGGGCAGTAGCCTGTATTCAGCATCCAAACAGGGAAACCAGAAGAGCTACAGCTGTAAAAATATATAACAAAGCAGCGTTTACACCTGCCGCGATCACTACGGATTTGTTTAGGGTTTTTTCTCCGTTAAAATACGCCTACGTATTTTTTAGAGTGTTATTGTAACTTTTGTCCAGTAGGAGGTACAAATTTGTAAAAAAGTTTTGCATAGCCTCAGAGCACGGTTCTACCAACATTGTTGCTAAAATCCAACCACGCTTCCTGTTTGGTTGCCTCGTTAGATTTGTTGGCATTCTAGAAGTTTGAAGTATTTAAACTTTTTTGTATGCTGTATTCTAAAGGTGCAATCGGACAAATTTTGTAGGAGGAGCAGCACGGAAAGTAATTTAAGATGGCGGGAAATTGTAGTTAGCAGTAAATTGATGTCGTAGGGTGCACAAAAATATAGGTGACAAAAAAAAAAACATTAAAAAAGGTAGAATGACCATAGGGTTCCTATAGAGTACATTTTTGGTGCTTGACCCCCTAAAATCTTTTTTAATTTTTATTTTTTATTTACCTATGTTTAGCTATTTTTGTTAGCTTTTTTATGAACAAAATAAAAAAATGTTTGTTTTAAATAAGTACATTAAAATAATATTTGTAATGTGACCATATATTTATATAGTGACTACATAATTATAATTTGTAAGATATATTTAAAAATGATGGATTTTTGTATTTAAATAATGATCTAAAATTAATAACAAAATTAAATCATTACATTTTAACGGATATTCCTTTCTCCCCAGGATGTGGAGGCGGTGCCGTTGCCTGACGGACAGCTCTGCCTATTGGCTCTTCCATCCGAGTGCACACAGGGGGCGGGGCCATCGAACCCGCCATGTCTCAAGTTGTTCTGTCGCTTCATCACAGAACGGAAAGTGAGTTACGGCTTGCGAAGCTGCTTTTCGTTCGTTCTTGGATTTCCCGCTCATTTACGTCTGCTTGTTTGTTCCAGGGCGTGGTCTCTGGCATTCTGCTCCTAGCAGCCAGTAAGATCTTCTTCGACCCGTATAAGTCCCTCCCCCTGGTGCAGGAGAACGGCTGCGAGGAGTATCTCTTCTCCTGTCCAGTGGACAATCTCTCATCCGTCACCTTTTTCTCTGACATCTCAAACGTTCACTTTAGCAGGTCAACACAGAGGTGTGTAGCTCCTCAGGATCTTCAGGATCATGTCTGTGTGTTAATAATGAAGGCATGGCAGGTTAAAGCGGGTTTTAAGACCTCGCATGGGGGGAAAAACGTGTACAAGCTAATTAGCTAGCATATTTCTGCATGTTATTGATTTGCATTCAAATGAGCAATGAACTACTTTTTCCACAGTGACATTGGATATGGGTTTTATTTTTATTTTTTTTGCGTAGTCAGGAAATTATTTTCACACACAATAGTTAACACAAGAGTGGTGCGGAAAACCGCACCACTCTCTTTTCGAGGCTACAGTGCCTCGAAAAGAACCACTCGATACTACTCAAGTGCGATCGATATGGGTTTTTTTTTTGGCCGATATTTGAAGCCCTAAAGCTGCCTGATTATTTGGCGGGTCGATCAGTCGGTCAAACTCCAGTTACAACAATGTAGAGCAGAAAAGCTTCCACAATTCTTAAAAAACCTTGAGGTTCATGACCTACAACATTGACGTGACCGAATCCTGTCAGCCAAGGACAGGAATCGGAGGCTTCACTGAGCATAAACTGGCCATAAATGGACGCTTGAGGATAAAAATACCAAGCTGTAATTATTCCACAGTCACAAGTCACTCGGATTGCAATATAATATTTCCTTCATCTAAATCTTTAATGGGAATGTTTACTGAAGCTCTTGGATGTCATGTAAAGTGAGGAGAAGGAGGATCCTAATAGAAGCTTGTCACTTAGGCCCTGATAACATCCTAAAGGTTGCACTTATGCTCCTCTTGCGCAAAAAAAAAACAACCCCTCATGGCTAATGTCTTTGACAATCAGGAGTTCTACCCTCTGGACCTGTGAGCTTGGATAACCGAACTCTTCTCAGGTTCTCAGGGTCCACTATGCTCTGAAATGAGCACTGGAATAATGGGATCCGTCAAAGGGTTCTGGGATTCCGCTATGGAATCCAAGGGGTATTTCAAGGCAAAGTAATTATGGAAACAGGTGTGGATGATAGGACACAAAGGAATGAACCCCAGAATATCATCAAAAGTTTCAGAGAATCTAAAGAAATCTCAAGGTAGATGGCCGTGATCTTAAAACAGTTATGGTTCTGTAATGGGAATCACTTTATGGGCTCATCAACACCCCCAGAAATCATTGTCTGTGAACACAAGAGTCAAGAAGATTTAATTGTCCTTTCTACCATATAAAGCTGACGCAGTACACGGTGAAATGAGACAACGTTCCTTCAGAACCCTGCAGACAAAAAACAGTGCAGACAGACAGCACAAGACTGTGGGACAGATACACAAAACACACAATACAAAATAGCGCCAACCAGTAAACCTACTGTATACGGTGATTATACAGTAATGTGCAAAAGAGGACTATACACAAGGGTGTATTTTTAAACATGAACACAATGTAGTGCTAAAATACAAGTCAGGTCAAATACAGGTTAAATCTCTACCATGCAAAGAAGAAGGCGTGTGTGAACATGATCTGAAAACTTCACCATCCTCTCTGGGTGGAAGCTCATCTAAAATACTGAGGCAATAGTGGAAAACTGTTGTGTGGCCAAACAAATGAAAATAAAAAATTTCATTAATTTCATATTTTCTTTTTGAAAATCATGGACACCACGTCCTCCGGACTAAAGAGGACGGGGATCATCCGGCTTGTTATTAGCGATCAGTTCAAAAAGCAGGGTCTCTGATGGTATGGGAGAACATTAGTGCATGTGGAATAGGCAGCTTATACATTTGGAAAAGCTTAATCAGTGCTGAACGCTATATATATAGGTTTTAGAGCAGAGAAGAAGAATCCAGGTGCTGAAATGGTCTTCATGCAGTCTAGACGTTTCGCCATTTGAAAACATTTGGCGCATCATGAAACGAAAAATACAACAAAGAATACCCAGAACTGTTGATTAGCTAGAATCCTGTATCAGACACATATGGAACAGCATTCCTCTCGCTAAACTTTAGCAACTGGTCTCCTCAGTTCCCAGATGTTTATGGACAGAAGACGAGATGTTACACAGTGGTAAACGTGGCCTTGTCCCAACTTATTTTGCGGCGTGTTGTAGCCATCAAATTTAAAATTACCAAATTTTTGTTCTTAAAATGGTATTTATTTTCAGTTTAAGCTTATTTTTTTTACATTCTGTAAATATAATGATCTAGAGATCGAATCAAATGGAATTAAATTGAAGGTTCTGTATCATCACAGGTGGAAACGTCGTCAAAACGATAAAAAGGTTAAAAAAGATCAGATCGTCTGCGTCACCGCGTCTACGCCGGTTTCTACCGTGACACGTGACGTGCAGTTGGAAGCGGAGGCACGTGGAGCGTTGGAGGATGAGACCGAGGAGAGCAGAGACATGGCCGAGGTCGAACGACAGCTGGAGCAGCTTGTGCTCGAGCTCAACACCGGGCAACAGCTGCGTTCAGAAAAGCAGCTCTCGGGTAAATGACGTGCGAGCTAGCGTATGAATATTTATACATGCTGTAACTCCTGGACTTACTTTCTGACCTTTTCAGCAGGACCCAGCACCAGGACCAGCTGTATGATGTTCGTGAGGATGCGTCAGAAGCAGCTGCTGAAGAAGAAGGTTTTCGGGAAGCTGGAGCTCGGAAAATCCAGAACGGTTTTGTGCAGAGACGCCTGGTTCATCCTGCAACAAGAGAGGTGACTAAACATGTGGAGGAAGATGAGCAGGAGATGAAGCTAGAAAATCGGTAGAACAGTAATATTGAGCAAATGCTAAATATTCATACCAAGTTTCTGGACACCTGACCGTAAGATTTTGTGCTATTCTACATTTAGTCTCCATTGGCTCTTCGAATAACCTCCACTCTTCTGTGAAGATGTTCCACTAGATTTTATGGAGATTCATTTAGCTACAAGGGATTTTGTAAAGCCAGGTACTGATGTAGGTGAGGTGAGGAGGATCAGGATGCAGTCAGCATGAAAAATTCATCCCAAAGTTGTTCAATAGAACTGGATAGCAGGAGATCTTCCACTCCAACCCATGTAAAGCAGATCTTCAGGGAGCAGGCTTTGTGTACAGGGGTATTGCGATGCTGGAACAGGTTTGGGAACAGTTTAAGGAAGAAGCACTAATGTTTGGGAAAAGTCGGGTGTCCCAATACTTTTGGCAGTGCAGAGTATTATCCCGTTGTACTCAGTAGAGTTTTTAGGATTCAGAACGAAGACCGCGATTTATTTCCCTCAAATTTAAAAGAGGGAATTTCGGTCTTCATTGGCTAAACTTGCTGTACCCTTCTGGTTTTTGGAAACAGTTCAGACGAGCTCTACTCCTACCTGAGCCAGCACTGGCCCGACCTGTGCATCCTGGAAGGAGGAGAAGAGGAAGAGGAGGCAGAGTGGGACGAAGACGACTTCGTGATTCTCAGCGAAGAGGAAGGAGGGGAATCGCACCGAGACGGTCACACTGCAGATGAGTGGGAGGTGTGTGTGTGTGTGTGTGTGTGTGTGTAAATAAAAGAAAGTGCTACATGCTTTGTTTTAAGCTGAAGCGGAGTTTTTAGGTGACCCTTTCACCTTGAATGGTTCACGAAGTGTTTATAGATACACAGTGTTCAGTGTGTGTATTTATATTAGGGCTGAAACGATTCCTCGAACAACTTTAATAATTTAATGCAACAAATCATCGAGGCAAATCGTTCGTTTAGTTCATTTAACTCCACACGGAGCCCTGTGTTTCCTCACGGACCATTATTACTGACGCACCACCCGCTAAACTGTGGAGCGCTCAAAACAGGTAAACGCTAAAGACGCTGCAGAATCGCATGGAATTAAACTAAGCCTCCGATCCCTCCGATCCTCTGTCCAACAATCAGCTCTGGAGGAGACGGAACAAGACAGAAGAAGCAGAGGAGCATCAACTTAAGGCCGACTACATGGTTACCGGTGGATGTGCCAGAAATGTTGGATGTTTACGGAAAAACTTGATTACTAAAATAATTGCTAGCAACAGACCCTATATATATATATATATATAAATATACACCACGCTCTAAATGGCACAGCGGTAAAAGTTCTCCAGTATCCTGTAGCACAGACAGGAATATCCACAATGATCTCCTTTGTCTGCTTGCGGTTGAATTCCAGGTTATTGTCCTCCTCATCATTACCTCTAATCAGGAACACCACCGTGGTGTAATCTGCAATCTTAAGGATGCTGTTTGAGGCATAGGCAGGTACACAGTCATGGGTGAAAAGGGAGTATAGAAGCGGGGACAGTACACATCCCTGAGGAACCCCGGTGCTGAGGGTGAGACTGGACGAGGTGACCTTGTTCAGTCAGACAGACTGTGGTCTGTTCGTAAGGAAATCCAGGGTCCAGTTGCAGAGATGTTTGCTGAGGTGTCCAGGTGAGTCAGGGCAGAATGAAGTACAGTGAAAATGGTGTCCTCAGTTGACCTATTCAGGCGATAGGCAAATTGGTATGGGTCCAGATTTGTTGGCAGACAGGCTTTAATATGGGTAAGGACCAGTCTTTTAAAGCACTTTGCAATGACAGGGGTGAGTGTGACAGGAGGAAGGTCACCAAGTACTGTTGCAGCGGAGTGCTTTAGCACTGGAGTACTGGAGGTACAGAAGTGTAAAATTCAGGACTTCAAGGCTAAAGAACTTTTTCTTTCCAATCATGGTCTACTACGTGTATTTTGAACACTGATGGTGGACTTTCTCACACACATGGGTGGATATTATTGTTATATATTGTTTATTTTTTAAAGGCATTCACTGTGGACAGCAAAGGAAGAATCTCATTGTACAGGGGAAACGTTTCTTTACTGTGCATTTATATATCAATTGAGGGTTAAGGGCTTTGCTCATTGGCAGCTTGGTTGTGCTGGGATTTGAACCCACGACCTTCCGAACCTGGCTCTGTCTTCTGTGCTCGGGTGGGATTTGTGATTTTTGACTTGGCAAGGGTTGATAATATATCAGAGCATCGAGTGAAAAAATCTTCTTATTAATAGAGAAATGAATAATACATAAATAAAAACATACATTTATACATGTGTAATATTATTATAATTGAGTATTGAATTATAACGTAATAATTTCTATTTAATAAAGTATTTTAATTACGATTGGACAACAACAAAAAAAATCTAACAAATTCAGATTTTTTAAATATATATTTTTTAATGTATATTTTTTTATTTAATTAATAATTTTTTTGTTATTGGCTTTTTTTTTTCTTTTTTTCTTTTTTGTAAAACCAAACCAAATTGCACAAATGCAAACGAGCCAAAGTATCAGTTTCTGCATCAGATTCAGACTCAGGAACTAGGAACATTCAAATTATGTATAAATGTATATTTCAGCTGTGTGTGTGTGTGTGTGTGTGTGTGTGTGTGTAGATGGTGTGTGTAGAGGAAAGCAGGATAAAGGAGTCCCTGCCTATAGACAAAGAGCCTGATGGACTGAGTGACATTGTGAAGCAGAGTCTTATTCTGAATGCACAACACGTCAAAGAGGTCAGAACACACACACACACACACACACACACACACACACACACACACACACATATATATACTGCTAATTCACTCAAACTGCTCCCACACTGTTGTACTCACTGTTGTAAGTGACTAGCTATAATATAAAGAGATGTGGTTGTTGTCGTGTCCTCAGCTGTCGGCCGAGCTTCCTCCTCGTACCGTGGGTTATTCATGGAGATTAGCCTACAGCATGAGCAAACATGGTGCCAGTCTCAAAACACTCTACAGGAAGCTGAGCGTCTCGGATTCGCCCGTCTTGCTTCTCATCCGAGACGCCACCGGACAGGTCAGACACGTCTGGAGCTGCATCTCAATTTGTGCTTTTATTCTAATAAATATACTTAATGGACAAAAGTTTGTGGACAACTGACCATAAAACCCATTCCACATTAGGTCCTGATTTCCTGTGAGCTCCACTCTTCCGGGCAGATGTTCTTCTAGATTTATTGGAGATTTATGGAGTGTATTTCAGCCACAATGGTGTTAGTAAAGTCGGTTACTGATGTAGGTAAAGGGGAGGAGGCTTCATATTTAATAGGGTTTAGAGCTCTATAGAAGGAGATCTTCCACTCCATGGAAAACATATCTTCATGAAACTGGGGGCATTGTCATCCTGGAACAGGTTTAGGTATCTTAGTTTTCATCCAAATATATCCTATATAATTGTGTTGTCCAACTTTGTGGTATCAGTGTGGAGAAGAAGCACATCTGAGTGGAAAAGTCAGGTGTCCCAATACTTTTGTCAATATTGTATTCACATTATGTTTTTCTCTCTCACTCAGGTGTTTGGTGGTTTCCTTTCTCACCCTTTGCACCCGAGTGACAAGTTTTATGGTACTGGAGAGACCTTCCTCTTCCTTCTACACCCTCGATTTAAGGTAAAGCAAGTATTGTGTGCGTGTGTGCGTGTGTGTGTGCGTGTGTGTGCGTGTGTGTGTGTGCGTGTGTGCGTGCGTGTGTGCGTGTGTGCGATCCGATTACGACACAATGTAAATCAATCGAATGCAATGTAATATGATACAATGGAAGAAATATGTTACAGATGATTCACTTCTTTGATTCAGACAGACAACAAATCATCAATTTAATTAAGTCCTAGACGTTCATTTCCTGTTGTGTCTGCAGGAAGTCACAGCTCTACCTCTGCCATGTTAATCTGTATTCTCTGTGACTCTCAGGACACGCCTCGGTCTCAGTATTGTTGTGATGCGTCATATTAACGTGCTAAAAATTGTTATTTAAATACATTGTTTTTGACGGCAAAAAACGATGCATTTATATATAATTTTAGTAGATGCGCTTTACTTTTATTACTTAGAAAGTGACCTGTAATTTGTGAGCAGGATTTTATACGTAGGTCGATTTTTCCTCGATTTTACACGATGCACATTTTTAAAAATCGATGCATTACATCATTAACCTTCGTATAGACGTGAATCAGTGAATCTTACCATCTCTAATGTATGTTAGGGATTATTGTGGTCTCTGAGCTCTTATCTCTATTATGTCTCTGTCTCTCTCTCTCTCTCTCTCTCTCTCTCTCTCTCTCTCTCTCTCTCTCTCTCTCTCTTTCCATCTCTCAGTGCTTCCACTGGACAGGTGAAAACTCCTTCTTCATTAAAGGTGACCTTGACTCCTTTGCCATCGGTGGTGGAAGGTACGAGCGCTTTGTAATCAGATATTTACAGACATCGTGGTTGTTATTAAACATTCCCACAACAGCGTTCTTTAATTCTCAAATCTGATTGGTCAGTTTTCTGAACAGCAGTTTGAATCGCAGGTTTATAGAAATGCCCTGGTTCTATTATGTTATAGATTTAATTGCGAAAGCTCATGTAGGGAGGAGGCTAGAGGTCGGATTTTACGGATTTCGATACCGAGGTTGGATCGTATTTGTCGATAAACGATTAATCAACCGATAGTTTTTTATTCTTTTTTTTTATTTTTATGGACACTAAATTAAACAGATTTTTTTTAAATAATATATTACTGAACTTTATTCCAAAAAAAAAAAAAAAAAAAAAAAAAAAAAAAAAAAAGAGTAATTTCAATGCCCTGGACTTTCTGAAGACATTTAAAGATGGCCGTTTTTAAGCAGGACTGTTTGGATTTATGTGCAATGGTAATGCTTTCAAGTAAGATTTTATTTGTAACATTAACTAAAGTTGATGAGTGAAGGATTTTTTTTCCTTTTATTAAGCTTAATTCATTTTCAATTTAATCTGATAACCAGTTAATGCGCTATTAACTAAAGTGAAAGCTGTACAGTTGTAATGCCAGTGATTCGCCTCTAGAGGCCACTGTTGTGCTGTATAATGACAGCAGACCTTCTCAGCCCCTTGATGAAAACATCACTGACCACTTTAACTTGTCCAAAATGGGATATGACATGGTGAGGGTGATAAACCACCGCTAAACATGAGGGCTGTCATCATTATTAATGATCTCCGCTTCACCTCCACATCGTGTAGTGCGCAGAAACGTATTTGATGTAAACTAGATTTTTTTTTTCTTCATCCGCAGTGGACACTTCGGCCTGTGGTTGGACGAGTCTCTGTATGTGGGCCGGAGCAGCCCGTGTTACACCTTCAACAACTGCAGCCTGTCTGAGAAGAGCGACTTTCGGGTGCTCGAGTTCGAAGCCTGGACCTTCTGGTGATCTCGGTGATCCTCGGCTCCGAGTTCTCAATGTTTGGTAGCGAACGAGGGTTAGAGTGAAGACTGTCTCTGAGATCTGTTGGAATTTGTGAAGCAATATTGGATTTTCTTTTTTTTTGTATTGAGGATATCGTGTGCAATGCTTCTCCTATTAGCCCAAACACACACACACATTTTACCTGCTTGGATTTCCAACCCATTTGACCTCGATGACAGGAGAGGTCATGGATGTAGATAGGAAATGAACATCTGCCTGCTCTTTCTTCTTGACTGAACATCTTATGTATATGGAACGATTGTAAGATTTTTGGGTTGACTGAATCAGAGCGATGGAGCTCCATCTACGAACGTTGAAAAAAGTCCCCATAAAAAACGCTTCTTGGTTGCGAATCAGATTTGTATGTTCATGTGTTTCCTTCTGGATCAGGAACTGCTCCATTGATCTACACACTAGGCAATAGTGTTCGAGATAAGCCACACCCCCTTTCAAACGCTCTAACCGATCTGCTGTTTATGGACCAAAGTATGTGAACACATGACTATTAGATTGGTATGTGCTCCTTTTTCAACATCTCATTCTTCATATAGTTCCCATTCGCTCTTCTAATGAGCTCCACTCTTCTGGGAAGATGTTCCACTAGATTGTAGAGATTTTGTGTAAAAGGTTCTGGGGTGCTGTCAGCATTCACAATGATCTCAATAGGGTTTAGAGCTCTATAGCAGGAGCTCCTCAACTCCAACTGAGACCTTTATTGATCTGCGCCCAGGAGGATTGTCATGCTAGAACAGGTTCAAGTGACCGGAACATGTCATGCTACCAAACGCATCTAAAGATGTAAATACAAGTGTGTGTGTGTGTGTGTGTAGCTTTGTGGTAAAAGTTTGGGAAAGAATCACATATGGCTGGAAAAGTCATGTGTCCTAATACTATTGCCCGAGTGAAAAGTACCAAAGGGCGATTTCCCGTTCTGATTCGTCTCTGTTCTCGGACACCGTGACGACGGGAGGAATTTGACCAAGCTGCCTTGTGAAAGTGAAGACTGAAGCCTCTGTAAGCACTTACACAGTCTTTAATGCTGCACTGATGCTCATACCAATAGGAATAAAGCAAATTATATATAGGTTTGAATATAATAACCAATTTATAGATCAATTATCGATTGCAACCAATCAGTGGCCATATTACTTCCAGCTAGGGCAAATTTTGAGTGTGACAATAGTATGACACAAAGCATTATTACATCACAACTAGTGTACAGGAGTTTCACTAACTAGCACTAAAGGAACAGGAAGTGTACGACTTGAAAAAAATCACGATAACTAAAATATATATATATATATATAAAAATACACACACGCATATGGGGTGGTATCACAAAGTTTTGAGACTTGCTTTGTTTACATGAAAATACTAATATATATATATAATAATACTTTTAATTTATCTACGTTTCCAAACTTTCACCTTCAAAAATAGTCCCCTTGCACAGCAATACAGCGCTCCAGGAATGTGTCTTCTTTTTAAAGCGATTTCTGCAATTCACACAGGATCTCTGCAACGGTGTCAAAAAACGGCGACCTCCGAGCTGGATCTTCATCTTTGCTAAGAAAGCAAAGTCGGACGGAGCGGAATCCGTGGAGTAGTTTGGGTGCTGAAGTGAGATAAACCCACGTGAAAGGAGGAGCTCGGTGACACGTGATCAGAATAGCACCAGTTGCACTTTTGACACGCTGATTTATGAAGGTCGGTGCTCCTTGTGACTGTGACTGTGCGTGCAGCCTTGTGCTGCCATCTGCTGGCTTGTTACGAAACTTGTCTCGAAACCTTTTCGATACCACCTCATATGTAAAACGAACAATAAATGTGAATTTTCAAGATAAATTGTGGTGTTTTCAATTCAATGTTTTTTTTTTGGATGAACATTCTCTTCAGTCTGCTTTACACAAACTAATAGATCAGGAATATAAAGTCGACCGTCAGAAACGCATCCTACTTATCTAATAAGTGGAAGGCTTCCTGTGATGGGATGTGGAAAAAATCTTGAGAGGAACCAGACTCAAAAAGGAACCTCAACACCAAATGTCCATTCATTACAGTTCTAACATTGTTAAGGTTTTAGAGCTGTTCATTGACAGAGACTTGAGTGTAAAACCGTTCATGGTGACTGGAGTCCTAAACCATTCTCTCATTTGCTTTGGAGCATTTCTTGAATCGTCTTTAATATTTACTCTTCTTCTTTCGGCTGCTCTCATTCTCCTCTACATCTGTCACTTTCAAACCAACTACCTGCATGTCTTCCTTCACCACATCCATAAACCTCCTCCTTGGTCTTCCTCTTTTCCTCCTTCCTGGTGGCTCCATTCTCAGCATTCTCCTACTGATATACCCCATGTCCCTCCTCTGCACATGTCCAAACCATCTCAATCTCACCTCCCTCACCTTGTCTCCAAAACATCCTACATGTGCTGTTTCTCTAATTAACTACTCAAGTCAAGTCAGGTTTATTTCTATTGCGCTTTTCACAACAGACATTGTCTCAAAGCAGCTTCACAGAATTTAACAGTTAAGGTGAATGATGTGTGTTTATTCCTGATGAGCAGCCGTGGTGACTGTGGTGAAGGAACCACTCCCTTAGATGTTATAAGGAAGAAACCTTGAGAGGAACCAGACTCAAAAGGGAAAAACATCCTCATTTGGGTGACATCAAGAGTTTGATCATAAATCTTTAAACAATATAGAACACTGGAGAGAGAGAACTAACATGAGTACTGGAGTGTGAGATTATGAGTGATGTTCTTTCTACAGTCTTATACAGTCTTTTGTGGTTATAAAACCAGGAGCTACTGAGCAACTTAACATTCGCGATCATCACAGATCAAACACCAGCTTCTCCATGCCAGAGCCTTTAAACACTCCAGGAGGTCCAATGTCAAAACTCCACATTAAGTGGGATCCAATTGTCTTTAGATGGTTCAGGATGTCTGTGGGCATCTACTTATTTAAAGGTCTGTAATCTTCATAAAGTGCGACGTGACTGGGGCTGGAGCAACCTCAGGATGCCTCAGGATGGGGAGAGAAAGAGAAGCAGTGAAGAGGAATTAGCGTAGCTGCTGCTCATGATATTAACAGCACAAGTTCATAATGTGCATGTGATCAGATGTTCTTAAGCACAAGGTTATGATGTGATGTGTATGTGTAGAACTCGCTAGAAAAATACGAGCCAAAGAATTCTACAGTTTCCTGCCTCAATGTCTATTGTCCCTTCACACCGACACCCATCATGATGAAGAGGCTTCGAGAGGCTGGTCATGAGGCACATCAAGACCCAGCTACCACCCTCACTGGACCCCATGCGGCTTGCGTATCATCCAAACCGCTCTACGGATGATGTCAACAACCTTGTTTCTGAACGTTGACAAAACTAAAGAGATGGTTGTTGACTTCAGGAGAGCACAGAGTCGCCATTCTCCACTGATCATCGATGGATGTTTGGTGGAGATCGTCAAGAGCACCAAATTCCTTGGTGTTTATCTGTCAGAGAACTTTACTTGGTAGCTCAACACCAGCTCCATCACAAAGAAAGCCCAGCAGCGTCTCTACTTCCTGAAAAAAGCTTGAGGAAAGCCCATCTCCCTCCCACACATCCTGACTATGTTCTACAGAGGGACCATCGAAAGCATCCTGAGCAGCTGCATCACTGCCTGATTAAGGGGAACTCCACCGTCTCGGATCGCAAGACCCCACAGAGGAAAGTGAGGATAGCTGAGAAAATCATTAGTCTCTCTTCGCTCCATCACTGACATTTACACCACAAGCTGCATCCGCAAAGCCAGCAGCATTGTGGACGACCACACACACACACACACACACGTCACACACATACTACACTCTTCTACCATTGGGAAAGCGATGCGCCCAAGCCCTGGAGGAACGTTGTCTCATTGCACTGTGTACTGCTTCAGCTACAGTTTATATGGTTGAAATGACAATAAAAGCCTCTTGACGTTGCATTTCTCTAAACAATTTGTACAAACAGCACCACACACTGGAATAATTGCAAAACCCAGTACTTCTAAGTTCATCTCTCAAAAGTAAGTATTTGTGTCAATGAACATCTGATTGCCACCAGACAAACAAGATCAAAATGTGACGGCGCACGGTTTCAGTATTTCCTAATGTCAATTACTGGTTGGGTTTCAATGATTGAATTGCACAAGGCTGAATTTCTTCTGTACGACATTTATGAATTTCAGCAGCACAAATGTACACATTACTGTATGCACTGTATATTGATTGTACTATTGTTTGTTCATTTCCTGGTTGTTTATCCAGTTTTAAAAATCATAATTCTATTTTGTTGTCACCAATTGAAGGTTCACGAGTTTCACCTTTGACCGGTTTTAGAGAACCAGTTGATTATTGGTTGATTTGAAGCAGTTCCCTCTCCTAGTGACATTCAAGATTCATCTGCACAATTCATCACTTCAACACAATCACAATAAGGTTTTTTTTTGCATTCACTGTTGCCGAGATGTTTTGGGGGGTTGAGACGATTTAGGTGAGAATTGTTAATGTAGGAAACTCACACACTTGTCCACAAACGGTTAAATGATCAACAGGTGACCACATGATGTGGAAGTAGTTTTGAGAATTTCATTTCTGATCTGAGAAACGATCCAAAGCAACAAAAAAAAACGTCCACCTTCTACAGTTACCTCATGGATTTTTAGGCTGTTCATGTGAAACCAGTCTCAATCAAATAAATCAATAAATTAAGGACATTAAACAAAAATTATATGTAGAAAAGCAGTTTATTTTCAGGCACTCTATAACAAATACATTCATACAGGGAGAGAAATCCTACAATGGACTCGAATGATGAACAGGGTCACATGATCGTGTCAAAAAGTCTGTTCGTGTTTACACTGGTGTGAGCTAATGAATTTTTTTACTTTACAAAAGTTTGGTGTAAATCTTCTCCTCAAACCACATCTGGTGTTTAAAGAAACCACTCGGATTGGGTTAGAACCGAGCAGGACTTCTGTCAGCTGTAAATAAATGAGGGCAGCCATCTTGGAATAAACGCAATCGATTTATAAACAACTGTGCCCTCAGAGAATATGAACAAAAGTGTCGGAACACCTGACTTTTTCAGCCATTAGTACAAAGCTCCATGAAGATCAGCTTTACATGTGTTTGAAGTAAAGCTACAGAGCTCTAAACCATATTGAAGACCTCACCTCACCTACATCAGTACCTGACTTTACTAACACCCTTGTGGATGAATGAATCTTCACAAATCTCCACAAAATCTAGTAGATCATCTGAGAAGAGTGGAGGGAATTATGAGAGGAAATGGAGATTTAATGTGGCATTAGATGTTCAGAAATAAGAACATCTTGATGATCAGGTGTCCAAAAACTCTTGTCTATATAGTGTTTAAAAATATATACACATACACACAGCATAGTGTTTTGGGCTTAAATTTACCTCAGACTGGAAAAAAAAAGGATATAATATTTAAAAAATCTTTATTAGTTTGATGTTTTCAGGACGATTAAATTCTTTCAAATCTCAGGGTTTCATTTGGACCAAAAATAAGGAGTGGCTTCAAATCCCAGATCTGAGGGAAACGAAGTTAATACTGATCATGAGAACAAGACGAGACAACACACTGACACTCGAGCGGTTATAAGAAAGTGAATGTGTGTGTGTGTGTGTGTATTATTCTGGACTGGAACAATGACATCAGGCTTGATCCCGCCACAGTGGGCTTTCAGAACAGGCCGTCACAAACTGCTCCATCCAAACACGACAACACACACACACGGGTGTGTGTGTGTGTGTGTGTGTGTGTGTGTGTGTGTGTGTGTGGAGGGGCATTCTGGGAAAATCTGTCAAACATCCAAGCCAAAAAAACCCTTGTATTCTATTTGAATCTGTTGTATGCTTCAAGCTATAAAATAAATACATAAATACACTCAGGCAGAAATGGCTTCAGTTTGGAACCGAGTGTAAAGATCTCTCCAACGCTGCACTAAAAAGAGTCTAACAATTAATTTTTTTTTAGATTTTGCTGCCAAAAAACGGATTTTCCCCACTGTACGATCCACCAATAGTGACTTCGGGATTGTAAGAAATCTTTCCGATTGGTTTTCACTGCAATGACGATCATCTAAAAACCTCACCAATAGGAGGAGGGCAGAGGATCTCGTGGGACGTCTACGAACCCGGTAGCGGAGACGAGGAAACGTCAATGAAACGTTAACAGAACGAAGAAATAAGTTCCTCGTGCTTCCTGCAAGATCCAAATTCGACTGCGTCCTCATAAATCAAAATACTTTTTTTGAATGTTTTTCTACTTTACTTTTTAAAAAAAATTTCCTGCATTTTTTAAGTTGTAGTGTCAAATTGAGGAAAGTCGTGTGACAAAAAAAACTTTTCCTCAACATTGCAACATTTGTTCGAAGAACTAGAAAATAAATTTACGGCTGCCAAAACATCGCAGGTTCGCGGGAAACGTTTAAAAATGGCGACGAGGACGACGGACAACATTTCTCTTTAAAAAAAAAAAACAATTATAAATATTTTCAATACACTTGTATGGACAAAAGTTTGTGGACATCTGACCATTAAATTGGTATGTGCTTCTTTTTGAGCATCCAATTCCACATCGAGTCTCCATTTGCTGTTATAATAAACTTCCACTCCTCTAGGAAGATGTTCCACCAGATTTCCGAAATTTTTAGAGATTCATTCAACCACAATGGTGTTTTCCAGCCAACTGCACAGGACATCTACAGAAATATTTCTTTCCATTAAACTTGGAGACCCAAACCTGTTCCAGCACAAAGCCAGCTCCATGAAGATCTGCTTTACATGGGTTGTAGTAGAAGAGCTACAGAGCTCCAACTCTATTAAACACCTTTGGGATGAATGAACTCTACACTCCAGGAACCTCCTCACCTCACCTACATCAGTACCTGATATTACTTACATCAATATGGCTAAAAGTATCTCCACACAATCTAGAGGAACATCTTCCCAGAAGAGAGCAGGTGTCCACAAACCTTTGTGTATAAATATGGAACTTTGTGTCTGGTTGAGGAACATTTGAAGATATTTCCCAGGATGCCACTTAGATGCCACCATTTAGAGATACAAAATTAAATAGGGAGGAAAAAGAGGTAAATATAAAATGCCTCTTTTCTGCCTCGAAGATGAAAGGAAAAAACATCTAGTTTGATCAATAGAGTTTCAGAACCATCATCAGGTCACAAAAAAAAAAACTCGAATGTGTGTAGAAAAACCTGCAGTCACAACTTTGCTACATCCCCAGCAGAGAAATTCCCAGAATTCAATTCAGCACAAGGTCCAGGAGAAAAGACCCTATTCACACACGTGTGTGAGAGATGATGGACGGTGTGTGTGTGTGTGTGTGTTTACAATGACTGGAGGTAAACTTTGGCCTTGTCCAGTCCCTCCTGGAGGAAGCGGACGTACAGGGAGGTGGACGGGTCCTCGAAACCGGTCGAGAAGCTGAACCCGGACTCGTCCTCCGGCTTCATGGAGGTCTGGTCCAGGAAGTTGTTAGCGTTGATGTGGTGGACCTGAGAAGAAATAGAAAACTGAGATGAAGCGATCATATCTAGAAAAGAGATACAGTGTATAAGCAAAAGCATTAAAAAAAGTGATTGTATTGGATGTGGTGAACTTCTTTCCTCTTCCAGCATGAACATGCCCATGTGCCCAAAGCCAGCTCCATGAAGATCTGCTTTTTATGGGTTGGAGTGGAGGATCTCCTGCTATAAAGCTCTAAACCTTACATAATTTGGGATGAATTGTGACTAAAAGGATCTCCACAACATCTAGAGGAACATCTTCCTAGAAGAGTGAAGGTTTTTATAACAGGAACTGGGGACCAAATGTGGAATGAGAAGCTCCAAAAAAAAGGTCAGGTGTCCACAAACTTTCAACCATATAGTGTAAATATGTTATTTACTGCATGAATTCACATCATTTCCCGGAAAGTTTGACGTTGCCTTATTGTACCATATATGGGCATGACCATATATGGGCGTATCCTACATTTGCAGTACATTGGGTGTGTTTTTATTGGATGGAAAATATGTTGGCAGAATGCATTCGCAACATGTAACAAACTAAATTCCCAGAACGCACCACTGTGCCATTGGGCAGGGCCACCATCATTTCCACGGGGAAGCTGTACTGCTCCAGGTGTAAACGTGCCTTTTGATTCAAGTCCAGATTCTTTTCATCGGCCTGCAGGATGAAAAAAAGAAAGAAAGATGCTTTATACTCGTCACATTTGCTTTTACAGCTCAGAGAAACTTTTTCCCCCGCATTCCCGCAAAACAGCGCCCCCTGGAGCACAGAGGGTTAAGGGCCTTGATCAAGGGCTCAAAGAGTGGAATATTAATATTATTATTACAGATTACTGATATGGAGCTCATGAAGGTCTGTGTAATAATAATAATAATAATAATAAGGTATTATTATTAAGCTGTTGAGGTAAGCTGTTGGGTCACTGTTGGGCCCTTTAGCAAGGCCCTTATCTCTCATTTACTCAACCAAGCAGGTGAGAGTTAAGGGCCTTGCTAAAGGGCCCAGCAGTGGCAGCTTGTTGGTGTTAAGATTTAAACTCATGATCTTCTGCTTTAAAGTCCACTGAGAATTTAACCACTGAGATACCACCTCCCCCATTCAAGGCAGACGCCCTAATCCAGAGCGACTTACAACCAAACAGTTGAGAGTCAGGGGCCTTGCTCAAGGGCCAAGCAGTTGCAGCTTGGTGGTGCTGGAATTTGAACTCCAATCAGAAGTCCAATGCCCTAATCTACAGCTCTGCTAGTCTCATCGATGTGACGTTCTACGTTCTCTACAGTTAGAACATGGAGAATCGAACATCTAAACTTATTTTCAACCAAATTCCATGTTGTTTTTTTTCTTTCTAACACAAGACCTGATTGGTCAGAAAATAAAATAATAACAATTTTAAAAGGGTAAATAAAAATAACTTCTGAAAACCTTCACCAACGTCTGAAAAAACTGCTGTCTAGGTTTTTTTGAAAAACTATTTTTTGGACAGAATAAATAGGAAAATGCGATTCGTTTCACCTGCAGGTCCTCCAGCTCTTTGACGAGAGACCAGCTGCTGATGAAGCTCTGGTTGAGCAAGGCCAGGACGGGCGAACTTTCCAGGACGGTCTCCCGGAGAGTTCGCCCGGAACCTGTTATTTGATGCACACACACACACACACACACACACACACACACACCAGAGTATACATTTGAGTAACCAGATATCCACTTATAAACATTTCATAACATCTCAGTAACCCAACCCAAAAACCCAAACCAAAACTAAACACCCAGAGAAAAGGCTCAAACCCAACCCAACACTAAAAACCCAGAACCACAGACCAAAACTAAACACCCAGACCTAAGCCAAGATTGAAGAACCAGAACACAGGCCCAGGCCCAACTTAAGACTAAAAAACCCAGAACAAGACTAAATACCCATATCCAAAGACCGAAACCAAAACTAAACACCCAGACCCAAACCAAGACAAAAGACCCAGACCAAAGTCTCAGACCCAAACCAGGACTAAAGTCCTGTACAAACGCTAATAAGTTCAAGTCAGAAAGCAGAAAAGTCACATCCTTACCACAGAAACTCCTAACATTATATTTATACTTTTTTACCGACAGAAAGAGACAGACATGTAGACAGAGAGAGTCAGAGACAGACAGAGAAAAAGATAGAAAGATGTTCTGACCTCAGCAGGACTGATCGTCCAGCGCTCCCCACAGCAGGATGGAGTGAACCAGTTTCCCCTCTGCATCTGCCCTGCTGAAGGCCTCTGAGAAAGGAAAATACGCCACCTGTGGAAAAGGGGGGTAGTGCAGAGCGGAGACAAGAAGAGAATTAATAGTAAAGAATGTAAAAGTGATTGATGTGGTACATGTGAGAGAGAGTGTGTTTACCTTTTTGAAAGGATAAAAGGTGACCTCGATGCGACCCGCTGCCTCGTCCCGGCTGATCTCTTTGCTCCAGCGGATCTCCTCGAACACAAACTGGATGGGTTCTCCTCCCTCCTCCAGACTGTCGATCACCTTCCCCTGCTCATCATAGATCACGGAGGGTGTGGACGGTCCTGCAGCTCTCAACTCCATCTAGATCAATATATTATATTATATTTGTGTGTACAATATAGTTGATAAAAGACAAAAGTATTGAGACACCTGACTTTTCCAGCCATATGTGGTTCTTCCACAAACCGCTAGAGGAACAAAAAAGTATCACCTGAACTAGGAGACCCAAATCTGTTCCAGCATGACAATGCTGACTGCACCCCAGGCTTCCTCACATCACCTACCTCAGGTTCTGTTCTGTTCCGTTCCTGACTTTACTAACAACCTTATGGCTGAATGAATCTCCACAAAATCTACTGGAACATCTCCCAGAACAATGAAGCTTATTATAAAAGCAAATGAAGACTTAATGTGGAAAAAAAAGAAGCAATCTTATGGTCATGTAAATGTAGTGCCTTTATTAAAATAATTTGACTAAATGTAACTATGGTTGCAACGTCACAAACAAACAAAAAAGAAACGACCAAATATTGTCCACCCTGAAGTATACCATCCTTCACACAAGCTAGAGATGAGAGGTTGACCAATTAATCGTTTATTTGCGGAATAATCGGCACCGATAGTTCCAACTATGGGCAAAAATCCATACCAGAAGTTTTTCCGACTTCTGGTTCACTGACGCTTAAATAGCGGCCTCTAGAGGCGAATTGCTGACACCACATGCTGTTTGTTTTTGCACGCGGGACTGCGCGCTGCACGGAGAGCGCTATATTATATTTTTTATTTATAACTTCATTTTATAATTCTATTTATTGTTTTTTTTTTCATATAGCACATTTTAATGATTCAATACAGGCTTTATTTAGTAATAAAGCTCTCTACTATTGTATTTTTAAATCCAATATAAAATCTATTAGTTGATTAATAGGTTAACGGTAAGTCCTAGCTATCGGTATCGCTAAAATCCACTATCTGTCTAACTCTACTAGGGATTGAAAAAAAAAACTATTGTGAGAGCAGGAACGGGTCCACAAAGTTCTTTTCTAGCATCCTAAGACGCTTTTCTTCTCGGATTAGGACCTTTGCGTATGCGTGTTTTGTGAGGGTTCACGTACTTGAGGCAGGTAACCGATGTCCACTTCCATGTTGCTGCTCTCACTGGCACCGTACAGCCACTCCATATCCACATTCAGAGATCTATGAGGAACAAATCAGATTCATCTACAAGCTGCATTCAAAAGCTGTAGGATCAAATTATTTTGAGCAACATCTCAGCTACTTCTGAAGACAAAATTTTTTTTCCATAATGATCGGAACACCTGACACCAGCTATGTTGTTAGCACAAAG
Source organism: Silurus asotus (assembly GCA_024362625.1). Lineage (NCBI taxonomy): Eukaryota > Metazoa > Chordata > Actinopteri > Siluriformes > Siluridae > Silurus > Silurus asotus. The sequence continues at coordinate 6,177,279 of MU551610.1, read as the reverse complement.
TTGGAGGAACACAATTGTGTAGGACATCTGCGGATGTTTTCCCTTTACTTGAAGTAGGAGACCCAAACCTGTTCCAGCATGCCAATGCCCCTAAAACCAGCTCTATGAAGATATGCTTTACTTGGGTTGAAGTGGAAGATCTCCCGCTATTCAGCTCTAAACCCTATTGAACGTAAATGCTGACTGTACCCCCCCCAGGAACCTCCTCACCTCAGCTCGATCAGCACCTAACATTACTAACACCCTTGTGTCTGAATAGATCTCACAGTTCTCCACAAAATCTAGTGGAACATCTTCCCAGAAGAGTGGAGCTTATTATACCAGCAAATGGGGACTAAATGTGAAACCTACCACATAATCTTATAGTCAGGTGTCCACAAAACTTCTTCAGCGTGTGGTCATGTTTTCATAAAAAAAAAAGATTTTTGGTACTTACTTGTCATTTGGGACGTACAGATGAAAGTCCCGGACGTGAGAAGCGTCTTTAGAGAGCACGATGTGGCCGGCGAACTGACCGGGCGTGAACCAGAAGGGGAAATCGGGAACGTCGTTCAGCTGGAACTCGGCGTGTATCCTGAGGTCCGAGACATAAACGGGACGTCCGTCAGGATATTTTTTATCTCCTCACGTTGAGCAATTTATTAAAACTGTTAAAACAACCCCTGGGTCATGATTTAAAGCAGTTTTAAACGCATGATCAGGCAGGTACTAAAGATGAATAATCTCCTGCATTCATGGTAATGAGGGACATTATGGGTGTATTTTAAGTAAGTTAAGTCTGGCTAACAATCAGATCCAGGATCAAATAAGTCTGAAACTAAACATCAAGAACAACAGCAGCAACAACGACTACAGAAAGATGCGTCTATAAGGTAAGAACGAGGTTCATCTTCCCTCAAATCCAATTCTTTGAAGACGTTCTTTTGAGCGGGTTCTGTGCAGCACTGTGGCGACTTCCGTAACCAAATGAAGCACGGTGATGGGTGCTTTCTTGCTCTGCTTCAATCTCTTTAACAGTGTAAATAACTGAGAATGCATGAAGTAGCACCAAACCCCCTCTTAACTTCATTACAATTGGAAGTTGAAGCTCAGTGGTTTAAGGTTCTGGATTACTGATCAGAAGGTCAGGGGTTCAAGCCTTAGCATCGCCAAACTGCCACTGCTGGGACGTTAAGCAAGGCCCTTAACCCTCTCCCTGAGATTTCACCAAATGTCCATCCATTACAGTTCCATCATTGCTGTGTTCGGGCACCTCGAACGACCGGAAACAATATTTTCTGTCAGAAAGATGCACATACATTTATTAATTTTAATTCCATCACGTGGCTGAATGGCAATCACGTGTGGTTGTGAGATATTACATTCACACTGTGCCAGAACATTCTTGAAATTCTAGCTCAGCATCGACCTTTGTGGCCGTCTTGAACAATTAACTCGGGAGAGGGGGAAAAAAAATGCTGATGGGTTCGAATCAGTGCCGCGAAGCTCGATACCTGAACACAATGTCGTAGTAAAAGTCGCTGACGGCTCGGATGCAGGCAACAGTTCCCTGAGGAGCGAAGCGAGATTTGATGAAAGGGCGAGGATGAAACATGCTGAGCAGGGTGTGGATCAGGACCTGAGAAAAACAGAGGAGCATTTTAAGAAGTCATGTGGAAGAGATTTTGTGCATTGCATTCTAGTTTAAGTCCCCATTTGTTCTTAATAATAATAATAATGATAATAATCCTATAATCTTATGGGAAGATGTTCTACTAGATTTTGTGGAGATTCATTCAGTTACAAGGATGTTAGTAAACTCAGGTGCTGATGGTAGGTGAGGTGAGAAAATACGAGAAAATATACGAGGCAACCACTAAGCAGGATGTCGGATCGTTTCCCCGAGTCATACCATGGATCAATAAACAAACAATAAATCACACTTATTGATTGGCCGAAAGCCCAGAGGACGCAGGACGTACCTCTTTGCCGCGTGGGGCAGGAGGGTGGTACCGATTGTTGGGCAGATATCCAGTGAAGATATTGAGATCGCTAGAGATGATCCACCACGTATCCCCCGGTTCCCCTTTACCCTTGGGGGGCAGAAAGATCCGGAACTGAGCAGCTGAGAAGGTGGAGGATGGAACGGCAGGATTCTTCCACGAACGCAGGCCGCTTAGCGCGCTGTGGGAAACCTAGAGAAGATAAACTGGATTGTTAAAATTCTGGGTCACAAACAGAGAAACATTTAGTTTTATGAGGAACAAATTGCGATACGCTGATTTTTCTAGGGGATGAAGTTTTACCCCCAGGAAGCCGTCCTTGCTCTTGGTCATGGTCTCGAGCAGAAGCGGCTGCATGGCCGCGTGTAACGTGAGCGTCTCTCCGTTCGTGTCAGCGTCGAACTCCTCTTCGGACTCCACCGGAGGAGAGACGCCTGTAAACGGAAGAACGTGAGATGAGATCACGCCGTTTCAGAGCGTGATGTGACCACGTTTGGTTGTTGAGCAAAAAACGAAAAGAGCGAACCTGTAAGCTTTTCCGCGACGGGTTTAAACTCCTCGGGACTGAGATAGAGGTCGTGATCGGCATCCAGAGATGAGAAAAGGAAAAGTCCTTCAGCTCCCAAGGTCTTCAGCGCCGCTTCCTGAAAAAAAAAAAGAGAAGAATTTAACAAGTGAGAACATCGACTCCAGGAACGTTGGGTTTGAACATTCAGTTGTCTCACTTGCCTAAAAATACATCTCCTAGTAAGTAAGTATGGGGACACCTGACCTTTCCTGCAGTATGTGGTTCTTCTCCAAAGCTGGAGGCACCCAATTGTACAGGACGTCTTTGGGATGCGGTAGAATGCTTTCAAACCCAAATCTGTTCCAGCATGGCAATGCTCTTGTGCACAAAGCAAGCTCCATGGAGATATGGTTTGACGAGGAAGATCTTAGGTGGCCTGCTATAAAGCTCTGATCTTAATCCTACTGAACACCTTTGGGATGAATGTGAACAATAACTGCACCCCAGGAACATCTCCACATCACTACCAGACATTACTAACACCCTTTTGGCTGATGAACACACATGTCCACAAGAACACTGCAAAATCGAATAAATCATCTTCCCAGAAGAGTGGAGGGAATTATAAGAGCAGATTTGGAGTAAATGTGGAATGCAACCCTCCAAATTCAGAACATGAAGTTCTTAAGCAGCTCAAAAACTTGATGATGGATTTGGACCCATCACTGAAGACCTTATCAATGATTAAACTATAATGAATGGATATTCGGTGTTGAGGATGTTCTCGTTGGTTTCTTGCTCTCATCTCAGGGAGTTTTTTTTTTATTCCTTCAAATTTGTAGGCACTCACATTTAAATTCACATTTAAGAACCTCTTGATCTCCGTAAAGCCGCTTTGGGACGATATCCATAACTAGAAGCTCTGAATTGATGTGATGTGGGTTATGTGCAGAAAGACCATGAAGTAATGGAGGAAGGAACGTCTCCACATGGAGCCCATATGTGTGTGTGTGTGTGTGTGTGTGTGTGTGTGCGCGCGCGCATCAAACAACCCGCTGTAATAAAAACGGCTCTACTATAACAAACATACGTGGCGAAAATAAACTGTGGCACGTGCGATTAATCGATTCTCACCGACTCCGCGCTTACCGATACCGATACCGATACGAATCGGCGCAACTCGCGCGTTCACCGTGATTCAGCTGCGTGCATTTATTTTTCTTCCAAAGTGATTCGATTCTAATCATCGGTATAATCGATTAATCGATTAATGCACCTATTGACCTTATCAAAACTTGGCACTCACGTGACGCCCGGATATCTGCGCGTTCCTGCAGTACTGGATCCCGGTACCGATCAACGGGACGCACAAGACCGCCAGCAGAGTCCAGAAAGTCCGCGCGCGTCGCGATTCTCCGCTCCGATCTCCGCGGTTTCCCGAATCGTGATCTCCATCATCATCATCATCGTCATTGTACCGTTTCTTCTTCTCCTCCTTCTCCTCCTTTAACAGCTCTGCCTTATCCACATCCTCCGCCATCCCGATATATAAAACAGAAACCGTCTTCCTTTTTATTTAGAGTATCATCATATCGTGTAGTCGATCCTCCTCGTACCGGAAACCGTCAGACCTCCAGAAGCCGCTGATTTGAAATGAAGGAGGGAGCGAGCGACTGATTTTCACGGTATTCTGGCTCGATCCCAAACGCCTCCCTAATCCCTATAGAAGAGCACTATACGTAAGGTGTGACATCATGACGTACACGCCCTACGTAGACGCCCTGTAACCAATAGCGTGCGTTTTTTTTTTTTGGCCGGCTTTTCCTTAAAGGACAGGACTCTTTATTTTTATTTTTTATGAATAAATAAATAGAGCGAGGGGGCGTGGCTGTGACGTCAAAATAATTTCGATTAATTTACATTTATTATAGTGTAAAGTAATGGAGAGTGTGTTAGAGAAGTGAAGAAAAGAGTGCAGGCAGGGTGGAGTGGGTGGAGAAGAGTGATAGCAGAAGTGATTTGTGATAGAAGAGTATCTGTGAGAGTGAAAGGGAAAGTTTATAGGACTGTGGTGAGACCTGAGATGTTGTATGGATTGGAGACAGTGGCATTGAGTTAAAGACAGGAGGAGGAGCTGGAGGTAGCAGAGCTGAAGATGTTGAGATGTTTGTTGGGAGTGATGACGATGGACAGGATTAGAAATGAGTTTATTAGAGGGACAGTGCATGTAGGACGTTTTGGAGACAAGGTAATGGAGGTGAGATTGAGATGGTTTGGAAATGTGCAGAGGAGGGACATGGGGTATATCAGTAGGAGAATGCTGAGGATGGAGCTTGAACAATGTAACTACAGTACAGACCAAAAGTTTGGACACACCTTGTGTGTCTCCTACTGACACCAGGGCCATCTAGCAGGCGTCCAATAACATAATTTTCACGTCCTTTGATTGGACGGTCAGAGAGCACACTAGAGCTCCCAACCCGCATCTGTAGCAAACTGCACAAGCTCAAATATATTCATATGGATTTAATACCTTTTTTTTAACGGCGGATAAGAAACTGATTTGGTGTTACATGAGGGTCCTCTCTGGTTTTCATGTTTATCATCTCAAACAGACCTTTTAAGAGACCCAATGATTATGATAAATCTTACCATACCTACTGTATGTATTGCAATGATGTTAACATACTGGTCAAATGTTTTTATTTATTTCCATAGCGTTGTCAGTAGATGCGCTTTTCTTTTATTATTTAAAAAGTCTACAATAATTTGTGACCGATATTTTATACGTAGATCGATTTCTCCTTGTTTCTCGAGTGCGTTTTCTCAGCACTGTTGCTGCTACGTGAATACGGCGTATCGCAACGCTACAGTGACGGAGGCGTATCCTGAGAGTCACATAGAATACAGATTAACCTGGCAGAGGCAGAGCTGTGACTTCCTGCAGACACAACAGGAAAAGAACATATCTGATCATATTTGTATCGTATCTGCTTCATGTGCATCTTTAATGTATCGTATGATATGCAAAGTCTCTCACGGGCACAAAGGACACACTGCAGTCAGATTTCACCATTTATTTACATGCGAATTTACAATCGGAGCCGTTTGTGGTCACAGTTCAGTGTTACGGTGTGATTTGTCAGTCAGGAGCTTCTCGCTGTAATACACGTGTAATACAATAATCCTCCACTACAGTTGTTGCTCGACTTTCTCATACAAGGTTTCCTTGTAGTCCGTGCCTTCTTCAGTTAGTGATAAATGCTGAGGCTGAACGTGATCTTCACACTGCGGCTACAGCGTTCACTCCATGTTCTCCTCCACCTGCTGCGTGTGTACTTCCACCTTTTTAGGTGCCACGTAAGAGCCCATTCCCGCCGCTCTCTCTGCCTCGGCCTGACTGTACGGCTCCTCTCTCAGTTCCTTTAACCTAAAATGCAATAAATAAATCACACGGTTAACATACACTTGATGGGCAAAAGTTTATGGACACCTCACCGTAGAATTGATATGTTCGTCCATTACTAATAAGCTCCACTCTTCTGAGATGTTCAGCGAGACTTCTTCTTAGATTTGTAGTAATAGTTTTGGAAAAGTCCTGATAGGACACACATCTATCTATTCTCCAGGGTTCTCCACAATCCATCACTCTGATTGAACCCCTCTGTGATGGCGTTGGATCGAGAAACGCCCATCAGGGAGAAATCTCCAGCATGGACATGGTCAGAAGGTCACAATACTATAGAAATTTAACTTCTAGACAGATTTTAGAGTAGTCAATGTGTGACGTTCTGAAGCAGAACATGAAGCTCTTCCTTCAGAAACTGGGCCGAATGCCAGTTTTCCAATATAATAACAACCCCAAACACACCACCAAGATGACAACTGCCTTGCTGAGGAAGCTGAAGGTGATGTCTCCAGACCTGAACCCTAGTGATCACCTGTGGGGCATCATCAAGCACAAGGTGGAGAAGCATCATGTGTTTAACATCCAGTAGCTCCGTGATGTCATTATGGAGGAGTGGAAGAAGATCCCAGCAACAACCTGTGCAGCTCTGATGAATTCCACACCCAGGAGGATTAACGCATTGCTGGATAACGATGTAGTTTTTATCAAATAACTTATCAAGAAACTCACCGTCTTTTATGGACTTTGGTCTTGAAATGCTCCTTCAGGGCCTTCAGGTCAACAAAATAGCGCCTGCAATCAACAATTAAGACGTGAAAAATGTTATTGGTGATGCTTCGTGTGCTGCATCATCATGAAAATCGTGACTTAAATTCTGCACATGAAAAGTCTTTGTATATCTTTAGAAATGATGGATCACATGATACATCATTTCTAAAGATATACACTTTCCTGGTACGTTCTGGACACTGTGATGGTCACCGAACGTCCATGTATCGTTTACGTCTCGGACGATTTACTCACGCGCAGTGCAGGCAGTAGTTCTGAGCGAAACCTGTGACGTCATAATCCACTTCCTGCTTCAGGAGTTTGGCTGCATTTTTAGGGATCATGTCCGAGTGGATTTGGTCCAAATCCTTCGTCCGTCTCTTCGTCTTCCACGTCTTGGCAATGTTCTTCTTTTTGCCATTTTTGTGATTGCCAACCTGCTTGGATTTGCCCATAATCTGCTAAGATGGAGGGACACAGCAGGATATTCATAGTCATTATCATGTTATATTAATATTCAATTATTATAATAAATATATGACGTCAATTCGAATAATTAATCACGTAGGAACATTCTAACATGCTAAAATATTGATCATAAAGATGTCAAGTTTACAGATTGATCTGATGATCAAACATTTAGTTATTAGATAGGAATCTGTGTTTGTGTGTGTGTGTGTGTGTGTGTGTGTGTATGCAGTGATCTCCAATTACTACCAAACTACAACGTTGTTTAAATAAAACGTCGAATAAATAAACAGAAAATCAATTCATTAGTTACATAGGGTATATAAATAAAATAATAAAACCTCTGACTTACTTTTAATTCGTATAACTCTGCTGTTTCATCGACTCACGTTCCCGAAAAGCCACGTGTTTACCTCTTGTATTTACTTCCGGGCTCAAGGCGACCAAAGCCCTAGCGCGCATGCGCAGACCGCGGGTGAGTCATGCACGGTAGGCCACTAGGTGGCAGCAAAAGGGAAAATAAAGCCAAGCGTTGCCATAGTGACGATGTTACCGGAAAGACGCTTCTTCGAAAATAGCGTTTATTGTTAGGAATGATAAATTCAAAAACAGAATTAATAATAAGTAGGTAAAGTGTTTTAATTGCATTGGAAAGATATTAAAAAGTGAATTTTGCGGTGTAATAATATGTCAGGTGAGTAATTTGTGTTTAGATTTGGCTTTTTTTTCTCCTTCCTGTTATTCTTCTGTCTTATTTGGATCTGATATTTTTTTCTCATTTTTAATGTAGATATAGTGCCTGGAAAAATATAAAAAGAGTGTCTTTAATGGTTTTTGAGACACATGGATGTTCCTTTAGTTTCTAAGCAACAAAAACACAGGAATTGGACAGTGGAAGATCTGTGGAGTCCAAACATTAAACATTTTTGTCTTTAACAGAAGATCTTGAGTAAGACGGAGAACAGGAATGAAGATGTGATCAGACCCCTCACCCCCACAATCACACATAGAGCTTAATGGTTTGGGGTTTGTTTTGGAGCAGGGAAGATCAGAGACATTTTCAGTAATGTAAAAGAAACCAACATGGCAACCAGTCCAAAGTTCAACACCAGGCAACTGCATCTGAACTGCAGCTCATTGGAACCGACTTCACCATACAACAAGACAATAAAGAGCAAACAGTGGTCTGGAGTGATATTTATCATGAAACGACCTTCCCAGTCACTGCACCTCAATCCCACTGATCTGCTCTGGGATGAAGTGGATCATAAAAGGAATCTCCAACCAGTGAAGAACATCTTTGGCGAGTTTTACAAGAGACAAAGTATTTCAGCAGAACTTTTGGAGAAACGAAGCTTCCAGATGCTGAATGTATTTAAAGCTGTTCCTCATGTTAAGAAAAGTTTTTTAAAATGAGAATAAAGTGAAACATCTGGACATTTATTTATTCGTTTGGGCAAATCTTCATAATGTTTCATGAACAAGTTTGTTGCATAGAAACAAAAGGAACATGGACGTGTCTCTCGAAATAAAATATATAAAGGTATAATATATATTTATAAAAATAAAATGAAATAATATGTGCAATACCACTTTCTATTTATTTATTTTGATTTATTTTGCAGAGGCTGGGATTTCAAGGGTCTTGTACGTTTTTCCAAATGGAGACAAATATGGTGAGTCACTGTTTCGGGTGAGGGATAAGTCAATGTGGGGTGATGGAGGAGTCACTGTGGGGTGATGGAGGAGTCACTGTGGGGTGATGGAGGAGTCACTGTGGGGTGATGGATGAGTCACTGTGGGATGATGGAGGAGTCACTGTGGGGTGATGGAGGAGTCACTGTGGGGTGATGGATGAGTCACTGTGGGATGATGGAGGAGTCACTGTGGCGTGATGGAGGAGTCACTGTGGGGTGATGGATGAGTCACTGTGGGGTGATGGATGAGTCACTGTGGCGTGATGGAGGAGTCACTGTGGGGTGATGGAGGAGTCACTGTGGGGTGATGGAGGAGTCACTGTGGGGTGATGGAGGAGTCACTGTGGGGTGATGGAGGAGTCACTGTGGGGTGATGGAGGAGTCACTGTGGGGTGATGGAGGAGTCACTGTGGGGTGATGGAGGAGTCACTGTGGGGTGATGGAGGAGTCACTTTAGGGTGATGGAGGAGTCACTGTGGGGTGATGGAGGAGTCACTGTGGGGTGATGGAGGAGTCACTGTGGGGTGATGGAGGAGTCAATGTGGGGTGATGGAGGAGTCACTGTGGGGTGATGGAGGAGTCACTGTGGGGTGATGGATGAGTCTTTTTATTTAGTTCAAAATGTGACAAATAAAAGTAACAACAATTTCACTTTACTTGTTAGTAGTCACCATATTCATACGAAATATCAGAATCAGAATCAGAATCAGGTTAACTGGCCAAATGTGTGTTGACACACAAGGAATTTGGTTTCAGCTGTTGATGACTCTTAAAAGTACGAACATGAATAACATTATACATTTAGCATTGACTATACGAGACTAAACCGGACTATACAAGACAATATAGACTGTATCAGACAAAACAGACTAAACGAGGCAAAACGGATTATACAAGACAATACAGGACAAAACAGACTAAACGAGACAAAATACATTCTAACCTGTGCCTGGCAGTGTTGGTGAACAAAGTTCTGTAGCCTGGCAGAAGGGAGGAGTTAAAAGAGTTTGTGTCCAGGGTGTAAAGGGTCAGTAAAGACTTCATCTGCCAGTGCCATGTGGCTGAACGTATCTCCACGAATCTCCACAAAATCCAATGAAACCTCTTCCCAGAAGAGTGGAGGTTATTATACCAGCAACTAAAGACTAAATGTGGAATGAGTTTCCAAAAAGCACAAAATCTTTCGGTTAGATGCCCACAAACCTTTATCCATATTGTGTATTATTTCTGAGTGTATTATTATCCATGTGTGTGTGTGGCAGATGGTGAGTGTTGTACTACCTCTAACGGCATGGTGATGAGGACGGGTTTCGGAACGCAGATCTCGTCCTCTGGGACGACGTACACCGGAGAGTGGAATAATGACAAGGTTTTTGCTTCTATATTAATTCTGCAATAAAACAACGAGATCATACAGAGTAATAACACAGTGTGTACGTATGCAAATGAACGTTCGTATTGTTGCAGATGAACGGCAGCGGGACGCTTTCACACCCCTCAGGAGCAGTGTACAAAGGCCAGTTCAGAGACAACATGTACCACGGAAGAGGGACGTATTATTTCCCAGACGGGACCAAATACTCCGGAACGTTTCATAACAACAGGTCGGGTTTAGTCTCAGCGTTTTGTTGGAATCGAAAAAAATCTGATTGCTCACAGTAGATTGATAACACGTTTGCATACGTTATAAATACATATACACCGAACAGACATAACACTATAAGTGCAGAACACTGATGATCTCTTCATCATGGCACCTGTTAGTGGGTGGATTTATTTATTAGGCAGCAGGTGAACATTTTGCCCTCAAAGTTGATGTTAGAAGCAGGAAAAATGGGCGAGCGTAAGGATTTAAGTGACAAATTGTGACGTCTAGACGTCTGGGTCAGAGCGTCTCCAAAACTGCAGCTCTTGTGGGATGTTTCTGGTCTGCAGTGGTCAGTATCTATCAAAAGTGCTCCAACAGTGGTTCTGTAGCTCAAACTGCTGAATAACCACCAGGAAGGAGAAAAAGAGGAAGACCAAGGAGGAGGCTCATGGATGTGGTCAGGGAAGACATGCACCACAACACCACAACACACGTGACCTCATTTGCTCGATTTTTTTAAGTAGTTGAAAAGAACGTTTTGGGTTCATGATGATTGTAATAGAAATCAATCAGTGTTTGAGTCATTAATATCATTCTATTAATAGATCAGTGTGCTGAGAGTCACAATCGAGTCTTTTCACACACTGAGGTGATTAAGTAAAGAGTCTTGTGATAAAAATCATAATCAGAACATTAGAGTTATAATAAATCATAGTAATTTGGATACTTAAGTACATTTGAGGTAAAATATCTTTGTACTTTTACTCAAGTGAAAGTTTAGGGACACTTTTACTTTTTACTGGAGTCACATTTTAAGGAGTGTTTCTCTACTTTAACTCAAATACGAGGTTTGTGTAAAAAACTCATTTATAAAATCCCACATAGGTGGCGCATCCGTACCACTCACTTTTTTTAATCGATCTTCAACCTGCCAAATTTCGGAAAAATAAGAACATTTGGGATGTTATAGGGAACATAATTTTTTTTTTTTTTTTGAACATCCGATTCCACATTTACTTCCCATTTGCTGTTATAATAAGCTCCATTCTTCTGAGAAGATGTGGGTGTTAGTAAAGTCAGGTACTGATGTAGGTGAGGTGAGGAGGCCTGGGGTGCAGTCAGCATTCACATTTATCCCAATAGTGTTTAAGCTCTTCAGCAGGATATCTTCATGGAGCTGGCATTGTGTAGATACGCTACAGAATCCAAAGACGTCCTGTAATATCGTGTGCCTCCAAGTTTGTGGTAGAACCACATATGACTGGAAAAGTAAGGCGTTGTGGAGCAGTTAGAATTTGGCCCCACTGTAATCCATCATAATTTTTCCTCCTCTGAAGAACATCTCATCAGCATATAAGGGAAGATTCTCACATGGAACAGCGCTGCTGATGAACACATGGTAGCTCGAGGGAAACATCACACGAAAACACCAGTTATTGGTGCTCACAACGCCGTTACCATCTTTCCCTCAAGCCACCATGCGCTCCTGTACAATGAGGCCTTTTTTTTACTAACCGTGCAAACAGAGGATCTTTGATCTTTTAATTCTCTCCTCCCCCACAACCAGACCCCCAATGTGACTCTCCACACGTCGGCGTGTACGATCCGCGGTTACCCGAGAAAATAATATGTCATGACTGCTTGATAGAAAGAGCTTCGGATGAACTTTCAGATGGATCACACGCTCTCGGTCGATAAACTCGCGTGTTGTCACCAGATGGAAATAAATCAAGTGTTCACTTGGTATCTTGTCTTTAAGGAAGCATGTGGGAGAATTAAAATAAATACGTTTTCTTAATTAATTTTTTATTTATTTTAGGGGAAAATTTTATAACCGAGGTAAAAGATAAGTAAAAATTTTTCCAACTAAAAATGTTCTTGCGAGCTTCACAATTTTATGATTTTCTCTCCGAACCCACATTTAAACGTCAATCCGCTGATTTACATTCAGCCACGCCCACAAATCTCTATAAATGGCTCTATAAGTGTTCCGTGAACTAAGTCAGCTACAATAAACACACACTACCTCTTTAATTGTTTTTGAGACTTTTATTAAATTGTGTTGCAAAGGAGTACAGAAGAACATGAGAGAAGATGTGATCAGACTCCATCACCCTCCACAGTCAAACATGGAGGGAGACGCTTAATGGTTTGGGGCTGTTTTAGAGCAGGGACGTTTGGAGACTTATTCCGAGTGAAAGGAACCAACATGGCAACCATTCCATAATTAATCCCACACCATGCAATTGCGTCTGGACTGCAGCTCATTGAAACCGACTTCACCGTACAAAAAGACGAGGACGTATACGAAGCGTACGTCTGAGTTCTGTAAGTGTTATTTCGAGAGCAAATCGTCATCTGGAGTGATATTTATTATGGAACGACCTGCCCAGTCACTGCACTAAAATCTTATTGAACTGCTCTGGGATGAAATGGATCGTAAAGGAATCTCCAACAGCGAAGTATTTCAGGTTACCGTTTTTAGGTTCCTCTTTTAGTCGTCGTGGAATGAAAAAAAAAATACGGCTATTAAATCCACACAAATATTTTTGTATTTGTGCAGTTTTGCTACAGATGCGGGTCGCGAGCTCTGACTAGCGTGTCTGCAAGGACGTGAAAATATCGGCGTTATTAAACGTCTGCTAGACTCGCCAACTCGCAATCTGATTGGTTAAAGCAACAGCTTCAAGCAACGTGTACTTTATGCTGCAGGGACCCAGCAACATGTGATGTGAAGCTTAAAATCTGATTGGATAGAAATTATAACATTAACTTGGTAAAACCCTACAGAAAGCAAGCAAGACGAACACAATGAAATGAAGTGAATAGACTATTGGGAATCATGTAATGCATATAAAAAATATAAAAAATATATTTAAACGTAAGTCATTGATTGTAATAGATTTTCAGCCAGCTAAGACGGCCTTTCTGACCCTGATGGCCATCCACTACGTATCACATATCCAGTACTGCAGTACTTTTTTTGTTTTATATTTTAAATGTTTTTGTCTCCCCTTTTTTTCAGATTTGAAGGTGAGGGCGAGTTCACTGACTCGGAGGGACTCGTGTGGACTGGAAACTTCTACAGAAATGCAGCGCCAGGGCTCAAGCTCAAATTTGATATGTAACACACACACACACACACACACACACACACACACACACACACACACACACACACACACACACACACACTCAGCCTTAATACAGACAGTTCAGAATCAGCAAATGAGCACGTGTTCATCTTATAACAAAGCACTGACTGTCTCGGTACGGGGGAAAAGAGTTTATCTGGAACGTCCTTCGTTTTTTTGGAACTTTTCTCCAGTACTGGGAATTTTTAGGATTGTATTTTGTTTATCAGCGATGAACAGAATTCTGTATAAATTTATTGCTGTAGATATTTGAACTCTATTTTTGCTGTAAGATAAAATAGTGAGGTGATACACAGCTGTTTTTTAAAAAAAAATCCTAAATAATAATGCAAATAAAAAGACAATAACTTTCATATCTCGTCTTGTTTACTTAAGACATAAATACATTGTACATACAAAAGTTGACTCGGACGTAATTGTACTATGTGTGTTTTTTTTTATATATATATATATATATATA
>MU551610.1:5986362-6153862 GCA_024362625.1 Silurus asotus | reverse complement strand
ATGGGGACTCTCGCTGTTCAAGCCGTTCCCATTCAACTGACTCGAGCCTTGACATTACGTTTGTAAGCTGTAGCCCCTCCCTCAGTCCAGACTGCCAATCACATAGCAGAGGGCAAAGCAGCAGGGGTGGGGTTTACAGACCCAGCCGTGGGCGCGGGTCACCTGACTCGGCCAGCGTGATGAAGCCTTTGCAGCAGGTACAGCGGAAAAGCAGGTCACTCAATGGCCTGCAGCTGGACAGCTTTGACAGCGGCCCTCACGTGATCCGAAGTCCTGCCCACCCGAGGCTGGTGCGCCAATCGAGCGCCAAATCAAGGCTGAGGAATAGCAGCCCGGAGAGGCATCACGAACCCAACACACACACCATCGCTGATGAACTTACACAAAAGGTTACACACAAACACAGTGCTTTTTCTCTAAGCTAAAATTGTTTATTTACAAGCGTACCACTTTCCATTCTTAGGATTCCGGACCTCCTATATTGGAGGACTTGAAATGGAAAGGCGTGTCTGATGAATGTGACCCCACCCCTCTGAGTGAACGTAGCAGGAAGGAGGGCAAAGGTTTCCGAAGCTCCTTCAAAAAGCTTTTTAAGAAGAGGTAATGGTAACAAATTTTCTCTAACACACCAAACTGTGACAAAAAACCTCTCCATCACATCACACACTAACACATGGTTTAGAAGGACATAATTTATAGGGACCTGTGTAGATAGACATGCTGAAAATATGGGTTAGAACAGGGGTCTTCAAAGTTATTCAGGTCGAGGACCCCTTAGCGATAGAGACATGGAGCAGGGACCCCTGATACAAAATGTGTCAAACATAACCACTGATATTAATAGAAACCAAGCATATTAAGCTATTTATATTATGTTAAGACAATAAAAACTATATTGTCATTGTACATGCTTCATTGCCTGTATATTTTCAGATATTTTTAAATCTTTCAAAAATATAAATTTTTTTCAAACCTATTTTGCAATTAAAATCACAATTTAATAAGTTGTTCACAGTTGTCTATTATTTTAATAGATTTACAGTTTCATAAATTTTCCTTTTACCATCAGGTGGACGATTATACATTTACTTAACTTCAGATTTAGGGTTCCCTGGTGGTCAGGATTTGGCCCGGGTTTGGTCCCCGGTCAGGAAACCAACCCCAGCCATTAGGGTTGCACAAGCCAGTGCATTCTTAGTGCTGGTCCCAAGCCCGGATAAATGGGGAGGGTTGCGTTAGGAAGGGCATCCAGCGTAAAAACATGTGCCAAATCAAACATGCGGATCATGAATACGGTGGTCAGGATTCGGCCCCGGTCAGGAAACCAACCCCAGCCATTAGGGTTGCACAAGCCAGTGCACTCTTAGTGCTGGTCCCAAGCCCGGATAAATGGGGAGGGTTGCGTTAGGAAGGGCATCCAGCGTAAAAACATGTGCCGAATTAAACATGCGGATCATGAATACGAATGATCCGCTGTAGTGACCCCTAATGGGAGAAGCCGGAAAAAAGTTTTTACTTAACTTCAGATTTTATTTTAATGCATTAAATTAATTATTTTCAACAACATTTTACAAACAAAACCCCATAATGGTAAAGTTTGTTTTAAACTTTGCAAATTGCTTAAAAAAAAAAGACAAATATTCACAGCTTTTGCCATGACACTCAGAATTGAGCTCAGGTGCATCCTGTTTTCACTAATTATCCTTCAAATGTTTCTACAACTTCATTAGAGTCTATCTGCGGTAAATTCAGTTAAAAGTACATGATTTGGAAAGACACACTCCTGTCTATATGAGGTCCCACAGTTAACAGTGCATGTCACAACACAAACCAAGCCATGAAGTCCAAGGAATTGCCTGAAGACCTCAGAGACTGTTTGGGATTGTAACGAGTCACAGATCTTGAGAAGGGAACAAACATTTCTGCAGAATTGAAGGTCCCAATGACCACAGTGGCCTACATCGTCTGTAAATGGAAGAAGTTTGGAACTCTTCATAGGGTGGAGCTGCTCGGCCAAACTGAGCAAGCGGGGAAAAGGGCCTTAGTCAGGGAGGTGACCAACAACCCAATGGTCACTCTGAAAGAGCTCCAACATTTCTCTGTGGAGAACCTTACAGAAGAACAACCATCTTTGCAGCACTCTACCAGTCAGGCCTATGTAATAGTGACCAGACGGAAGCTGCTCCGCAGTAAAAGGCACATGACAGCCTGTCTGGAGTTTGCGAAAAGGCACCCGAAGGACTCACAGACCATGAGAAACAAAGATTAATCTCTACAGTGAAGCATGGTGGTGGCAGCATCATACTCTGGGGATGTTTTTCAGCAGCAGGAACTTGGAGACTGGTCAGGATTGAGAGAAAGATGAATACAGAAAACCTGCTTTAGAGCGATCTGGACCTCAGACTGGGGCGATGGCACACAGAGATAAAGAGTGGCTTTGGGGACGACTTTGTGAACGCACTTGAGTGGCCCAATCAGAGCCCAGACCTGAACTCCACTGAACATCTCTGGAGAGATCTGAAAATGGCTGTGCACTGACGCTCCCCATCCAACCTGATTAAAAACTGGAGATTCTGCAGTGAGAACTGGAGAACTGCCCAAAAAATGGTGTGGGAAGTTTCTCAAAAAAACTTGTAATTTCTGCCGAAGGAGCTTCAGCAAAGCATTGAGCAAAGGCTGTGATGCTTATGTACGTGATTTTGTTTGTTTTTTATTTTCACTAAACTGGCAAAGATTTTAAACAAACTTTTTTTGCATGTCATCATGGGGTTTAGTTTATAGAATTTTAAAGAAAATAATGAATTGAATGCATTTTGGAATAATGCTGTAACATAGAACGTGAAAGCTATAAAAACTTTCCAGATGCACCGTACAAACCTCTTTACACAAAGATAAACTCCACAAGACCTGCTGTTCTGAAGAAGCTGGGCGTCAAAGTCTTCTTTTGCCCTTTGGTGGAGTCACGCAGATCTTTTTGTGTCTTCAAAAACTTGTAATCAATGTTATCTACTTCACTTGTCATGGGTAATTGTGTATTATTACACTCGTGTGTGTGTGTGTGTCTGTCAGGTCTGGCGGAGAGAGCAAGGCGGAGAAAGCTGTGGAGAAGAACGAGGGACAGAGCAGCAATGATCTGGAGGCTGGGAGGGTAAACAAAGCACGAAAACCTGGAGATTTCGACAGAGGAACTGCAGTTTAAACACGTACACACATCTGATTATTTTGTTGTATAGCAACACAACATCAAACAGTCTTTCACACACAAACATTCTACTAGAAGAATCATGACGTATAGCCATTAGGGATGTTCCTCTCCATAACCGAGGCCGATACGATTCACACCGCGATGCATAGTCAGCGATACGGTACATTAAAAAGACACACACGTTACGATTCGCCCCAAAAGAAAAAAATACGATGCTCTACAATTCAACATGTTACAAATAGTTCACTTTTATTTCTTTGGTTCAGACAGACAGCAAATAATCAGTTTAATTAAGTGCCTTTTGACGTCTAACGCATGGCTTCTTTCACAAACACGGCTTTGTATCGCAAAAAAACAAAAACAAAACCCTAGACGTTCTTTTCCTGTTGTGTCTGCAGGAGGTTACAGCTCTACCTCTGCCAGGTTAATCTGTATCCTATGTAACTCTCAGGACACGCCTCGGTCTCCGTAACGTTGCCGAGACAGCGTGCTCAGGAAACGTGGGGAAAATTGATCCGTGTATAAAATATTGGTCACTTTCCGTATAATAAAAGTAAATCGCATCTACTGACAATGATCAAGAAATCAATCGTTTTTCCCGACGCAACTATGTGTATGTTCACGATCATACATCGTGATTGAAATGCAAGCTTGTACACAATGCACTTAAAAAATGATCGCATTGTTAAATCTTACCATCCCTAATAACTATACACCATCACACACACACCTTATGCTTCTTTGCTAACACCCCCCCCCCAACATTACACCCAGTACCACTACATTTTAATACCCACCTACGAATACTAGATTTCTGTTCATCTGTCAATCATCAGTACGACATTAAACCGCCTCCCGTAACCATCCCGAGTGCCTCCGCTGTTGTGTAAGAAATTAATACTTTGAAGAAAGAAAAAAAAAAAAAGACAAGGATCAGCATTGGTTGTTTATTTCCACCTTTAATGTGTGTTACCTCAATCTCATAGATCAGTTTCACTTCCGAAACAAAATATAGACGATTATACAGTCTGTAAAACCAAAATATTATCGTACACTATTTACAGGTCGATGTGCATCGTCGTTTATTTTCGTGATGAACGCCGCACCCTGGAAGGTCGAGAGGTTAGCGCAATTTAAACATTCTTTCTCGCTCACACACACACACACACACACACACGCCCACACACGCTCCCCCTGCATGTTTCGACTGGTACGCAATGTCTTATGGAAAACACACAGCGAGTCTCGATCCGTCCTACGTCACCGCCTTCGTCCGACGCCGGTCGATTGGTCAGGACACGTCTGCGCTACAGTCTTGCACAAGAGCTACGATGGTGTGAATTCATACTATAGTATGCATAAACTTTATGGACAAGAGTATCGGGACACCTTACTTTTCCAAAAGTATGTGCTTCGTCCCCCAAACCGGATGCAGCAGCATGAAAGTCTCCCTTTACTCATGCTAAGAGACTCGAACCTGTTCCAGCATGATTGTGCAGAAATCATCTCTATGATAAGATATGCTTTCCATGGGTTGGAAGATCTCCTGCTAAAAAGCTCTAAAACCCTAGAGACTACTAACACTGAATGAATGTGCACAGAAATATCCACACAAGATCTAGTGGAACATCTTCCCAGAAGAGTGAAGCGTATTGTATGGAAACTCGATGTGGAATGAGATGTTCAATCTCATGGTCAGGTGTCCACAAACTTTTGTCTGTATATAGAGTATTTAGAACTAGATCTAGAATTGAATGGTCTCATACTTATTATTAGATTAGATCGCAGTTTAGAGTGCAGTGTGTATTTTCAGTATAATCTGGAAATCCTTCTATTCATTTACGCCATTTTTGTGGGCGGCCTCATCCTCATTCAGAGTGATTTACATTTATTACACACTGAGCACTGGAGGCTTAAGGGCCTTTCTCAAGGGCTCTAGAAGTGGCAGGGGTTGGTGGTGCTGGGATTTGAACCCACGACCTTCTAATCAGAAGAATCTCGGAGAGCACGGCGCTGGTGCTCGATACGTTATTAGATGATTACGTGAAAAATGAGTGTTAATATTTTCGAAACACAAAAAATGTAGTCTCACATAAAGGACACGTGGCAGTTCTGCTCTGTGATTTGGCTCAGTTTGTGTCTCACGGCTCAGTCTAGCAGCTCACGTGTCCACGACCCAAAAACCTTCTTTAAAAATAAAAAATAAAAAGATAAACAGACTAAAGGGTGTAAAAGTGTAGATTTTTCTATGCGGTACATTTTCGTTATCAACACGTGACTCGTAGCTTCAGTGCAAAACTAAAGCAAACTTTAAACAGGGAACATGTCTTGATCGATCGCGGTAAAAGTGGATTTCTTTGCACTCCTGCGCCTTGGAATAATGAGGTTCTACAACAGATTGTATCATGTTTGACCTAAATCAGTTGAATCAATCTTGCAGGATGACGATGTGACTCGAGTGCACTGCGCAAACACTCTTACTGTCAATACAGTTACCCAGTCTTTACTGTCAGAACTGTTATTATGCTCCTGTCAGACACCACTGTTATTAACGTCTTGTTATTCAGAATTGTCATTACCCAGTCATTACAGTCATGTCCCAGACGTCGGTCATTACGCTGTCTTTAGTCATGTCCCAGACATCTGTCATTACCCAGTCATTACAGTCATGTCCCAGATATCAATCATTACCCAGTCATTACAGTCATGTCCCAGATATCAATCATTACCCAGTCATTACAGTCATGTCCCAGACGTCTGTCATTACCCAGTCATTACAGTCATGTCCCAGACGTCTGTCATTACCCAGTCATTACAGTCATGTCCCAGACGTCAATCATTACACAGTCATTACAGTCATGTCCCAGACATCGGTCATTACACAGTCATTACAGTCATGTTCCAGACGTCTGTCATTACCTGGTCTTTACAGTCATGTTCCAGACGTCTGTCATTACTCAGTCTTTACAGTCACATCCCAGAAATCCGTCATTACCGAATCTTTATATTCATGTCCCAGACGTCTGTCATTACGCAGTCTTTTCTATCATTACTCTCTTGTCTGACATAATGGTCATTAGTGTCTTGTTTAACAGGACTGTCACTACTCTTTTGTTCGACACCACTGTAATTAACGTTAACAGCTATTACTGTCATGTGCAACAGGTCATTTCGAACAAGACTGTCACGTCCAAACGACTGTCATTACCGCCATGTCTCACAGGACCGTCATTTCCAAAAAGATGTTTTTTACAGTCATTACAGTCATGTCCAATAATAATAATAAAAACCCCTAACATTTGATGACAGACGGTGACATTCAGCTACAAGGATTTTTATAGGCGAATCAAAAAACGCGCGCCTCTTGCATGCGGAATGAAAACGACACAGCGACTGACCACATGCAGCAGAAACGTGGAAAATCCAACCTCGAAGGAAACGGATTTCTCCGTGTTTTACGTTCTCATTCCATCATCATCATTGCGTTTTAACATTAATACCTCAGGAAAAAAAAAAAGAAAAGAAAAATGAAGTATAATTTCCGGCTAAAATCTATTACTTGTTAAGTCTATAAACTACCGACATCACGTGTTTAAAACGTGTCTAAGGACTGTAGTGTAAAGCTGCTGTTTTCTCCGTCACATTATAGTCCGTAAAAAACTGTGCAAAATTTTAAATACAGCGATTAGAGTAAGATTAGGCATGGCTTTCAGTCCGGAAGCAACACACACACACACACACACACACACACACACCTTTCATACAATATATGATAGTATATATACCGTCTTCTTTCTGAAAGGATTTGGAATTTGTAGTGAATCAGTTGCTTTAAACGGATAATAATTTGATTTTCAAGTTATTTTAATACATACTGTATGAGCAAAAGTATTGGGACACCTGACTTTTCCAGCCACATGTGCTTCTTCTCCAAACTGTTACCACAAATTTGTCTTTGTGTGCATGAAATTTTCCCTTCACTTCAACCAAGAGACCCAAACATGTTCCCCTGTGCTCAAAGCCAGCTCCATGAAGATACCTTCCATGGGTTGTAGTGCAAGATCTCCCGCCATAGAGCTCTAAACCCTACTGAACCCTGATGGCACCCAAGACTTTACTAACACGCTTGTGGCTGAATTAATCTTCAGAAATCTCCACAAAATCTTGGGGAACATCTTCCCAGAAGAGTGGAGGTCATTATATCAGGAAATGGGCACTCAATGTGAAATGGGATGTTAAAAAAAAAAAAAAAGCTGATACGAATTTCACGGTCAGGTGTCCACAAACTTTTGGCCACAAAGTACGTTTGTGTGTATAACATCTGTAAATCCAGATGTTATTATACACTGGATACAGGTCACGTGTATCGCTGAAGTAAACAAGTTTATTAGTAACACGCGTCAGAAGCAGTGAAGTCTGAAAAAAACAGTTTGGTCCAATTACAATCTTCAATTTTATTTATTATAATAATAAAAGTAATCGCTGGAATTTTACGTATAAACGAAGCAGGAGTTTCGTTTCATACCGCCATCAGATCGCCGGCGTTCGCATCGGATGAGACACGTGAAGTGAAAACTGAACGAATAAGCGTCGTTTTTGAGCTGCAGCGTTCGCTATAACTGGAGACGGCACCGATATCATACAAAAATGGCGTCAAAAATAAATATATATATTTTTTTTAAAAGGCATTAAAGAAAATGCCAAATTTTTCCATTCAAAAATGGAAAAATTTTGGCTATATACACCGATAGTGCTACTGACTGTTTGGCTGCTTTACATTATAAATAAATACAAAAATTGACATGTAGAAGTTTTAAAAGAAAGAAATCGTCTGTATTTCAGTACCGGCTCGAGATCTCTGAGAAGAAAAATATCATTGCGCCATGTCTAGTGGTCACAATAGCGATTCAGCTAGTTTTTTAACGACTAGCATGCTAATACAACAAAAATTTAATTTGGCCGGCGATTTCTGTTTGCGATGGCAAAAATCCGTCTCGTCCCATTAAACACGTAAAAATATCAGATTATTGGCGAACGCCTCAAATTCATATCGTTGGACGATCATTTGGCAGCGAGTTCAAGACTGAATACTTTTGTGGTAGGAGGCGTGGCCGAACACCAGTTTGTGATTGGAGGGGGCGGAGCCAGGGAATGTGATTAGCAGGGACGCCATACACGAGTGAAATTTTAATTGATTGCCCTGTGGTTCAGCGAGCAGGGGCAAGTTAAACTGAAGAACTCTAGGAAAGAGCTGCACAGGGCAATCGATAAAGAAAATTTCACTCACATGTGGGATCATTACTACTCACCTCTCCTGGCTCCGCCCCCAATTTATAAACCGGCGCTCGACCACACCTCTGTGTGGCACCTCCATCCTGTGTGGGAAAGTATGAATAACGTGAGCGGACAGCGATACACAAACACCTGCAGATAAGTATGGAGCAATAAGACTAGAGGATTTAACTTTGCAGTTTTACGTGATGTTTCCAAGATTAAGACTGAAACTGTGATTGGTCCTACAGGAGAATATCCAAGTTTGACTGCTAACGACTCAGACTGGTTTTCTGGCATTTGGAACAAATTCGCGGTTGGAATGTGGATCCGATTCGATGGTTCTAATAGACCCGAAAGCTGCGCGTGCTCACGGTAATCTTTAATTAAATGTCATTCAAAATGCTTAAAACCTTAAAAAAAAAAAATAAGAATAATATCCTGTGCCCCATCGCATTTTACATTTTGTATTAAATTATTTTATAATAGATAAATATTGGACAGAATGATAAAAAATATATTATATATATATTATCATCGATTATTAATAAATGGCATGACGTTTTCCCGCTAAATCTCGCGCTCTCGCGTCTTTGCTGGAATTTTGAATGTAAAAAAAACCCCAAAAAACATTAATTGAAGGGAAATTTAAACGTAATCATTCGGGCAAAAATCGTAAACAATCAACTGGAGTTTGTAGACGTGTAGTGTTGATCAAGTGGACGTTAATACTTGAAGTTTAGTGTCTGATGGCACTTTTGTGCTGATTATATTATATATATATAGGACACCTGACTTCCAGCCATATGTGCTTCTTCTCCACAATTGTATAGAATGAAATTTCCTACGAGAAACATGTCCCAGCATGACCACGCCCCCTGTGCACAAATCCAGCTTCATTAAACATACATGAGTCTGAGTGGAAGATCTCCAGCTACAGAGCTCTAAACCCTATTGAACACCTTTTCTGATGATTTTTTTTTCTACTCTGACTGCACCCCAGGAACCTCCTCACCTCACCTCACCTCCATCAGCACCTGACTTAACCAATAGCTTCACAAATCTCCACAAAAATCTAGTAAAAACATCTTCCCAGAAGAATGGAGGTTATTATAAGAGCGAATGTGAAAAAAAAAAAAGAAGCACATATCAATCTTCGTCAGGTGTCTGCAAACTTGTTAATACTTTTTCCTAAAGTGAGCAATGATTCCTTGTGCACTCGTAAGAAACCTTTTGAGTAGCCAAACAGGTGCATCATGAGATAATCACCCAAAAAAATATCGACCGCCGTTCGGGAGGAGCCTTTAAACCTCTGAAAAACCAAAGTATGTACACGGGTCCGTTAGCGTTTCTGTAACTTCTATGCATGAACACGTTTCTGATCTTGCGATGCATAAATCCACAGGCATGTTATTGTTTATTATTATTATTACTAGAACGATGGCGAAGACCTACAGAGAAGTTACGCACCACTCGTCTGAGCAGAGCCCCCGAGGTGAAGCGGACAGATTACAGATTTATAGCATGGCGCTAAACTTTAAATTGTACGTCCAAAAGTATTAGGACACCCAGACATATGTTCTTTCTACAACAAACCTGGAAGATCTCCTGCACCTGAGCTCAAACACTATTAAACACCACGAACGCCGACCGCACCCCTGGAACCTCCTCACCTCACCTGACTTTACTAGCACTCTTGTAGCCAAATGAATCTCACAGAAATCACCACAAAGTCTACTGGAACATCTTCCCTGAGGAATAGAGGTCAAAGAGCAAACGTGAGACCAGACGCTCAATAAGAAGCGGGAAATCGTTCACTCGGGTTTCCACAAACTTTTGGCCCCACAGTGTCTAAATCTATTCTCTACAATAACGACTGAAACGACGCTCACGATTTAAACAAGGTGGTTTTATTGCACTATTATTGTTTAAGACGAGCAAAAAAAACCCCCGACAATTTTGGCTGAATAAAACTATAATATAAACATACTTATAACTGACACCTGCTTTCATCGTATAAACTGAAGGGAAAATTTTATAATACAAAATCACACGCCTTCTAATTTTTGCGCACACCGGGGAAAGTCAGGTGTCCCGATACTTTTGGGCGTACAGCGTCGTACGGAAAGAAATAGACGGCGGATATTTGATTTTTCCTAAAACGCCAATCGGTGCGTTACGGAGTCGGCACGTAGCAGCCGTGAAGGTCGAGACGTCACCGGCGGCGTATCGGCTCTTTAAGAGACGGACTGTTATAGAGGGAAGGCTGCAGGCAGGCTGATGTAAAAAAAAAAAAAAAAAAAGGAAAATAAAATACAAATAAAATAAAAAGACGCCTCATTGGAACGTGCCACAATAAATAGTTTAAAACAGGCGAGTCAGCGAGTGGCAGGGGTGTAGTGTGCGTGTGTGCGTGTGTGTGTGTGTGTGTGTGTGTGTGTGTGTGTGTAGTGTTTATGGTTGTGTTTTGGACAGTAGTGTAAGAAGACGTTTCTGGCGTAGTGTTTATAGAAATGCGTGTGTGTGTGTGTGTGTTTATGCACGTGCACATGTAGCTTATAGCATTGGCAGGCGTGTAGAGTGTTATTTCATGTAGTGTGGAGAAGGAATGCTGTTAAGTGTGTGTGTGTGTGTGTGTGTGTGTGTGTGCGCACACGCTCAGTAGCTGTTCTCATGGCCAGCAAGTATATACAGGTTACTCTGAGCTGTTGGGTTATCTGTGGGCCGACTCTCTAATACCACCGTCCTAGAACACACACACACACAGACACACACAGACACACACAGACACAAAGTGACAAGTTACAAGAAGTGTAAATACTGTATGTGTATTATACGTGTGTGGGGAGCTGTTTGTGCATTGTTTTGTGTGTGTGTTTTACCTGTCTGAGCCCAACAGTCTGAAGATGCGCGATGTGTCCGAGATCTCCTGCGTGATCTGGTGCGATAACAGAGCAATATTACACACACACACACACACACACACACACACACACACACACACACACACACAATACTGCGTGTACACACAAGCCCCTGAAAACACACCTCATTGGTTTTGAAGCTGCGTCCCTGCATGCCGTGTCTCCAGAATGCCAGCACGCTGTCCTGCAAACAAACTGAACACACAACAGTGATTTAGAATAAAACAAAAGACCTTCCTCACACACACACCGACTGATCCCCAGACCTCCTCACACACACCGACTGATCCTCAGACCTCCTCACACACACCCAAATACACACCGACTGATCCCCAGACCTCCTCACACACACCAGAATACACACCGATTGATCCCTAGACCTCCTCACACACACACCCCAAATACACAGTGACTGACTGGCACACACACACACACACACACACACACACACACACACACACCTATTGCTTCAATCTGGAAGTTAAAGGTGAGTTCAGCTGAGAGCTTCTTGCTGGATTTTAACCGGCCTTGTAAGTTCACCATCTTTACCGACTGATCCCCAGACCTCCTCACACACACCCAAATACACACCGACTGATCCCCAGACCTCCTCACACACACCCAAATACACACTGACTGATCCCCAGACCTCCTCACCCCCCCACACACACACACACCGAATACACAACGATTGATCCCTAGACCTCCTCAGACACAGACTGATCCCTAGACCTCCTCACACACACCCGAATACACACCAACTGATCCCCAGACCTCCGCACACACACACGGACTGATCCCCAGACGGTCCTCACACACACACACACACACCGACTGATCCCCAGACCTCCTCACACACACCAGAATACACACCGATTGATCCCTAGACCTCCTCACACACACAGCCCAAATACACAGTGACTGACTGGCACACACACACACACACACACACACACACCTATTGCTTCAATCTGGAAGTTAAAGGTGAGTTCAGCTGAGAGCTTCTTGCTGGATTTTAACCGGCCTTGTAAGTTCACCATCTTTATACAACCTGCAAACACACACACACACACAGAGTTAAACATACCCTGTAAACAGTATTACAGACTTGGTATTGAAACTGTATAAGCAAACAGCTGTGCATGTGTGTGTGTGTGTGTGTGGTGACAATCATGTGAATCTATATGTGAATCTATACTTACGGTCCAAACACACCAGAATGGTGTCCCTTTCCAGCTGTGTGACGTGAATCACGCACGTTTGTGGCGTATCTGAAACAAACACACACACACACACAGGAAGTCAAACACACACAGGAAGTCCTAAACCTCTGTCCAAAGCTACAGAATGCACTCTAGATGATCGGATACAGGAGCGAAGATTGGATCGTACCAGGCTCGGTAAAGGTCGGTGCGATGTCGTTGGGGTCGACGGTGCCGAAGGTCACGACCTGATCGGGCTGACTGCCCTTCACCACCGATACACAGATGAGCGGGTAGTGATGCTCTGGGACCACCAGCATCTCAAACACCTCTAATGGACAAGGGATTGTGAAGTCTATATTCTACACACACACACACACACACACACACACAGATTTACAAACTAATATAATAAGAAAAATAAGAGAAAATTACATCCATAATCATTTACATGCTGAGTCACATCAATCACTGGCTGAATCTCTAAAACTGACTTGCATACTCTCAAACTCGCTTAGACTGACTCGTACTACAGACTCGCTTAGACTGACTCGGTCAAACTGACTGATGCACTTTCAGATTTGCTCAAACTGACTTAATTAGGCTGACTTGAATACTCTCAGACTTGCTTTAGACTGACTCGTACTATGATTCACTTAGACTGACTTATGTACTCTAACTCGCTCAGAACGACTTCCATACTGTTAGACTCTAGCTTAAACTGACTCGCCCATCAGACTAACTTGACTTCTTTACTCTGGTTTGTTTAGACTGCCTTATTTACTACAGACTCACTTAAACTGACTCAGTCAAACTGACTTGTGTCCTTACAGACTCTCTTAAACTAGCTGGTTGAGGCTGACTTTCGCATTCTCAGACTCGCTTAGACTGACTTAAGTACTGACCAACTTAAACTGACTCGTACTCTGAGTTGCTTAAGCCCTGACTCACTCTGACTCACTCACTCACTCAGAATCGTTTCTGTCTGATTTCCTTTATACTTAAAGATTTTCTCACTCAGACTCTGATTCAGATTTACATTCACTCTCATTTACTGAAGGAGACCGTGTGAGTGAGTCAGAGTGACTGAAGAAGTCCATGTGAGTGAGTCAGAGTGACTGAAGGAGTCCGTGTGAGTGAGTCAGAGTGACTGAAGGAGAGTCAGAGTGACTGAAGGAGTCCGTGTGAGTGAGTCAGAGTGACTGAAGGAGTCCGTGTGAGTGAGTCAGAGTGACTGAAGGAGTCTGTGTGAGTGAGTCAGAGTGTCTGAAGGAGTCTGTGTGAGTGAGTCAGAGTGTCTGAAGGAGTCCGTGTGAGTCAGAGTAACCAAAGTAGTCTGACAGTCACTCTGACTTACACAGACACCTTCAGTCACTCTGACTCACTTACACAGACTTGTTCAGACACTTGGACTCACTCGATGGACATTTTTCACTCTCCGTGTGAGTGAGTCAGAGTGACTGAAGGAGTCTGTGTGAGTCAGAGTAACTGAAGTAGTCTGACAGTCACTCTGACTTACACAGACACCTTCAGTCACTCTGACTCACTTACACAGACTCGTTCAGACACTCGGACTCACTCAATGGAGATTTTTCATCATTAAATCACGTGCTCAGACTCAGAAACTCCTCAACACAACCCTCACCTTGATTAACATGAAGCGCTGCATGGACTCAATCCATTCAAACAAAACTACACTGGACTGGAACGCACCACACAGATACTTCATCCCAGTGTATGGATTGCGAACTAAAACACACAAACACACACACACCAGTTTACCAAGCCCATTCTAATAACCCTGAAGGAGTCCGTGTGAGTGAGTCAGAGTGACTGAAGGAGTCCGTGTGAGTGAGTCAGAGTGACTGAAGGAGTCCGTGTGAGTGAGTCAGAGTGACTGAAGGAGTCCGTGTGAGTGAGTCAGAGTGACTGAAGGAGTCCGTGTGAGTGAGTCAGAGTGACTGAAGGAGTCCGTGTGAGTGAGTCAGAGTGACTGAAGGAGTCCGTGTGAGTGAGTCAGAGTGACTGAAGGAGTCCGTGTGAGTGAGTCAGAGTGACTGAAGGAGTCCGTGTGAGTGAGTCAGAGTGACTGAAGGAGTCCGTGTGAGTGAGTCAGAGTGACTGAAGGAGTCCGTGTGAGTGAGTCAGAGTGACTGAAGGAGTCCGTGTGAGTGAGTCAGAGTGACTGAAGGAGTCCGTGTGAGTGAGTCAGAGTGACTGAAGGAGTCCGTGTGAGTGAGTCAGAGTGACTGAAGGAGTCCGTGTGAGTGAGTCAGAGTGACTGAAGGAGTCCGTGTGAGTGAGTCAGAGTGACTGAAGGAGTCCGTGTGAGTGAGTCAGAGTGACTGAAGGAGTCCGTGTGAGTGAGTCAGAGTGACTGAAGGAGTCCGTGTGAGTGAGTCAGAGTGACTGAAGGAGTCCGTGTGAGTGAGTCAGAGTGACTGAAGGAGTCCGTGTGAGTGAGTCAGAGTGACTGAAGGAGTCCGTGTGAGTGAGTCAGAGTGACTGAAGGAGTCCGTGTGAGTGAGTCAGAGTGACTGAAGGAGTCCGTGTGAGTGAGTCAGAGTGACTGAAGGAGTCCGTGTGAGTGAGTCAGAGTGACTGAAGGAGTCCGTGTGAGTGAGTCAGAGTGACTGAAGGAGTCCGTGTGAGTGAGTCAGAGTGACTGAAGGAGTCCGTGTGAGTGAGTCAGAGTGACTGAAGGAGTCCGTGTGAGTGAGTCAGAGTGAGTGAAGGAGTTTGTGTGAGTAAATCAGAGTGACTGAAGGAGTCCGTGTGAGTGAGTCAGAGTGACTGAAGGAGTCCGTGTGAGTGAGTCAGAGTGACTGAAGGAGTCCGTGTGAGTCAGAGTAACTGAAGTAGTCTGACAGTCACTCTGACTTACACAGACACCATCAGTCACTCTGACTCACTTACACAGACTTGTTCAGACACTCACACATTTTTCATCATTAATCACGTGCTCAGACTCAGAAACTCCTCAACAAAACCCTCACCTTGATTAACATGAAGCGCTGCATGGACTCCACCCATTCAAACAAAACTACACTGGACTGGAACGCACCACACAGATACTTCATCCCAGTGTATGGATTGCGAACTAAAACACACAAACACACACACACACACACCAGTTTACCAAGCCCATTCTAATTTTCACATTACACATTATACAATATACTCATATTCGTTAAAAAGCATTCGTTTGCTTTCATGACATCCTGAACTCTTCTAAACTCACCTACACAGCACTTCTGGCACCCCTTTGTGTCTGGAATCTTATTGGACACTGTAAACTTCCTGTAAAAAGTTCAAAAGTAAAGAAAAATATCAGTGCATCAAACACACTATACACACACACACACACACACACACACACACTCACACACACTCACACTTTATGGACAAAAGCTTATGGACACCTGACCATATGTGCTGCTTTTTAAACATCATAAAACTTCACTTTTCTGGGAAGATGTTCCACAAGATTTTGCAGGGATTTTTGGAAAATTTGCCATTGGTAAAGTGATGTAGGTGAGGTGAAGAGATTCCTGGGGTGCAGTCATCATGTTTAAAGCTTGATAGCAGATCTTCCACTCCAACCTATTAAAAGCATATCTTCATGGAGCTGAATTTGTGCACCTTTTTTTATTTTTTGGTGGTTGGGGGTGGGGGGGTCTCCTGGTTTAAATGAAGGGAACATTTCATCCAAAGACGTCGTATACGATTGTGTGTGCCTGCACCCACATGGTAAATGTTTGTAGAAGAACCACATATGGCTGAAAAAGTTGGGTGCCCAAATACTTTTAAACATACTGAATATAAAATCACGCATCCAAACCAGTAGTAAGCTTCCGATGTCTGATCATCTCGTAAACATGAAACCCGGTTATTAAAAAAAGAAAATAAAAAAATGCAAACTGATTTCGCTCGGCGAATAACGCTGTAAAACAAACCCGCGTTTGCACGCATGACATACAATCAGATAAGCATCTCGGCTTTATAAATACGGGCTACGATCTCCCTTAACATTCTGCTGGTACAGAGAAGAAAAAAACCTGAGGCTTACCGAGGGATGATTTTATCGGGCAGTCTGTAAGTCGGTATGGACACCGGTAACTTCTGCATCTGCCGAGCGTGCTCGAAGAGACCGCACAGGTTATGGGAGTACAACTGGGATGCTTTACCTTCACAACACACACACACACACACATATATATTAAAAACAGAATCCAGCAACAAACGTGAATGAAGTGTGCATCCCACTGAACTCAAATCCGCAGTCTGCACATTAAATATGCTTTAAACCAGAGATCTCCAACCTTTTAAGTTTCTTTTTGAAGACATCTAACTGGCGTTTGGTTGTGTTTGGAGATCGGTTTGGTGGTTGCATGTGTTTGAAGGGCCGTCGATCGATTAAAATATTTCATCGCAACTTGAATCGCATATTTGTATCTGTTGTAAATGTACCTTAAATTGATATTTTTTACTTTTTTTTTTTAATACTCTAATCAACATGGCCATGGACCAATAAGGATGCTTATGTTTATTATTAGTGAAACCATTTTTAACAGAAAATATTCACGCTTTAAAATAATGATGCCGTTTTTCATTTCCGTAAATCATCACGACACCACACGGAACTTTAACGATGTTTCCACACGGACGGTTTTAATTGCCGGATGTGTGGATTTTTGGTCTGGGGAATAGGGACACAAGTCTCTGATCCATTACCATGGTAGATGGTGGTAATGATCTAGTTAAGAATGTGAACCACCAGTTAAGCAGAAGACGAAACATGGCGGATTTTGGTGCTTGATTTGAGACTCAGTAAAACAAATATGTTTAGTGATTAAAAAAAAAAAAGAGTTTTTTCTGGAATTTATTATTCCAAGGACGTCATGAATAAATGCGTGTTGCAATGAAGGTTTTTATTTCACCTCATTTTTAAAAATTTATTATTTATATTTTGAAGAAAAACGGTCAAACAGAAATGCAAGGTGAGTTAATCTCGTGCTAATAAAATTAAACGTGTTAATTTTGACAGCCCTAATATACACATACACACACATTATTTACAAGAGTGAGTACACACCTCACAGTGCTTGAGCACATCTGCTTTAAACACAGTCAGTACTTCAGTACTTCAGTACTTCAGCGATAAATGCATAATCCCACTATAGAGGTCTGTTTAGAGCTTTGTATTGGCTGATGTTCTCTAAACACCATCTCAAGCTCTTCAACCGTTCTAAAATATACTGTTGTTTGTTTGAGGCCATGGACATGTCCCTCGTCATCAGTCGTCTCCTCAATGCCGCTTTAACCAAACACAAACCCTTTGATGTGGAACTCTGGATTGTGTTTCACAACTGCTCCAAAGTATACACTACATGGACCAAAGTTTGATATGTGCTTCTTTTTAAACATCTCATTCCACATTTAGTCCTTCTAAATGAGATTCATTTAGTTACAAAGGTGTCATTAAAGTCAGGTGAGAAGGTCCCTGGGGTGCAGTCAAAAGGCCTAGAATGCTATAGGAGGAGATCTTCCACTCCAAACCATGTAAAGCAGAGTTTCAGGTTTGGGTCTCCTAGTTCTAGTGAATTTCATGCACATATGGCTGGAAAAGCTAGGTGTCCCAATACTTTTGTGTAAATATTGCCCTTTGACCCCTACTCTCCATCGACATTTCATTTCCTCTCTGTGTGCTTTATAAGAATTCTGGGAAAGTTCTTACCGGATATAGAAAAGAGCCAGTTGTTCATCACATAAAGCCACGTGCACCTCCGGGGAAAGATCTACGAGACACGGGAAGGGAAATGAGTTCAAGTGTATTTGTCTGGGTTCCTTTTTATTGTCTGGGAAGCAATATAAGGAAGGTGGTAACTTAGTGTTTAAGGCTTTGAACTTTTGATCAGAAGGTGGCGCGTTCAAATCCCAGCAAACCCCCAAGCTGCCACTCCTGGGCCCCTGAGCATGGCCCTTATCCTTATAGCAGCTCAGTTTTACAAATTATATAAATGTAAAAATGTATCTTGAAAAATGCCAGAAATGTAAATGTATGTTGAAGAACGCAGAAGAATCCTGGTGATCTTCTCACGTGATCAGAGTCTATACTAGTACTGAAAAACAAAACATTTCTCCACAATCGCACCTGCTCCATCGAGGTCTCGTGAAGCTCGTTCAGATTGAGGGTGTACATTCCTTCCTCGGCTCCGAAAAGCAAATACTGATCTGAAAAAATGATAATAAAAAATGTATAAATATCGATCTGAATGAAAACGTTCCCACAGTCCATACATTAAAGATTCGTATGAAGCAGCTATCGATGCCCCCGATTTCTTTGATTCAATTTAATTAAGTGCCTTCTGACTTCTAATGGCCCCTTTCACACGAACGGCTATGTAGTGCAAAAAAAAAAAAAACCCAGACGTTCTTTTCCTGTTGAGTCTGCAGGAAGCTACAGCTCTACCTCTGCCATGTTAATCTGTTTTCTATGTGACTCTCAAGACACGCCTCCGTCTCCGTAGCGTTGCGATACGTCTTATTCACGTAGCAGCAGCTTTGCTGAGAGAACGTGCACGAGAAACGAGGAGAAATCGAGCTACGTATAAAATATTGGTGACAAATGATTGGTCAATTTCTATATAATAAAAAAAATATAGCGCATCTACTGACAATTATATAGAATTTTTTTTTTTTTTTTTTTTACGAATCGAATGTTAAAAGCGATGTATACAAAATATCTGCATTTCTAAGAACTCGTACCTCTGGTGTCTGGGTTGACCCAGGACGAAGCGCAGTGGACCTTCAGTGGACAGCCGTTGAACACTTTTGAGAAACACGCTCCCATCTGCAGGCAGAAAACCCATGTTTCTCACAGGTATAAACACACACACACACACAGTTTCCCTAACTGGAAGCTCAAAATAATACAGAATCCGAAGTGGAAGTTCTCCAACCTTTGCTCTGTAGACGAAGATTTGTGGACACCTGACAATAGGATGTGAGCTTTTTAAATGTCCCACTCCACATATAGTCGCATTTTGTCTTATAATAACTGCCGCTCTTCTGGGAAGATGTTCCACCAGATTTTGTGAAAATTTGTGTGAGATTCATTCAGCCACGAGAGTGTTCGAAAGATCAGGTACTGATGGAGGTGAGGTGAGGAGGTTCCTGGAGTGCAGTCAGTGTTCACATGCATCATGTTTAATAGCTCTATAGCAGGAGATCTTCCACTCCAAGTCATGGAATGCACATCTTCATTACGATGGCTTTGTTTCAAGTTAGAGTCTTTTAGTTCAAGTAAAATTCCCTCCACTCTTCTGGGAAGATGTTCCACTAGATTTTTGGAGTGAGCTTCTGCATATTTGTGTTCATCAGCCACAAGGGTGTTATGAAAGGCAGGTACTGATGTAGGTGAGGAGACCTGGGGTGCAGTCAGCGTTCACATTCATCCCAAAGGTGTTCAGTAGGAATGAGATCAGAGCTCTATAGCAGCAAGATCTTCCTCTCCAAAGCATGTACACCAGATCTTCAAAGAGCACATACATGGATGGATGGATGGATGGATGGATGGATGGATGGATGGATATTTTGGATTCATCATGTTTCTGATGTTATAAGATGAACAGTAGATGATAGAATTGAGTAAATCTGGAACCTGAACCAGTGTGAAACCCACTGAATGCACCGAAAAAAGAATTTGTACTGGAAACCCAGGTGACGTGTCTGACACGTGTGTGTGTTTTAGAAGGAAGGAGCTGATGTACTTACGTGCACTTTAGGAGTGGGAGGCAGACCGTTACACATCGGCTTCTGAGACAGAGCGAGACGTTACGCGTTAAAATGATCGACTACAAAAACACTGATGAAACAAACAACCAGGAACTGGTTCTAAAGAAGGAAGAAAAAAAAAAACACCACCACCACCACTTACAGGAATGTCTTTACTCCTGCGACTGGGAATGGTGGGTAGAGTCGACAGTCTTTCTCTCTCTCCGTTTTGTGAGGAGGCGCTCAGTCCGTTACCTACACACACACATTTTAATCAGAAGAATGCATTAAACACCTAGAATAGTCATTTATCTACCACAATAATCATTTGATTTATTATTTATATACACCATATGGACAAAAGTATTAACCCCCCCAAAATGGAGACTAAATTTTAAATGGGATCTAATGGTCAGGTGTCCACAAACTTTTGCCCATACTGTGTAGATATAGTTGTTACTTCATTTTAATTCCTCACTAACCAGCTTGAGGTCTCCACCTGATAACATGCATGTCGTCATAAAAACACCACACACACACTATAAGGGGTTAATGCACATCACACGCAGGAGTCTGTCGGTAGGGTCGATGTCTCCGAATCGTGTAGGAGTCTAAACGCTAAACAAAGTCTAAACGAACGGAGAACATGCTGCACTTAAAAGAGCTGAACAAAAAGCATAGAATCCACGCGTTTGTGATCTGCGAATTGCGTCGAAACGATATGATAAACCCGTTTCACAGCCGCTGGCGTTCACCTGTCGAACAAACAAAGTGGGCGGGAATTTTTTATTGCTCAATGTACGATGCCGTACCAGAGCAGTCATTCTGTTAAGAATGACAGACAGACCCGTTTCCATGGTTACAGGGAGGTCGAATATTGGCTTAGGTTCGAAGGTGAAATTATATCGTGACTGCATTTACACCATTGCAATTTAGACGTGTTTGTATTTTGGAAGCTTCCTGTTCAGCTCATGTGAAGACCGAAACACACACTCGCTCTAGCAATAAAAATAAAAGTTTCCATCAGCCTTTTCAGCAACTTTTCCCCTCAATGTTTTTTTTTTAGCCATATTCATGTTTAAGCTTGGAATCAAATTCGCAGTACATCAGGTGGATGGAAACGCCATTGGAGACAATGGAAGCCGCTACACATATACCGCCATTTTTACAACATCTACCAATCAAGCGGCATCTGGCTACCGGGGAGGAGGAACCAGGCTTACTGTCTTCCTTCTGCTCCTCTGCGTGAAGCCACTCCCAGAACCTAAAACTCCCATCATTCCCTTCAGGCTCTGTCTGAGCGTGCTGGGGAGGCCCTTTACCTAAGCTGCTGCGTCTCTGGGGGGGCAGACGAGGGGGTGGCGGCCTGGGAGGCACACAGGAGGCAGGGCGAGGAGGAGTGGCAGGACTTGAGGAGGCGGGGCAACGTTTTATGGTCCCCTGTCCAGCGACGTCCTCTCCGTCAGGGTCGCTCTGAAGAGGGCCGAGAGACTTCGGCTACGGAGAAATAAAGCGAGAGACATGTTCAAGCAAACAGATAAATAAACTGATGCATATATAGATAGATATATAGACAGACAGACAGATAGATAGATAGATAAAGCCAGACAAAGAAAGACATTGAGCGAGAGAGAGAGAGAGACAGCGAGTGGGAGATAATAGACAGAGTGAGTAAGTGAAAGGGTCTGAATGCAATATATTTACTAAATATTTTTTAAATTCAAATTCTAAACTTGATCCTTTGTGTGTGTGTGTGTGTGTGTGTGTGTGTGTGTGTGAGTTCTTACCTTAGGGGGTAATGGGGGAGGGACTTTAGGCCTCATAGTTGAACTCGAGTTTGAACTGAGGAATCAGACATGCAGTTTAGGTTATTAGATCACACACACACACACACACACACACACACACACACACACACACACACACAAACACACAATATGCAAATTCATATCCATACAGAATCACAGAGTTGATAAAAAGATTAGAAGGACATGCAGGTCTCGAATGACAGACGCACGCATCGAACCAATCAGATAAGAAGTGGATTTACGGGTCTCACAGCCGGGGCAGAGTAGGGGCTAGGGTTGCAATGGGGTGGAAAATTACGGGTAAATTGCCATGGGAAATATTCCAAGTTGGAAACTTACCAGGAATGTATTGGCTAGACAGACAGAAATTCTTTTTAGGAATATATGGGGACTTTAATGTACTGGGAATTTACAGGAACATGTGGGGAATTTACAAGACTAAATGGGTAATTTTATGGGAATATATGTATCATTTTTAAGAATATATGGGAAATTAAAATTTTTTGGGGAAATTTATATAAATGTATAACATACAAACAAATATAAAAATGTTTTTTGGTCATAATTTGACATGCATGCAAACTAATACAGATTTTGGGGAAACATTTTTCTGACTGATTTAATTGATAGTTTTTTGTAACGTTTTTTACAAATATTAATGTGATTTACACGAAAACTTGCCAAGATAGAAATTTTTGGACATTTGGTGTACAGGATTGTGTGCAGATTTTATTTTTTTAACTACATTTTAATTCCCCAGTTTTAGTCTCACCTGCAATTTAGTAAATTCCAAGTTTGTTCCTATTCATTCCTGTAGAAAGTTTCCAGTCTTGAAAATTCCCAGAATTTTGCAACCCCAGTTGAGGCAGTGCAGGGGGGCAGTGTAGGGGGGGCAGTGCAGGGGGGCAGTGCAGGGGGCATACACTGACTCTGTTCTCAGTAGTTGGGTGTTAGTCACAAGGGGTAGCAAAGCATCATAGGATTTGATCTGGAAATATTTCTGCCTGTTGCTTGAGACGAGTTTTTCTTTCCTCGAGGCAAAAACGTCTTGGCAACACGACAAACATGAAGCATGAAGAGTTAGTGATGACAGGCTGGGACATGCTGTCTCTCTCTCTCTCTCTCTCTCTCTCTCTCTCTCTCTCTCTCTCACACACACACAAACACTCTGCATGCACACTTTAGACACGGAATAGGATGCAGCCGAACACAAGAGCGAGTGAGCTTCAGACACCACCCGAGGTAATCAAGATCGACAACCGTGTGTGTGTGTGTGTGTGAGACATCAACACTCTTACTCTCAGACACTTACTGTCCAGCTTCATCATCACCATCCTCATCATCCTCCTCTAAATGTGTCACATGACCCCTGAGAGAAATGAAGAGGGTGGAGACTAAGAGGGCGTGGCAGCCACGGGAAAAAAAGGGGGCGATGAACAAGCGTTCACACACACACGCGCGCACACACACACACACATGTGGACAGCTGAGCAGCGCTAAGCAGAAGGAGTTAGTCTACTTGGCTAATGGGGTGGGAGGAGTTAGCTAGCACTGGCCAATTGGGTGCCATGGGCGGGGCTTCGCTTACCTCTGATTGAGTTCCTCGGCTACTGATTTTAACAGACTCCTGAAAGGAAGGAAAACAAATGTATGTAATCAGTCTCTCTCTCTCTCTCTCTCACACACACACACACACACACACACGAATGAAACATGTTTCACCCACACAAAATAAACTCACAAGAATGCACTTACTTATGGTCACCCAGTAAACTCTGTGGTTCCAACTGAAAATCCTAAGACAGAATACACACTTTCTCAGAGGTTTGAACTCACACACACTATACATGTTTACACACACACACACACACACACACACACACAAAGTGTTACATACTGGTTCATGTAGCTCCGTCTCTTTCCACAGTGGAGGATCAAACTTAACTTGATCAACTGTATGACACAGGAACAGAGTAGTCAGTATAACACACACACACACACACACACACACACACACACACACACACACCATGCACCAACCTATTTAAACCGTCAGACCAAACACACAAGTCTGATAAAAAAAAAAATTAAATAAAAATAAATTCCCAGTCAGCATTCCAACAAAATTCCTATTTATCATTCTTAAATAAATTCAGGTCAGCATTCCAACAAAATTCCCAGTCAGCATTTCTAAAATAATAAATTCAGATCACATTTTTCAATAAAATTCAGTCAATTTTTTCAATCCAAATTCGTTTCACTTATTTACAATCAGAAATATATAAATAAATTAATTAATAAAGTTCCACAGTCAAAAAAGAAAATCTAGCATTAAACAAAATTCACAACCAAATTCCCAGTCAGCATTCCTAAAAAGAAATCCAGGTGAGCATTCCAACAAAACTCCCATTCAGCATTCTTAAAAAAATTAAATCCAGGTCAGCATTCCAACAAAATTCCTATTAGCATGCCTAAAAAAGAAATCCAGTTCACAATATTCAATAAAATTCTCAGTCAGATATTCCTATCCAAATTCGCATACTTTATAAATTGCTAACAAAATTCCAATTATATAAAATAAAAAAAATCCTAGTCAGAGCACCCAAGACAATTTCACAGTCAACATTAGAAAAATCCAGGTCAGCGTTCCTAACAAAAAAATAAAATGTTAGCTCACCATTCCCAACAAGAAATTTCAGATCAGCAATTCAAGCAAAACTTCCCAATCAACATTATCCAAGTCTGCATTCCCATAATTATTTTTAGCCAGCATTTCCAACAAAATACTCAGTCAGGTTCATAAAAAAAATTAAATTAATTAATAATTAAAAAATCCCAGTCAGAGAACCCAACAAAACTTAAGTCAACAATCCTAAAAATATAAATAATCCTGGTCAGGGTTTTTTCCTAAAATTCCCAGTCAGACCCCCCCAAATTCGGAGCTATTATTTCTATTTAGAATTCCTAACAACATTGTAAGTCAGAACACCCCCAAAAAATCCCAGGTATCATTCCAGACACAATCTCCAGCCAGCATTTTCAAACAAACTTTCAGTAAGCATTCCGAACCAGAATTCCAAATATAATTACATCTTCATTTCGGCAAAGATTCAGCCACGTACAAGCATAAACGCATTCACACAATTTACACGCACAATTCCAAACATGACTACGCACCTCCACCCACACACACCCACCCACACACACACACACACTTACAGTTAATCTCGGACAAAGTCTTTTTATCCCTTGAACTTCGGCTTGCTGATGTGATCCGCTGGGGAACATGTACCGGAGACTGCAAACACACACACACACACACACTTATAATATAAGCACACAAATGTTCCCAGTACCCCAAAAGCAATTTTATTATACATTACATATGACCAA
The DNA here is from genome assembly GCA_024362625.1 of Silurus asotus. Lineage (NCBI taxonomy): Eukaryota > Metazoa > Chordata > Actinopteri > Siluriformes > Siluridae > Silurus > Silurus asotus. The sequence continues at coordinate 6,128,283 of MU551610.1, read as the reverse complement.
AAATATTGGGACACCTGACTTTCCCAACCATATGTGCAAAACCTTATGCTCAGGTGTCCACAAACTTTTGCCCACCGACATAACTACAGTATTTCTCTTGGACCTCTACAAGGAAGTCTTAAGGTCGCAACCTCACCTCGGGGTCAGCTTCCTCGTCCTCGCCGTCGTGGCTGTCCTCGATGTCGGCATGGTCGGGGTTGCTGGCTTTGTCGAGCAGCTCGATGGCGAGGGTGCGGCTCAGTGGCTGCGAAACGAACGGGTGCTGGACAGAGACATGAAGTGAGCGTGTCAGCGAGTCGAGCAACGCGATTGGATTTGAGCCGGGACACTTTCCTTTGTCTGATGAACCTTTTGCATGTCCATGTGCGTGTGTGGGATTTATTTTATTTTATTCTTTCCGTACTATAGCTGATGGCCATCTAAATATCAGGTCAGCATTCAAACAAAATTTCTATTTAGCATTCCGCAAAAGAAATCCAGGTCACATTTTTCAATAAAATTCTCAGTTAAATTTTCCCATCCAAATTCGTATCACTTATTTACATTCAGAAATAGAAAGTAAAAAATTCCCAGTCAGCATTCCTAAAAAAAAAAAAAAAAGAAATCCTGTTCAGCATTCATAAATATAGCTAATTTCCTTTTAGTGTAAAATCCAATTGGTTGCTGATTACGTAGCATGCTACATGCTAACCTCGCATGACTTGGTTTAAAGAATTCAGCAGACACGCTCTGATTATTTTATCAGTTCCTTTCCTGCTTACAGTCTGTTCTGTTTCTGTCCCAGAACTCATGCCTTTGTGTGTATTTAAAAAAAAAATAAACAAAAAACACAAGTTAGCATGTGTTAGCATGCAGGTTAGCGTAGCGGCTTATTATCGATGCTGTGAGGAAGTCAAACGTGTAGCAAGTTTTAACAAGTGGGTGAGAGGGAGCGTAACGTGACGCTGGAACATGTTAAGAACGTGGCGAGAACACGCAGAAAACGCATGTAGAACACGGTAAGAACTAGAGCTGCACCAACTAATCGATATTAAAATTAGTTATAGACGAACGCTGAATGGTTTAGTTGGGCTGCTCAAGTTATGGTTTAGCGTGACGGTAAGAACACAGCCGCTTGGGAAAACGGTGAGCAGCAGGGAAAAGTGTCCATCCCTGATTCATGGGAGCATTTTATATAAAAAAATAAACTGCACCGTGATGCACGAGCGCTTGAAAATAATCGTGTGAAAATGGTGTAGTTTAATAAAGTGCTGTTGTTGACATTGTGATGATTTGATTTAAACAGAACACTAAAAGCAGTAAATAGCAGCAGCAGTAAACGAGTATCATTTAAAACAATGCAAATGTAATTTGACAGAAATTGCATCAGCTCTAATACTCAAATGCTGTTTTTAATATAATAATTTTTTGACAGAAAGTAACGACTCAGCAGGTGTGAGTTTGTTTAAAGGAGAAATCCTTCATTCACTCCTCAATAAGCAGCTACTAAAAGCTTTATAACGTCGAAATTGAAGAAAGTTCAACTCAATATGTGGCTTTTGCATTTTTCAAGTAGAATTTTATACATAAATACCTTGAATTTGAGTTTCTAATAGCTATTATAGGCAAAACGTTAGGTTACTTAACGTAACCCCGGTTCTTTGATAACAGCGAAATTGAAGAAAGTTCAACTCAATATGTGGCTTTTGCATTTTTCAAGTAGAATTTTATACATAAATACCTTGAATTTGAGTTTCTAATAGCTATTATAGGCAAAACATCCAATTAAAAAATATATATTTACCTTAACCAAAAAAAAGTATCGAACGATTAATCAATTACTGAAATAATAGTTAGTTTAAGCCATAGTTAGAACACGTGGAGACCACGTTGAGAAAATGAGGAGCACATGCTGAGAGTGCATTGAGAGTGTTTTGAGAACATGGTGAGAACAGGGCGAGAATGTATTGAGATTATGGTGAGAAGAGGGTGCGAACACTGTGAGAACGCATTGAGAACACCGTGAGAACGAATTGAGAACGCATTGAGAACACGCTGAGAACGTGGTGAGAACAGGTTGAGAACGCAGTGAGAACACGCTGAGAACGTGGTGAGAACAGCACTCACCTGCAGCAGTTTATCAGCAGTCGGCCGTTTCTTAGGGTTTTTAATTAGTGCCATTTTCACAAAGTGATGGAAATTACTCGTCCTGAGTGCAGAAGAGGAGAGAACGTCATCACACTTCTTACAGGAGAACAAGTTTTTCGAAAAAAGTGGCACACACACACACACACACACACCATTTGAGTTTATCTTTCAGTTTAGGAGGCTGGAAGTTGCTCTTGGTCATGAGGAAAAGAGCCCTGAGAGAGACAGAGACAAAAAACAAAATCAACACACTCGTACATATATACATTTACACACACACACACACACACACACACACACACACACACACACACACACACACACACACACACACACCTCATTGGGTGCAGGTCGAACATAGGAGGTTGCAGCTCGGCCAGCTCTATAGCAGTGATACCCACGGCCCAGATATCACACAGCTGATTATAACCTCCTTTACGCTCTACTGCAGCCACTTCCGGAGCCATCCTGTTCACACACACACACACACACACACACACGTATTATTATTCAGCTTTATTAGAGAACCATGTTAGTATTTTGTCTTTTTCAGATTTTTCTGCCACGCCACTCTCAATAAGAGTCTCACAGGCCACGCCCCATTTTAGAAAGCCAGAGGAATCCGAGCAGGACTTTTACCAATATGGTGTTCCGATGAAGGACTTCCTCTTGGCCAGAGTGGCTGAGATCTGAGCAGAGACGCCGAAATCCGCTACGGAGAGACAACCCTGATCTTTAATCATATATTTCAGTTATCATTTCATTTTATATACATATGCAGCTTCATAATGATGTCTCACCCAGCTTCACGTAGCCGTTGTCTGTTAGTAAGATATTTGCTCCCTGTGAGGAAAAAAATAAAACAGGCGTAAAGAATTAAAAGAAGAAAAAAAAGAAAAAGAAACAAATGCTTAGAGATATGATTTGGAAGCTCACCTTAATATCCCTGTGCATCTTGCCTTTGTTATGGAGGTAGTACAGGCCCTAAAAAACACACACACACACACACACACACACTTTCGACTTTATCCAAATGTATGTTTATTAATAGTAAAACATCCTCCACATAGAGCATGAAGACAAAATATTAATGTGAATGTTCTGAGGTAATTATGGTGTTTTAAATTCTGCAGGACACTAAAAACTTTTGCTATGTTTCCACACGGACGGTTTTAATCGCCGGATGTGCGCAGCATGGTGGATTTTGGTGCTGATTTGAGACTTGGTGCATCAGTTAAACAAATGATTAGTGACTAAAAACAATTTTTAGGTGGAGTTTATTTACTTATTTTATATCTGAGCAAAGAAAAGACTAAATGTGTGTTGCGCTGAAGGTTTTAATTTCACCTCTTTTATATTTATTCATTTCTATTTTTAATAAAAAAGGTCAAACAGAAATGCACGCTGCGTTAATATAATTCGTGCCGTTAAAATGAACCCCGTTAATTTTGACAGCCCTAATTTATGTGTGTGTGTGTGCGTGTGTGCGTGTGTGTGTGTACCTGTAGGGTCTCCCGTGAAACGTATGCAATCTGTGACTCCAGCAGTGGTCCAGTCACTGAGACAGAGGGAAAAAAAAATGATAGAAACACACCCACACACACACACTTGTGTTGGTGAAGTGAGTGAGGGAGTGGAAGTGAAGTTACCGTGGTAAATATCCTGTAGTGATCCACCGCCACAGAACTCCATACAGATCCATAATTTATCTCTCCTAAAACACACACACACACACACACACACACACAAACATTTAACAAACACGATTCACATTAAACATTCACACATACTGTGTGAATAAGTGTGTGTAAAAGTGATGCAAGTGTGTGAGCAAACGTGTTGAGTGTGTGTGTGTGAAATGTAAAATAAAGTGTGTAAGTGTGTGTGTGCGCATGTGCGTGAGTCAGTGTGCTTTACCGGAGATAACTGCCGAAGTACGCCACAATGTTCGAGTGTTTACAATCTTTCATCATAATGATCTCCTGCTGAACCACCGCAAAGTCTTCACCTACAGAATACACACAAACACACAATGCAGCAGGTGCAGGGAAATAATCACACACATTCACTCAGCAACACACACACACACAATCACACACACAGGCATGCACACAAACACTTTGATGCGCACACAAACTCACATGCATTCACTCGTGCACACACACAGTTACAATTCCAAATATGTATTAAAACACACAGGAGATCAGGAGTATAATGAAACAACTAAAATGCAAATGCAAACACACACCCTCATGGAAAGAGTGTGAAACACTTTGGAAAGAACACAGAAGTAACGATCAGATAACACACTACAAGTGTGTGCACGCACACACACACACACACACACACACACACACACACAGAGTGCAATAATTAACCAAACATGTGGGCATTAATAATGCAACAACATTCACAGGCTGTTAAACACAGTTTAATAGCTGTGTGTGTGTGTGTGTGTGTGTGTGTGTATGTGTGTGTGTGTGTGTGTGTGTGTGTTTCTGATATATGAAGAGAAAGACACACGGATGTGTACCTGGTTCCAGTTTAATGACTTTGATGGCTGCCAGCTCTCCCGTGTTGACATTTCGTGCCTGAGAAAATAAAGAGAAGAAAAAAATTTCAACTCACTTTATAAATCAGAAAACTTGAGAGAGAGAGAGAGAGAGAGAGAGAGCGGACAAAATACATTGAGAAAGGTCGATAGAGGAACAGAAAGATGGAGAGAGCTGGAGTGAGGTAGATAGAGAAAAAGAGAGAAGGAGAGAGAAGAAAACAGGAGAGGTTGAGAAAGGAGTAGTAGTGGAGGGAGAAGAGAGATAAAGCAAGATGAGAGGATGAGAAAGGTGGAGAGATGTGGCAAAAGAAGGAGTGAGATAAGAAACAGGGTAGAGAGAGGTGGAGAAGGATAAAGCAAGATGGAAAGAGGATGAGCAAGAGGCAAGAAACGGAAAGAGCAGGAGCAGAGAGATGGAGAGAGGAAAAGAAAGGAGAAGGATGAAAGAAGTGGAGAAGAGAAATAAAAGATGGAGAAAGGAGGAAGAAATGAGGAAAGAAGTGGAGGAGAGAGATGAGAGATTGATACAGGAACAGAAAGGGAAGTGGAAAGAGGAGAAAAAAAAAAAGAGAGAGAGAAGTGCAGAGAGGTGTATAGAGGAGAAGAAAAGTAGAGAGGTGGAGAGAAAAGGAGAAAGTGACAGGGGACCTGAACTGAATCATAGGCGTAAGTAATAATGAGACCCGATGTGTTATGAGGTCGCGTCCCAACAAGAGACTGAACTACATAATGTCAGTCAGGTGTTCGAATATTTGTGTGACCAAAAGTATTGGGACACCCCACACTTTCTGCTCATATGTGTTCTCCAAACTGTTACCACACAATTGTTTTTTTGAGGAGACCGAAACCTGCTCCAGAATGCACAAAGCCAGCGCCATGAAGATCTGCATTCCATGGGGTTTGAGTGGAAGATCTCCTGCTATAGAGCTCTAAACCATCTTGAACATGATGAATGTGAACACTGACTGCACCCCAGGAACCTCATCACCTCAACGTAATCAGTACCCGACTTTACAAACACTCTTGTGGCTGAATGAATCTTCACAAAATCTCCACAAAATCTAGAGGAACATCTTCCCAGAAAAGTGAAGTTTATTTAAGAGCAAATGGAGACTAAATATGGAATCAGATGTTCCTAAAAGAAGCAGCAAACCTTCTGCTCAGGTGTCTGTTTCTTCGTCCTCACAAAAGCAAAAATGGCTACATTTCTACAGATTTTGGTGCATTTGCATCTGTTGCAGCTCTGAAACAGATCATCAGCTTGTATAAATAACCGCTACACTTGTTCACTTGACGTTTATTCGCTTCGCAGATCTTCGGTCTGATTTATGAGAAACATCCGTCGGCTTGTCCGCAGATTTTCTGCGGAATCCGGATGCTATGCTCCGATTTTCTCCTTTTCGGGGGAATCTGGGCTGAACTTTAGAGAGCCGTTGCTTTTGATGGACTTTGAAGAGTTTCTCATGATGTTATACGATTGCTCATAGAGGTCATATAGAGGTCACAGATCGGACAGGAGAACGTATGCATCGAAGCGATCGGGAGGGGAAAAAACGAAGACGTCAACAGAGTGGTAGTTCACGAGGTTGTACAGGCTCACACACACACACACACACACACACACACACACAAAGGCATTTCTGTAAGGCTTGAATAAGAGAGCCCAGTCTACCAGAGCAGCTGAGGTCACGTCAAACGGAGGGATGGAAAACAAGAGGAAAGAACATTCTCTTTATCGCTTTGTTCCCATCACCAGGCAATAACGGTTGAGGGGGCCATTAATTTTGGCCCGAGTTCACACCGATAGGCGGAAAGTCGAGATGGACTGAGGGATGAGGTCTGAGATGGCGAGGAGTGAGAAGAACGCCTGAGGTGATGTCAAACCAAGACTGGGACTTTGAAGCTCTACTAAGATCTGCTGCACCCGGATGAAAATCTTGAAACACCGCATCAGGAGATTCTGGAATGTAGTGTAACCAGGGGGAGCTCTCGCGAGCTAACCAGAGAACCTCCGTGAACGGAGACGCAGCAATGATGGACCTGTAACGAGTAGACATTCGGTGTTGAGGATGAGGATGGATTCCGAGTCTGGTTCCTTTCATGTTTTTTTTCCCTTATGTCATCTAAAAGGGTTTTTTCCTTCACCACTGTCACCACTGGTGCAATCATTAGGGACAAACTTATACATCCCAACATTATAACCTCTTTATCTCCACAAAGCAGTTATGAGACAATGTCCATCTCACCCCCAGTCCTTCAGTGGTGTCCTGCTTGTACCAGTCCACCTCTTAATACCATTATGATGACACAGCTCTAGAAATCATCAATATTATAAAGAAAAGCAGTAGAACATCACACGAAAATCTCATACAGCAAGAATAAATGGCAAGAAACCCAACGAACACCGACCTTGGCCCGACCTTTCCTCACAAAGTCCAGGTTTTCAGCTTTACTTAAAAAATCCGTCTTATCTGCAACCAAATCGATTTCTTCTCCTCCGTCAGTCATTGTGGAACGAAAAACTAACAGCTATTGAACCCGTATGAAAATGTTTGACCTTGCGCAGTTTGCTACAGATGCGGGTTGCGAGCTCTGCGCTCTCCGACCATCCGATCGAAGGACGTGAAAATGTTGACGTTATCGGACGCCTGCTAGAAGGCCCCGGTGTCACCGACTTGCAATCTGATCGGTTAAAGCCAACATGAACTGTATGGTGCAAATGCCTACAGTTTGGACTGTGAAGGCTCAAGGCAGATCCCTGTGACCACAGCAACTCGTGATATGAAGGCTGAAATCTGACTGGATAGAAACTCCAATGTAAAAAGGCAGGAGAGACTCATGATGAAATAAAGAGAATAAAGTACAGATTCTGAGAGTGTTTAAGCCAGCAGAGAAGGCCTTGCTGACCCTGTTGGCCCTCAATGGAAAAGCCAGACATAAAAAAATACAAGCAAATAATAAACCACTTGAATCTGAATCAAACGACCAAAATGGATCAAATCGTAATCCCTCTGAATCCGACCCTGAAAATAAATCGTAACTAATTGAAAGGGGACCCCATTAAATCTTAAACCTGTGAATCTGACTGACTTTTTTTTAGCCCCCAGAATTGAAGTCAGATAAAAATGGTACGCTCCTCAATGGCTCTGAGTTACTGATCAGACGTTCGGGGGTTCAGTACCTCCGGTATCTCCAAGCTACCAATCTTGGGGCCTTTGAGGGGCGCCGTATCGTGGCTGACCCTGTGCTCTGACACCAGGTTCCTGAACTTGTGGGATATGCACATGAGTATGTATAAAACCTTTCAAAAGGAAAACCTCAGAGTCTGATTCCGGGGCTAAATCCCGGCTCCACACAGAAGTCTGAGATCAGCACCTCCTCTAACCGCGAGTCGGGTATCCTGTCTGAATCGACACGTTGGTGTTGGGTCCTTTGGGAAAAGAAGTTTCTTCGGCTTGAAAGAAAAAACCGTGACCTGAATGAGCGGACCGAAAAGGGCGTTTTCTAGAAGAAGGTTCTAGAACATTGCAATCGAGCGCTATATTGTAATCTAAGTTGGGATTTCACGTCCATTGTCAATCCTGGTCTGCATGTGACCACAACAAATGTGTGTAAGGCTGGTGATATTTTCTCCCCGTCCAAATCCACACCTCTAAAGACCACGTGCTGCCTCTGCATGGCTCAGCATGTCGGGATGACTGGGAACTCTCCTAGACGGGATTAGAACCTCGGGAAGGTGTTTGGAACGCCGTCTCCAACATAAAATACGCTGTACGCCAAACGTTTCTGGACACCTAACGTGCTACTTTTTGAACATTCTGTTCCAAATCTTGTTCCCATTTGCTGTTATAATAAGTAGAGTTGCAAAGTGGCGGAGAATTCCAGAAACTTTCCTTGGAGATTTCATCTGGGGAATATTGGAAACATTGAATATTAAATTTTGGAAATTCCCAGTTGATTTCCATGGAAAGTTTTTCAGTCTTGAAAGATGCTGCAGTTTTTCAACCCCAATAAAAATAACCTCTGTAAAGATGTTCCTCAAGATTTTTGTGGAAATGCATTCAGCACTTTACAGCGGGAAATCTTCCTCTCAAGCATATCTTCATCTTCATCAGCCCCTTTGTGCACAGGAGCACCATCATGCTGGAGCAGGTTTCGGATCTAAGAGTTCAGGTGAACGGAAAATGTTATGCTCCAGCATTAAAGACTGTGTGTCTACAACATTGTGGTAGCGTTTGGACTAAAACCATACACGGCTGGAAAAGTCTGGTGTCTGAATACTTTTGATCACATTGATCTGCTTCAAAAATGCTTCTCATGTTCCTGTTCTATCACATTCTGGAGCGTTTTTATTTTATTTTACCACAGCGATCATGTGACAATCACACAAGCCAATCAGGTGAAAGGATTTTCCATAGGCATGGTATAAAATGATAAATCTCAGAGCTTTGAGCATGTAGTTGAATTCTCTGGTATCAGATGCTGCTCTGATGGAATTGATGGAGGTACTCGTGATAAGTTTAGCCTTTTACGGTATTTGTGGGGGTGTGGCTAAATGTAAACATTTAATAAATTATTAAATGAATACATTTGGTCATTTCTATGCAGAGTCCCTGGTGGTCCAGTGGTTAGGATTCGGCGCTCTCACCGCCGCGGCCCGGGTTCGATTCCCAGTCAGGGAACCGACCCCTGTCATTAGGGTTGCACAAGCCAGTGCACTCTTAGTGCCGGTCCCAAACCCGGATAAATCTGCAGGGTTGCATTAGAAAGGGCATCCAGCCTAAAAACATGTGCCACATCGAATATGCGGATCATGAATACAGATGATCCGCTGTGGCGACCCCTAATGGGAGAAGCCGAAAGTTAGTTTTATGCATTGCCTGAGAAAAGTGTGGAAAACAGCTGGTTTTATGGATGTTTCTTTTGTTTCGCTTGGGAAAAGGCAAAAAGAATGAATGGAAGGAAGTCCAAATGTGAAATGTCCAAATTGTCTTTACTAGGAGAACTGCCTCACCCTCTCACTCAAACACAGAGGTGGAAGAGCTTAATGGTTTGAGGTTGTTTTGGAGAAGGAAACGTTGGAGAAATACTCCAGAAAGTGAAAGGAACCAACATGGCAACCATTCCAAACTTCTTATACCATGCAATTCCGTCTGGATTGCGATTTATTGGAACCGACTTTACCATACATCAAGACGATGAAGCAAACGAAGCAAACATCGGAGTTCTGTAAGATGATTTTGGAGAGCAATCAGTGGTCTGGAGTGATAATCATGGAACAACCTGCCCAGTCACCGCACCAAAATCCTACTGAACTGCTCTGGGATGAAGTGGATCTTTAAAGAAATCTCCAACCAGTGAAGAACATCTTTGGTGAGGAACAGCAGTGTTTCAGCTGAACGTTTGGAGAAACAAACTGTTAAGGGAGGATGTCAACAAAAATAAATTAAGGTTGCGAAATTCCAGGAATTGTCTAGACAGGAAACTTCCCATGGGAATTGGCAGGAATTAACAGGAATAAACTGGGAATTTTCTAAATTGCAGGCTGCCTATAACAGGGAACTTATATGTAGTTGTAAAAAAGTTTTCCAGTATAATTTTGGTAAAAAAACAAAAAACAAAACAGATTTAATGCGATTTCAGAATTTCTACCTGCACACAGCACACTTACTGCAGGGTTACTGAGGCCACGCCCCCTACACGCAAATAATGCCAAAATAACGTGGGCGAATATTCACGTAAATATTCCGTCAATTTATATTTAAAACTTACAACAAAATTTACTAACAATTAAATCAAAAATATCCTATTTTTTCAATCTCTATTAGTTTACTACATATCAACTTATGACCATAGAAAATTATGTTTGTATCTGATAAAGTTGATATACATTTCACCAAATTTCTAATTACTCCTGTAATTCCTTATACACTCCTGATTAGTTTCCAACTATGCATATTTCCAAAATTTCCCAGATGAAAGTTTTCTGAAAGTTTCCAGTTTTTTCGAAGTAAATCTTTATAGTGTTAAATGACTGCGTTTGGACATAGAACACTAAATCAGCCTTTTCCTTTTTCTTTAAAGCACGAACGTTTTCGGCCCACAGCTCACCAGCCAAAAATCCACTCAGGCATCCGAAAGAGCGGAGTCAGTGTTACAACACACACACACACACACACACACACACACACACACGCCACAAAAATGAGGAAATGGGAACAATTAGGAGCAAACAGGATGGACAGAGCTACAATTCTGCACATGTCTGTTGGCTTGTACACACACACACACACACACACACATTTGCATCCCCAAGCTGAGGCATTTCCCACCCACAGAGGAAGTCACACACATTTTCTTCCCTACAAGCCGGGGGGGGTTTGATTACATTGCACAGCTTTATCCTGACTTTCCCAAAAGAATCTCTCACACACACACACACACACACACACACACACACACACACACGCCCATTTGGAAGTCGCCATCTGCCACTACACAGTCACGATTCTTTGTGTTTTCCTTAATTCACTCATGTGTACTTGACAAGGCCTGATTACACAAAACCCTACTCCTACAAGTGCACTATAAATAAAATACCCTGCCAAGTGCACAAAAAATCTAATAATCCAACAGACCCAATCACTTCCTACTCAACACACAAGTGCACTACATACACCCTACCTAGTGCACTCAAAATCCAATAAACAACTTAAGGGGTCCAAGCACCTTCTACTCACACACAAATGCCCTACTTGTAACATACCCTATCTAAAGCACTAAAAATAGAAATGATCCACATCATGTCCAAAGGGGTCCAATCACTTCCTACTGAACACTACTTATACCCTACCTAGTGCACTTCAAATCCAAATAATCCAGCAATCTATGGGGTCCAATCACCTCCTACTCAACATGCAAGTGCACTGTTTAGAATTAGAGCGCGTGAAAATAACACACACGGAGTCACGGATGAAGGTGAAAGATCAGCACGGTGAGCAGAAACTCTGTAATCGTGTGAACATTGCGTAGTTTAATGAAGTGTTATTGTGTAAACTGTTTGTAACTTTGATCTGTTCTGTCGTGACTCGCGAGCGTCAGGTCGATCGATCGGTTCGTTGGCGACATCGTGATGATTCGATTTAAACAGAACACTAAATCGAAAAGTTCTCAACAACAATAAGCAGCTACTATGAGCTTTATAAATTAAGGTAAGTTCAACTCAATATGTGTATTTTGCATTCAAGTACATAAATACTCTGAAATGGGGTTTTATGTAGTTATAATAAGCAAAACAACCAATGTAAATAAAAACGAAAAAAAAAAAAAAAAAACGTGATTAATCGGAAAAATAATAAATCGTCCGATTAATCGATGACCAAAATAATTGTTAGTTGCAGCCCTACTTATAAAATACCTTAACGGTGGGAGCGCTGCGTCTTAACCACTAGACCACCAGGGGACCGTCAACTAGTGCAAGTAGTGCACTCCTCAAATAAAAATAAGTGCACTAGAAGTCAATCAGTCTGCCCACCTCCGAGCCCAAAGTGGACAAACCCCCAAAATGACTGTCCCCCTACCCTAACTAGTGCACTACAAAACAAAACAGCGGGCCATGTAACAGCCCCTATGGGATATACTACTATAATTAAACCCTACGTAACGCGCTAAAGCAAAAGTAGCCCAGAATGTTCGTTCCCTCGATGACATCATGAAATTCTCTGACCTTTGAGTGCCCTAATGGAAGTGTAGAGTCGAATATTTCTCCTGCTTTCCAAAAGCAGGTTGTGTCCTCGAAGCACTCGTGCGTATTTCTCAAAGCCCTAATGACGCACGACAGCGCACGAGCCCTATATACACTGCAGAGCAATGGTGTGTGCTACTTCCTTAAATCACTACCTAAAACCACCTCCTGCACCCTACGGAGTGCGCTAAATGTCCAAATAATGTAATCTACAATTGTCCACCATGTAGTGCATGATATGTCCCAAATCGCTAATCAACACTCCCACCCTACATAGTGCACTAAACACCACACTAGGAGCAAGGTGTCATTTGGTATTCAGACAGAAACTGGATTTGGACCTGGGACCTAGGATCATCTCCGCTTACTGGTCTTGTCTTAAATTCCTTCTTACTGGATTATAGCGCACTATGTAGAGTGGCTACGACAGTGTCATTTGGTGTTCAGCCCCATGAGAGTATATACCAGTTTTTCTTTTTATTGGTCTTGTCATAAATTCCTCTTCAATGAACATACAGTATAGTGCACTATGAAGGGTACTGAAGCTAGTGCACTTCTACAGAAATTGTCATTTGGTATACAGCCAGGAGAGTATAAATCACAGTTTGGAATAGATACATCACGTCACGATTTCCTTGTACTGATTGCGTCTTAAATGCTTATAGTGCACTATGTAGGGTTCAACGATGTGTGCACTTCTACGGGAGGTACAGTGTCATTTGGTATTTGGAACTGAATGCACTTCAAATAATAATTTGGGACACGTCTTTTACTTGGTATATAACCGGGTATATTCCTCCTTATTGCTCTAATAGTGAACTACTGTAGAAAGCTGACTAGTGCACTTCCACAGAGGGTAAGATGTCATTTGGTATAGAGCCAGGAGATTTAAAAAAATAACAGTTTGGATCACTTGGATTCTAATGTTGTGCACTACATAGCCTCAACTGTTACCCAACTCACTCTGGCTGTGTCCCAAATGACCTCCTATTTCATGAAGTGCACTGAATTAATGTCATCAAATTCAGGACAAGGCTTAGCCTTTAATTTTCTCTAAATAAACATCACATGACTCCCTGGTACCCCAGTGTACTGATACTAATGACAGTACAGATGTGGCCCAGTCTGCTATTCAAGTATCCCTAAATGACTCCACTGCATATACAAGTGCAGTAGATATTATCTGAAAGAATAAACGCTCTACCTAGTTCACAAAAAAAAGTCCAACAGGTCCAATCACTTCCTGCTTAACACTCAAGTGCCCTACATAATAATATAACCCTATCTAGTGCACTAAAAATCCAAACACTCCAAAAATCCAATAACTGCAATCACTTCCTAATCAACAAACAAGTGCACTACAATAATACACCCTTCCTAGTACACTAAAAGTCCAAAAGCCAGCCAAACCTAGTGTAAAAGTGGTCCAAAGACTTGAACTAGTGCACTAAAAGAACCTTCCCCTAAATAGTGCACTAGGAAGGGGCTGAAACCATTTCTCGAGTAACCCGAGTAATTTGAATACAAAAAATTCTCATCGTCATCATTTTTAGACTCGTTTAATCCATTTCACTTCACACGGAGCACCATGTTTCCCCACGGGCCATTATTACTGACGCACCACCCCCTAAACTCTGGATCGCTCCGGGGTTTCGTTTATAAACAATAAAAAATAAAAAAATCCATATAAAAAAAAAAAAATATGGCGCTGGAAACGTGCGTACGCAGTGTTTATAAACGAGACCCCAGGAGAACACAGAAGACGCTGCAGAAGGAAAGATGGAGGAACAGAAAACAGCGAAGGACGAGGAGAAGATTCGGGCCGAAGAACACCACAAGAAAGTTCCCAACGTCTTGGATCATTTCAAACTAAAGCAAAGGAAACACCATGCAAAAAATTTATTTGTATTAGATTTTTTTTTTAACCGTATTTGGATGTCATTTGGGGTTTCCACAGAGCACCATGTTTCCCCACGGGCCATTATTACTGACGCACCACCCCCTAAACTCTGGATCGCTCCGGGGTTTCGTTTATAAACAATAAAAAATAAAAAAATCCATATAAAAAAAAAAAAATATGGCGCTGGAAACGTGCGTACGCAGTGTTTATAAACGAGACCCCAGGAGAACACAGAAGACGCTGCAGAAGGAAAGATGGAGGAACGGTCAGAAAACAGCGAGGGACAAGGAGAAGATTCGGGCCGAAGAACACCACAAGAAAGTTCCCAACGTCTTGGATCATTTCAAACTAAAGCAAAGAAAACACCATACAAAAATGTATTTGTATTAGATTTTTTTTTTTTAACCGTATTTGGATGTCATTTGGGGTTTCCACAGAATTGTGCAATTTCAGCAGTAAAAATGTGTTCTGATGAATGATATTTCTAATAAAAGGCATTGAATTTATTGTTAGTTTTAAAAGACCTGTCTTTCTCCTGTATATTCAGTGTTGCTCTTTAATAAAGAAAAAAAGTACTCCTTATTTTAGTATTCGATTATTCTACCGAATAATCGGCGAAATCAGCGATTGCTAAAACAGACAATTATTCTACCGAATAATCGGTGGAGTGGCCAATTGCTGGAAGGGTCAATTATTCTGCCGAATAATCGGTGAGGTGGTCGGTTGCTGAAACTATCAATTATTCCGGCGATTAATCGGTGGAATAATCGATTGCTAAAATAATCGATAGCTGCAGATCTACTCTCTACTTCCTAATACAAATGGGGCAAACCTTAAATAAATCCCCCTACCCTACCTAGTGCACTAAAAACCAAATATGGGTATAAACCAAACCATGTATGTGGGTATAAAATAATAAATAATAAATAAACCCTACGTAGAGCACCAGGGTAGAAGTAGCCCAGAATGATCGCACCCTTTGTGACATCATGACATTGTGATGAAACTGACAATCACAGACTCCCTGCAAAACCTTATGCACTAAAACCTAGTGTCCACGTGTCCAAGAGGAACGTCCAATATAAGTGCACAAGTTAGCGTGTGCTACATCCTAAATCACTCCCTAAGACCCCCTAAAACCACCTCCTGCACCCTACGGAGTGCACTAAATGTCCAACTAATGTAATCTACAATTGTCCACTACAAAGTGCACTACATGTCCAAACTCATGTCTAAGGTGTCCAATCTGTAAAGTGCACTAGATGTGATAGAACACCTTACACGCCCCACCTAGTGCCCTAAAACCCAATTAAAACAACCGTTTGTACTTCAACTTCTCATCCATGTGCACTCCATGTAATGAAATCCATTATACACCCTACCTAGTGCACTAGATGTCCAATAAACCACAATGTCTAATTGGACCAGGACCTCATACTACATATTCATGTGCACTACATGGGACACTGAAACCTTACACCCCCTACCTAGTGCACTAGAAATCAAATACAAGGAGTGAGAGGTCAAGTAGGTCCCTACGTCTCCTCCAAGTGCACTACAGATACCGACATAACACCTTATACACCCTACCTAGTGCACTAAATGCCCAATGCCGAGGGATCTGTTTTCAGGAGGACACTCACTTATTATGCACCCTATCTAGTGCACTAGACATCAAACCCAAGGTATAATAGGGTCAATAAGATGCCTACTTCTCACCCAAGTGCACTACGTGTGCAATACCAGGCCATTTAGAACAGCACCCTCCCTAGTCCCATTTCCACAAGTGCACTCTGTAGTGTGCACTAGATACCCAGGTGGGCTCCTACATGACATACACAGTTCTAAAACACCCTTAAAAGTGCACTCTACAGAGACGCATTTTGGACACGCGCGACACACACACACACACACACACACACACACACACACACACACACACACACATCCTGTAGTTGTTTACAACACGCGGAGACGTCGTTCTGACAGCTGCAGCCTGATGATGCCACCGATCTGCGCAAAACGCGGCCGATGAGATACGAGGGGGTAGCAAGATTATTATTTTTTTGCTGCGCATCTAGGTGGTGGTGTTGATGTTTTCGGTGCCGCTGTTGTTGTTGTTGCTGCTGATGGTGATGATGATGATCACCTTGTACACATCGCCGTAGGTTCCGCTCCCGATCCTCTGGATCAGCTCGAAGTCCTCCTGCGGGTTCCGTCGCGAGAGGTCCAAGCCTGTGCTCATGGTGGCGGCTTGCTTGTTGTCCTCCTCCCCCGGTGGTGGCAGCAGGGCGGCTCCGTGCGAACACACCCGCGGCCCGGAGAAAAAAAAAAAACGCTCAGACGACGCCGCCTGCGCCTCCGCTCGCCGCTACCGAGTGCAACATGTCCGCCGTCTGCGCATGCGCCGTGCGGCTCCGCCTCTCTCCGTCGCGCATCCTTCCCCCCCTCCCTCTCCCGTTCCTTTTCCTTTTCCTTCTCGCTCTCTCTCTCTCTTTCTGCACGTTTGCCCAAGGACCCCAATCCCGGGACTGTCCATCGCGTTCGCCTGATTTAAATTCATTTTAAATTCTTTATTTTAAAACGAAATTATTTAGTTAAAAAAAATATCAATAATTATACATATTTATTTTTTCTTACTTAAACTAAATAACATTAAACTTAATTAAATTGTATCCAAATAAAAAAAACATTTAGACGTTTACAAAAATGCTTATTAATTACTAAAACTAATAGTGAATTTTTTTTAATATGATAATACAAAAAAATCATGAAATAATAATAATAATAATAATAATAATAAAAATAATAATAGCTAGTGAAAATAAATCAGGCACTTGAATATCTACCTAAATATTTGCCATTCCTCAAATTCATTCAACTGAACGTGAGACCGGAAGTGAAAGGGGTACAGGATATATACAGAATGTTGTATATGATACAACCTGTGTATAAAATAAGCATGTATTACTTGCACCAGTGACTTGGTTCTTTGAATCTCGTTCATCATAATGAACGTATATTCTTAATTTTGTATCGAGTCATTTAGTTTATTTGATCAGAAATCAATAAAATCAATAAGCAGTTCCCCCAACACGTCTACATGCACGACGATAGTCCCAATAATAAAAAATATGAAAATACAGATACAAATTATGATGAGTAAATTCGCCGCTCGTATCTTCTGGTCCGTATCGTTAGTTCTTTGTCACATGACACAACAATAATGTCAAGATTGCGTGTGTACGCTTTTGGACCTGAATCAGTTCTAATCATGATCGTGTGGTGAATCACTGATCAGCCATAACATTATGACCACCTTCCTAATATTGTGTTGGTCCCCCTTTTGCTGCTAAAACAGTCGTGATGCATCGAACAGCATTCAACAGCATTAACGTCTTCAGCAGTTTGAGCACCAGGAGCTTGTCTGTTAAATCGGACCACATGGTCCAGCCTTCGCTCCTCACGTGCATCAACGAGCCTTGGCCGCCCACGACAAATGATTTCTGACAACGTGGATATTTTGGACGTGTTGTTAGCACTTTTAGAAGATCAAAGAAAAGCAAATCATTAGCGACAAAAATACAATAAACAATCTATTCAGCCGATCAACCGGTTATATCCTATAATTATATTCTTGTTTTGATTACGGCACACATTCAGTGAAATTCTTTCTTCGCATATGATCAAGTCAAGTCAAGAAGCTTTTATTGGCATTTCAACCATATATAGCTGATGCAGTACACAGTGAAATGAAACAACGTTCCTCCTGAACCATGATACATAAAACAACAGTCACAGAACAGAAGAACTCAGGGCCAGGAACTAAGATCCTCGCCACATAAAGTGCATGTGTGCGACTGGTGCAAACAGTGCAAAAGACAACACAAGACAGTGCAAGACAACACAGGACAGTGCAAGACAACACAGGACAATACACAATACACAAAATATAAAAATAAGAATAGCCATTGCTCCACCAGTAAAACCTGTCGTGACAGAATAAGGTGCACAGTAGCAGAATAATGTAAACAGAAAACAGAAATTGATGGTGGTGAAGTTCAGTGAAGTTCAATTCCTAATACAGCTATTCAGTGACCTCTAATGAAAGACATCATGCTGGTCCTTATTCTTGAAATGTTTTTCCAAATGACTTATATTCCCCATTTTCATCTCCTTATATATAGTATGTAATAGTGGTCCATGGACTCAAGATCACCTTTGGTCCTAGTCTGGGTATCTTTGTGATATTTGTTTGCAGTGGTCTTAAAGAGACTAAACCATCACCTTCAAATTAGTCCTCTCGCACAGCAATCCTGCGCTCCCAGCGTTCCTGCCACCTCTGAAACGTGTCCTGGAAGATCTCCGTGTCAAAAACGGCAAACCTTTGAACCAGACCTTCATCTTCATCACAAGACGCCGAAGTCCTGCAGAAGGGCAAATTAGGCTGGGTGCCGAAGTGAGATCGTGTGGACCGTTCTCCAACAATCAGCATGCACAAGTTGCCGAACGGTTTTCCGGGGGGCTCGTCAAAGGTTTTCCTGATCTCTCGTCGTCTTCCGGTGATGTTCTTTGGCTTTTGAAGTTCGTGTGCTGTGCCGCTCCAGATAATATTTAATATACCAGATAATTGTGTAGAGAAGAACAATATCATTGTGGAGGTGATAATTGGTTACTGATCAGAAGTTCGGGGGTTTAAACTCCAGCATCTCCGAGCTGCCACTCTTGGGGCCCTTGAGAAAGGCCCTTAACTAACTCTCTGTGCTCGAGGGGCGCTGTATCATGTCTGACCCTGTGCTTTGACCCCAGATTTTTAACATCCTAAAAGAAATAGCAACTCTTCTAAATATATATCTATCATTTAATTTGATGTGACATTTCAAGATGTGGTGCTGAAACCATCCAGACCACGAGGTCTTCTTTAGCCTCTGCATCTCCACTAAAGACATGCATTACTGTCTTGGTTTTGGATTATGAAAACACTGAACCCCACCCTGCATGTATACACACACACACACACACACACACACACAGCTGCAATACTGGTTTCTCACACCTTGTTCTTACTTACGTACATGCAAGGCAAACTAACTGGATTTATTACAGTCAACAAGTGAGTAATAACAAGAGGAATTCTCTTCTCACTCACACACACACACACACACACACACACACACACGCACACACACACAGTCACACATGGAGGTGGAAGCTTAATAGTTTGGAGGTGTTTTGGCACAGGGAAGATTGGAGACTTATTCCGGGTGAAAGGAACCAACATGGCAACCATTCCATCCCTCACACCATGCAATTCCTTCTGGACTCCGCCTCAATGAAACCGACTTCGTCTGGAGAGTTATCTAGAATGAAATGACTTGCCCAGTCACTGCACCTAAATCCTATTGAACTGCTCTGGAATGAACTAAATAAAAAAAACTCTGTATTTTTTAGCTGTGGAAGTCTGATTGACCACCTCGATGTCATGAACAGAGAAGCGTCTGGAAGCATGTCTTCCTTGTACCCTGGGAAATGCTGGGTGCCTCAGAGCAGTGGTAGAGAATGGAGGGATGACTAGAACAGTGGTAGAGAATAGAGGGATAATTAGAGCAGTGGTAGAGGATGAAGGGATGACAAGAGCAGTGGGAGAAGATGGAGGGATGACTAGAGCAGTGGGAGAGAATAGAGGGATGATTAGAGCAGTGGTAGAGGATAAAGGGATGACAAGAGCAGTAGGAGAGGATGGAGAGATGAGTGGAATAGTTGTAGGATAGAGGGATGAGTGAAGCAGTGGAAGAGGATGAAAGTATCTGTAGTACAGTGGTAGAGGATGGAGGAAAGACCAGAGCAGTGGTAGAGGATGAAGGGATGACTAGAGCAGTGGTAGAGGATGGAGGGATGACTAGAGCAGTGGTAGAGGATGAAGGGATGACTAGAGCAGTGGGAGAGGACACCAGGGAGGTGGTAGCTCAGTGGTTAAGGCATTGGGCTTTGGATCAGAAGATCACAGGTTCAAATCCCACACCACCAAGCTGCCACTGCGGGGCCCTTGAGCAAAAGCCTCCCCTGCTCAGTTGTAAGTCGCTCTGATGATGATGAGTGGTTTAATGGATGAGTGGTAAAGAGGTAAAGGATGAGGATAAAGTTTTAGAGAGGTAATGGAATTAGTAACGCAATGGTAAAGAATGACAGGATTAAAAAAAAAGTGAAAGAAAGATAAAGAATAGAGAGATGAGAAAGCAGTGATAGCGAAAGGGATCTATGAGTAGAGGATGGAGGCAAGAGTGCTGAGGAGGTAAACAATGGAGAGAATAGTGGTGAGAAAGTAAAGGACTGAGAGATTAGTTGTGGAGAATAAAAAGATCAGTGGAGCAGTGGTAGAGGATGAAGGAATCAGTAATGAAAGTGGTAGAGTATGAGTGGAACAGTTATAGAGGATGGAGGGATAAGTGGAATAGTTGTAGAGGATGAAGGGATTAGTGAAATAGTTGTAGAGAGTGGAGGGATGAGTGAAGCATTGGTAGCGGATAGAAAGATGAGTGGAATAGTGGTAGAGGATAGAGGGATAAATGGAATAGTTGTAGAGGATGGAGGGATGAGTGAAGCATTGGTAGCGGATAGAAAGATGAGTGGAATAGTGGTAGAGGATGGAGGGATAAGTGGAATAGTTGTAGAGGATGAAGGGATTAGTGAAATAGGTATAGAGGATGGAGGGATGAGTAGCATAATGGTAGAAGATAGAGGGATGAGTAGAATAATGGTAGAAGATAGAGGGATGAGTAGAATAATGGTAGAAGATAGAAGGATGAGTGGAATAGTGGTAAAGGATGAAGGGATAAGTGGACTATTTGTAGAGGATTGAGGGAGGAGTGAAGCATTAATAGCGGATAGAAAGATGAATGGAATAGTGGTAGAGGATGGAGGGATGAGTGAAGCAGTGGAAGAGAATGGAAGGATCTGTGGTAGAGGATGGAGGGATAACTGCAGCATTGGTAGAGGATAGAAAGATGAGTGGAGCAGTGGTAGTAATGCATCAGTAATCAGTAATGCATCGGTAAAGAATTGCAGGATAAGTGAAGTGGTGGTAGAAGATGAAGGGATGGGTGTTAAAAAGGTAAAAGATGGAGGGATCGGTGGTATTCTATTCGTTTAAACAGAACTTATACGATTGTGTGTAGAACTCTGAGGTAATAGTTTGAAGAAGAACCACACATGGGTCAGAAGTCAGGTGTCCCAATACTTTTGAGGGAATATTTAGGGCTCCAAGACTGAATGAGTTCAAGAATAAAAAAGTTTAATGGATCTAAAAAAAAGAGATAAAAAAACAAATCCATAAATATAAGGGTCACAGGATTAAAGTTCAAAGAGAGAAATGGAAGGAAACACCCTCACACGGTGCATTTCACGTCCGACACCTGTGCGTCACGTGGCACGTGTGTCTTGGTGTAGGTGTGTACGAGCGCGTCGGTGCTCCCGAGGCTCACGCGGTGTTTGCTCTTTAGGAGCAGAGAATTCAAAGGACCCTGAAAGACGTCCGTCTCCGAGGTGGAACCGACGGACTGCGATTCGAGAGCCTCTGACGGGACCAGTTTCTTGATCAGGGAGGAAAGTTGCAGGCTGAGCAGGAGAACCAGGGTTCCACCTTCACGGAGAACTCTGTAAAATGACATACTTTTATTTAAAGTTCCTTCAGAACACTGATTATTTTTCTACAAAACCACATCCACGAGTGCGTTAATCCTGATATAGTGTAAGGTATCACTGTAAGGTGGTATCAAAAAGTTTCTAGATTATTTTCGAACACGCCAACAGATGGCAGCACAAGACTCGACGCACAGTCACAGGGAGCACCGACCTGCGGGAGGACATTTGGCGAAAGTGAAACTTTTTGATACCCCTCATATGAAGAAGAACCTAATTCAGAAGTTTTAGAATCCTACCTCTCCATCTCCGCTAGGAGGTGTGGAAGAGCGGCGTTCATGTCCACGCCGCAGTGGAACTTCCTGCCGAAGGGGACGTCGCACACCACGGCGTCTACGGAGGACGAGGGAAGCGGCAGGGCTACAGTACAGACACACGCAGTTACCAAAACTCTAAGCTTCGTACCATCAGTGTAATGAAGAGGCATTGTGTGTGTGTGTGTGTGTGTGTGTGTGTGTGTGTGTGTGTGTGTGTGATGAAAGTGAAGTACCCATGCATGAGGACTGGACAAACAGTACTCTCTCCTTCTGTCCAGCCGCGTGTACATTCTCTACGGCTTTCTTTAATTGAGCTCCGTCACTATCCATCCCAATAAACACACCATTCTACACACACACACACACACACACACACACACACACACACACACACACGAGTGCGCAATTTAATTAACTTGCACTCATCTGACACATACGCTCAGCAATGTCATCAGTGTGTGGGTGTGTGTGTGTGTGTGTGTGTGTGTGTGTGTGTGTGTGTGTACACACCGGACACTCCTGCACCGCCTCCAGCAATATGGTGCCAACTCCACACATGGGGTCTAAAACTACTGAGGCCTCCTGAAAGACAGAGAGCGAGAGCGAGAGCGAGAGAGAGAGAGAGAGAGAGAGAGAGAGAAAGATAAAAGACCCAGAGGGGAACACAGACACATGGACAAAGAGACAGAGAGGAGAGACATGCCCAGACAGAATGACAGAGGTGAGACACACACAGACATACAGAGAGAGCGAGGAGAGACACACAGAGACAGAGAGACAGATAAGACACACACAGACATACAGAAAAACCGAGAAAGACAGAGGCGAGACATACAGAGACAGAAAGGAAAGACAAAATAAAAAAGACAGACCGAGAAAGAGAAAGCGATGAAAGAGACACAGACAGAGAGAAAAGACACAAAGTGGGACAGGGGCTGTCAATCATGCAGGCTTATTAGCATACTAGGCCACACCTACTCCAACTGTTCATTAACACACCAGTCTGGTATTATACTATCAACACCAGGTTTCCTGTGTGTGTGTGTGTGTGTGTGTGTGTGTGTGTACCTGCAGATTACAGAGAGACGCCATCGCCCAAGCTATAGTGGACCTGAGTCCTGTGTGCTTCAGATAACTGCGAGTGGCCAGAGGCTGCCTACACACACACACACACACACACACACACACACACACACACACACACACACCATAGGCATGATGCCAGAGCAAATCATAGCTTTAATACAGGAAATAATATCCGAAGTACCTTAAAAGAGGAATCCCCACTACACAGTGATCATCGCTTAAATACACGTTCACCTGAAAACACACACACACACACACACACACACACACACACACACACACACACACACACACACACACACACACACAGCAAACCCTCCATCTCAGTTTGAAGAGATCTTTATAACAAAGATATAGTGTGTGTGTGTTTGTATATATGTGTGTGTGTGTGTGTGTGTGTGTGTGTGTGTGTGTGAGCGTGCCTCAACAGTTGGCTCTCGAAGGTCAGCTTTCCATCCAAGCTGTTGGCTGATGGCCATCCCAATGACACGATTCAGGTTCTATTTCACACACACACACACACACACACACACACACACACACACACACACACACACACAGTTCATTGCAGCAAGTAAAACAATCAAGACAGAGACAAAGAGAAAAAAAACACAGACAGAGAGACAAAAAGGAGAGACAAGAGACAAAGAGGAGAGACACACAGATGAGACGCACAGAGAAAGAGGACACACACACACACACACACACACACACACACACACACACACACCTGGGAGTTATAAGAGCGGGCGTTGACTCCGCTGCAGCGGCAGCTCACTCTAAACGTAGGAGGATTCAGACTATCCTTGTCCTCGTCTCGTCTCCTCTTTTGTCCCCGCCCTGGACATTCGTTAAGCTCCGCCTGCAGCGAAGACCAGCTGGACATGACGCCGCTCCACAAATCTGGATTTCCCACAATCCTCTGCTGTATCACGCTTGCTGCTTTAACTGGTGAAGGAAAGGAAAAGGATGCCAGTCAGAGGACGTTGTGTGTGTATGGAAGAGTGAACACACTCCTGTCCTCACCTGCACTCCTCCTATCTCGAGGTAAAGGTGTGTGATGTGAGCTGCACACCTGGATTTGTGGGTAAGGAAGTGGGCGGAGCTTTGCGCAGAAGCAGGAAGAGTCGCTCCGCTGACTTGAGTCGCATCATGGCATGGAGATTTGAGCAGCAGCGGAAAAACACCCTGCCAGGGATGTGTTCCACCTAACACACACACACACACACACACACACACACACACACACACACACAGTTCACTGATCAATATCATTCCCAATCACTGATTACCATTGTTAGTGAGGACCAATCACTAATCACAGATAGCTTTAATAACCAATCACTGATCACCAATAGCTTCAAAAACCAATCACTGATCACCATTGTTAGTGATGACCAATCACTGATCACATATAGCTAAAATAACCAATCACTGATCACTAATAGCTCTAATATCCAATCATTGATAGCTTCAATAACCAATCACTGATCACTAATAGCTCTAATATCTAATCATTGACAGCTTCAATAACCAATCACTGATCAACAGTGCACCTGATGATGACCAATGATGACCAATCACTAGAGGTTGCAACGACCAATCACTGATCCTCAATAGTACCGTAAGCCAAACACTGATTGCCAATACACTTGTCGACCAAACACCGATCACCAAGGCTTCTGACAAGAAATGTTCCAGATAACCAATCACTGATCACCTATGTTCCTGATGACCAATCAGTAATCACCAATGCTCCCGATGACCAATCACTGATCAAATTATCACTAATCAACAATGTTCCCAATAACCAGTCACTAATCAACATCTATTGATCGCCAGTAGTCCCAATGACCAATCATCAGTTACCAATGTTCCTCATCACTGATCACTAATCACTAACAATCACACTGCCAACCAATTAATCATTGATGTCTCCAATAACCAATCACTGCTCATGAATGGTCTCAATGCACATTTATTGATAATTAAAGCACCTGAACACAAATCACTGACATTCCTAATGATAACCAATTGTCCCAATAACCAATCACTAGTTACCGATGCTCCTGACAGCCAATCACTTATCACCAATGGCTCAAATAACCAATCACCAATCACTAATGGTCCCAATAACCAATCACTGATCACCAATTCACCTAACAACCAATCATTGATCACCCATTCTCATTAAGAAACTTTCTCACGCTAGTCATATTGAGCTGCACAATTTATTCAATATACAAATTACCATAATGATGACGTCACCTGGCTACTTCTAGCTACTTTTTCCACCTCTGTATTATTTTCATTCCTCTGAAAACTAGGTGTATGTAACTCAGAATTAAATAAAAGCTCCTTTGACCTCTGTAGCGTTCAGTTTGCGCTTTACTTCGTCCAGCAGAAACGCCTCCATACCGGCTCCCGCGGTACAGTAGAACCGAACCGAACCGTCTCCAGCCCGTTTCATCATCATTATCAGCAGCAGCAGCACCGCCACTACACTGTACACTGTACGCGCAATACGCATGCGCGTAAATATTGCGCGTGCGTAAAGATGACCAAAAGAGTGGTTCGGTTTCAAAATTAAAGCCAGCCTATAACAGGTTATAGACCATTGCAAAACTATTTACAGAAGTAAAAACCTTATAGTTTGCAATCCAGATTAATTGCTCAAGGAAAACAATTATTTAATGCTAATATATAACCTAATTATATAGTTTATAATTCAATTTCTAGATTTTCTTTATTTCGAAAAACGTATTATTTACACCAAAGTTTAGTTGAAGCGACGAGTAAGGACTTTTAGTTTAAAAATCAAACCCGGAAGTATTTTATATGTTCGACGCTTGAACGTTATGAAAACACGTGCACGTGTTTCCGGGTTTACGGACACGATCCGGAAGGTGCTGAGTTCTGTTTAGAGACAGTGGAGAGCAGTGGCTAGATCGCATCCCCTGCACAGGTCATGGAGTTCCTGAAGAGAGGCTCAGTGCCGGAGGACGCGGTTCAGTACCGACTCTTCCTGCTCCATCCGGATTCTCTGGATGTTGAGGAGAACCAGCGGCTCCTACTGCGACTCCTAGAGGATGTTCTGGCTGAGGTCGCTGCTCTTCTGGTGGGCTACATTTGGCAAAAGCAGGCGTTTAATCTCAGCTTTCATCCGGAGAGAGGTGATGTGATCTGTAGATCTTGTTTAGATCTTGTAGATCTTATGATATGAAAGAGGGTGGAATGGGTGCAGATTCTTTTTGATCATTATGTGGTTCTTGGTAGAAGAAACCTCTACAATTTACCATTCACTGGAACTATGAACCACAAACACTGTTCCAGCATGATGCACACATCCAGCTCTGAGAAGACATGACGTGTGAAGTGCCTTGAAGAACCCTGACCTCCTCAGATCCATGGAATTAACTGGAGACTCCTTAATCTCCATTAGTGTTTTAATAATTCTTTGTAGTTGTAGTTTAATTGGAAGGTGGGAGGTTAAGGCTCTGGGTTACTGAATCAGAAGGTCGTGGGTTCAAGCCTCAGTATCATCAAGATGCCATTCTTAGGCACAGGTGTGGCTACAGTGAAAGGAGACTTTTCACTTTTTCTGAGAAAGTGTCTGAGATTCGTGTCTGTGATGCAGCTCAGATTTTTATTTTTAAATATGATTTCGTGACAATTAAATGAAGGCAAATTTTTTTTATGTAAAAGGAAAAATTTAATTATTCATAATAATATTATAATAGATAAAATTGCATTTGGGACCAAATATGCCACGAGATCAATAGCAGCCTTTTCTTCCCTGCTATATTTAACGTGTGTGTGTGTGTGTGTTGGTGTGTGTGTGCGCGTGTGTTTTTTTTTTGTCTATAGGGGGCGTCCCAGCTCACCTGGGCGGAAGCACAGAATTTGGTGACAACGTTGAAGACGAGTGGTTTATTGTTTATCTCCTGCGATTCATCACACACACGTTCAGAGAGCTGGCTGCCAGCGTCCAGGATAACGACGGACAGTTCCTCCTGATCGAGGCGGCTGAGTTTCTGCCCAAGTGGCTCGATCCGGACAGCAGCGAGAACAGGGTCAGAGGACATGATGATGATGATGATGATGATGATGTTATAAGGGAGGAGTTTAGGATTAACAGGTTTCCTGTCCTGTTTCTTGCCGATTGACTCTGACAGGTTTTCCTGTACCGTGGAGAGCTGCACATTCTGCCTGTTCAGGTGCGTGCTGGAGATGCCGGATGGCCTCGGGACTCGGTGCCATCAGTACAAGAGGCTTTGGAGGTGCTGCACAGGCACGGGGAGCGCTGCGTTGCTGATCAACGCATCCAAGCTGCGCTAGAGCATCGACTGAAGGGGTGAGGGACGGTTTAAGAGAGTTAGATCAGGAGGTGTGGTTAAGAAGGAGGAGAAGGGGCATGGATAAGGAGGAGAAAGAGATGTGTTTCAGTAAGAGGGAGGTGGGGTTCAGGAGGAGAAGGGTGGAGTTTATGAGAGGGATGTGGTTCAGGAGGAGAGGGTGGAGTTTATGAGTTTAGGGGCCTTAGATTCTGTTAAAAGCTTTAAAATAGCTGAAACTAAATTATGAATGTGTGTGTGTGTGTGTGTGTGTGTGTGTGTTGCAGATATCCAGGTAAAATCCAGACTAGTCTCCATCATGCACATTGTTACGTACCTGCAGGTATTGCAGCAGTGTTGTCACGGCGACCCGACCTTGTGGCTCCAGCCGTTTCTGCGTTTTACCTGCGTGACCCTGTTGACCTTCAGGCTTGCAGAAATTTCCGGAACTTTCCCCCAGAATCCAGAGTCCTCACACTGGTACTTATTATGCGTTCTTAGTTTGTTATATCCGAGAAGATCGATGAAGAAGATCAGGGTTGTTCGATCAGATCTGTCCAATTAGAATTTCACATCTATTATGTCCAATCATAACTGTCCAATCATAACTGGCCAATTAAAGATATCTGCCTCTTACCTACTGTTAAATTATGTCTTAATATCTATTAGGATTCATTCTCTCTTTCTTTCTCTCTCTCTCTCTCTCTCTCTCTCTCTCTCTCTCTCTCAGGTGACCTTCACTCGTTGTCTTTTCGCTCAGTTGCAGCAGCAGACTTTTGTTCCTGACAGGAGGAGTGGCTTCACCCTGCCGCCTCCCTCACACCCTCAGCACAAAGCTCACGAGCTCGGGATGAAACTGGTAAGACCCCGAGCACTTCGTCACAAATCGATGTGGCGTGAGGGACAATAAATCCCCAGAATGAACGGAAAACTATTAAGTTTAGAGAAGAAGCAGCAGTAGCAGGGTCACGTCACAGCTTTCTCCCTTATACTCACATAATACACTCAAGGGTCAAAAGTTTGCGGAGACCCGAACATCGGTATGCGCTTCTTTTTGAACATCTCATTCCACATCTCCATTTGCTCTTATAATAAGCTCCAATCTTCTGGGAAGAGAAGAGATGTTTCACTGGATTATAAAGTCAGTCATTTCCTCACGTTCATCAGGATTTAGAGCTCTAGTGGGAGATCTTCTACTCCAAACCCCAAAATAGCAGATTTTCACGGAGCCAGCTCTGTGTACAGGTGCGTTGCCATGCTGGAGCAGGTTTTGGATCTTCTAGTTCACGTGAAGGGATCATTTCATTCTATACATAGTTTTGTAGAAACATTTACTGAAAGAAGCATATGGCTGGAAAGGTCAGGTGTCCCAATACTTTTTTTTTGGTTTTTTTGGATTTCAGGCTCACGGTTTCGAGATCCTGTGCAGTAAAAGCGGGCGATCAAGAGCAAACTCTGAGGCTCCAGCGAACGTTCATCCGCTCTGGAGAGGTTTCCTGAACAGCCTGGAGAGGAACGGTTACTTTAAGGTGAACTGAGTTGAAATAAACAAGATCTAGATTTAAATTCCTTCTTGAAACGAAGCCAAACATTGCCTGTGTGTGTGTGTGTGTGTGTGTGTGTGTGTGTGTGTGTGTGTGTGTGTGTGTGTTTGTACACACAGGGGGAACTGGAAGGCTCAGTGCGACACAGAGAGCTCATGACGGCCGCCGAGAGTTTCTTTAAGCACTCGGTCCCTGGCGCTCACAGGTGAGGGATCATGTGTCTCCATTCCATGATGATTCCATAATGATGTGCATCTCTGTAACTGAAGCTGATGCGATTCGGATCTCGAAGTACAGTCAACGATACGATTCATTAAGGCTAAAGCAGCTACCGATTCAATCCGATTCACCTCATATCTGAGAAAACGAAGCGTCACAAGTTATTAATCTCTAAAAAATTGCGTGAGCGAAAAATAATGCAATAACCATTGATATCCATGAGGTGGCGCCAAGTGCACATATTCTTCACTCAGTAGAAGTGCAGATACTGATGTTTTAAAAGATTCTGGTCAAAGTTAAAGTTCTGCTTTTTCACTCAAGTTAAAGTAAAGAAGTTTGGGCTCTGACGTGTACTTCAGTAAACAGTAGTGATTATTACTACCTGTTTTAGTGTCACACTGTAACTGAACCCCCACATCATATTAATATATTAATACAAAATCATTTCAAATGTTGTTCTCTAATGAATGTATCCAGTTATTAATACAAAATCATTTCAAATGTTGTTCTCTAATGAATGTATCCAGTCTGAAGGTCCACCATATAGAACACAAGCAGAGAAAAGATGATGATGATCAGGAAAGTCTCTGTTCTCAGTCATGTTCTCATCACTGACTCCCTCTGTCTCATCCACGTCAACCCCAGACTTCTTGTTATCTTATGACTGTTGAAATGTTGAGAACAACATTTAAAATTATTACCTTATTACTTTATTTATTTTATTATTATTTATAAATGTATTTGGGGAAAAATATAATTTATTAATGTTTTTGTTATTTTCTATGAGACGCTCTTTTTTTATGTTTTGTACTTAAAATTTCAATCTAAATATTATTTTTTATTTTTATTATTATTATTTTTTTTTGTTGTTGTGCTTGCAGTAATCATGGACCAGGTGAGGAGGTGTTGCAGGTGTTAGAGAGCACCCCCTACAGTGTGGAGGAACTGAGGAAACAAGAAGCTCATCTTCCACCTGAAGACAGTATGTGTGTGTGTGTGTGCGTGTGTGTGTGTAGAAACTAAAGGAACACGCATGTGTCTTAAAAAAAAACATTTAAAGAACGAATGTACCATACTGCTGCTGCATTACTCTCTGTCGCCCTCTACAGGTGATGTGTGTGTGTGTGTGTGTGTGTGTGTGTGTGTGTGTGTGTGTGTGCGTGTGTGTGTATAGAAACTAAAGGAACACGCATGTGTCTTAAAAAAAAACATTTAAAGAACGAATGTACCATACTGCTGCTGCATTACTCTCTGTCGCCCTCTACAGGTGATGACTGGCTAAACATCACCCCAGATGAGCTTGAGAGGTTGCTGGATGAACGAGGTGGTCAGAGATCAAATAAAAGTCAGAGGGTCACGTGTGGCACAGGAACGAGAGAGGGCGAGGAGACGCAGCAGGAGGAAGAGGCCGGATTCACTTTAGTGGCTGTGACTCAGGGGATGAAGGACTTTATAAACGCCATGTCGTCACACGAAGGAGCTGAATTCCCACGGTATCATCATCATCATCATCGTTCATCGACTATAAGATTTATATTTATCTGTGAAGAATACCAAATATAATATAAAACTCATGTTTATTTAAAAGAATATATACATTTATGGTCTGTATGTTGAATATTAATTAGTATCAATTAATCAATTTTAATTTCT
Organism: Silurus asotus; assembly: GCA_024362625.1. Classification (NCBI taxonomy): domain Eukaryota; kingdom Metazoa; phylum Chordata; class Actinopteri; order Siluriformes; family Siluridae; genus Silurus; species Silurus asotus. The sequence goes on along the minus strand of MU551610.1, from coordinate 6,097,167 downwards.
CAAGCACAAATAAACAGCAGAATGTATATAATAAATTGTAACAAAAATAGGAGAGAAATTAATTTAGAATTTAAAATACATATATATCGAAGGTTAAGTTAAAAATATACTGTATATAAAATTATATTGCTTAAAAGGGTTCATTTTAAGAGTAAGTGTCCCAAAAATAAAATTTTCTTGAAATAATTTACATTTCTTCCAGGTCAGGTTCTCATAATGATAATAATAATAATAAAAAAAGCTTATTTATTTAAATAAATTTCGAATTATTCAAATTAATTATTCAAATTTGTTATATCTATAACCGGAGTTGTATTTTATTTATTTAATATCATTTTATTCACTTTCATAGTCTGTGTTTTCATGATTTCTAGTGGCTCCCACTGCATTATGGTCAAAGTGAATTTTAAATATATAATAATTAAATTAGTAATTAAATCAGTTCATTTAGTTAATAGTAATATTTTAAAAAAAATTGCTCCATGATCCAAACTCTCAGTTCACCCTCCTAATAAATGAATGTGTTTATTATAATATATTAATATTATACTAGTTTTGTGAGCACTCTGACCTGAAATGTACTTATTAGTACTAATGTAAAGATGTCGTGTGTGTGCTGTGTTTGGGTTCCAGGTCGTGTTTATCAGAGCCGTTCAGTTTCGACCCCGACACAGTGACGAGTGCTCTGGACCGACTGCTTGGTGAGTTCAGCTGCTGAGACCATGAGCATGTTTACAATTTTATATAGAACATTTGCTATATCTGTGAAAAGATGAATACAATTCTGTTCTTAAGACTGTAAGGAAATTGTGGATCAGGAAGAGGAGGAGAGGAGGTGTGGTTTAGGATTAAAAGGAGGTGTGGTTCAGATGGAGATGGGGTGTGGTTTAGGCAGAGAAGGGGTGTGTTTTTAGGTGGAGAGGGGGTGTGGTTTAGGAGGATATGGGGTGCGGATTAGTAGGGGATGGGTGTGGTTTAGGGTGAGGTGGTGTGGGTTAGGAGGAGAGGGGTGTGGTTTAGAATGAGGTGGTGTGGTTTAGTAGGAGAAGGTGTGGTTTGTATGAGAGGGGGTGTGGTTTAGTTGGAGAAGGTGTGTGGATCAGGAGGAGGATGGGCGTTGTTTAATAGGAGAGGAGGTGTGGCTCAGGAGGAGAGAGCGGGTGTGGTTTTGAGGAGAGCAGGGTAGATCAGGAGGAGAAGGGGCATGGATCAGAAGGTAAGGGGGTGTGGATCAGAAGGTAAGAAGGTAAGGGGGTGTGGATCAGAAGGTAAGGGGGTGTGGATCAGAAGGTAAGGGGGTATGGATCAGTAGGAGAAGGAGGTGTGGACCATGATATCAGAATTTTTGTGTCAATAAATGAAATTGATGATGTCAGGTGCGAAAGACCAGGAGCTGGACTCTGATGATTTAGATGACGACGATGATGATGATGATGATGATGACGACGACGATGGTGATGAAGCGGAGGAAGAACGATCTAAAGACCAGACAGGAGCAGAGACATTGGACAGTCTAAGGAGATATATGGACGAGATGGACCAGGAGCTTCAAACCACAAACATCGGACATAGTTTCACATACAACAGCAAAGTGAGTACAAGCTGCTCTTCACTGGTTTCTAAATTAACCGTAATATTAATCAAATAATTAAACGAAAGTAAAACAGATGTAGACCGAGACAAACAGACAGGGGCGGAGAAAAAAGAGAGGCAGACGAGAAGACTAATAAATTGAGGAAAACAGACAATGATCGTCCGAATGGAACAAAGGAACTGATTGAGACAGAGGGGTATACAGAAAGAGACAGATAGACAGAAATGGAGAGAAAGCTAGACAGAGAAATAGGCAGGGAGAGCAGCCACCCAGACAGAGACAGATAGGTAAAGACTTGTAGATGAGCGGAGACAGAAACAAGGAGACCGTACGTTACAGAGACAGACAGAAAGACAGTAAGAAATAAAAACAGACAGGCTGGTAAGTGAGACTGACAGGCAGACAGGAGAGAGAGAGAGAGAGAGAGACAGACACAGAATTAGAGACTCGGGGAGAAACAGAGATGGAGAAGGAGAGAAAGTGACAGACAGACATGAATGAAGACAGTTGAGCAAAGCAGGAAGATTGAGATTCTGCCTTCTGAAAATTGACACGGTAAGAGAGATGGAGTTAGATGAGCAGGGACAGAAACAGGGAAACAGTAAAATTAAGAGACAGGTAGACAGACAGAGCTAAAGATAGACAGAAAAAGACAGTCAAACAGGAAGACGAGACAAACAAACTGACAGACAGATGGAGATGAGACACAAATACAAACCGGACAGACAGGGTGATCAGACAAACTGATGTGGAGATGAGACAAACTGACAGACAGACGCGGAGATGAAACTGAGACGAGTTACATGGAGAGTTGAGATAGACGAGGAGATGAGATGAACACTCAGTGAGATGAGACTAACAAACAGTGGGATGAGATAAAACAGACAGCGAGATGAGCCAGACAGCCAGACAGCGAGATGAGCCAGACAGCCAGACAGCGAGATGAGCCAGACAGCCAGACAGCGAGATGAGCCAGACAGCGAGATGAGCCAGACAGACAGCCAGCGAGATGAGCCAGACAGCGAGATGAGACAGACAGACAGCCAGACAGCGAGATGAGACAGACAGCCAGACAGCGAGATGAGACAGACAGCGAGATGAGACAGACAGACAGACAGACAGACAGCGAGATGAGCCAGACAGCCAGACAGTGAGATTAGACAGACAGCAAGATTGGACAGGCAAATGATGACAAAGTTAGACTTGGACAGACAGAGATTATAAGAGTTTGTTTTGTAACTTTTTAAAATCTTCCATGTCCAGCAGGGCGGCGATGTCAGTGCAGATGCACCCGAAAGCCCGCTGCAAACCGAAGACGACCTCCAGCCCTTAGACGTGGACGTGAACCTGGTAGCCAATCTGCTCGAGTCACTCTCCTCTCAGTCCGGTCTCGCCGGACCCGCTTCAAATCTGCTGCACAGCCTCGGCCTGCGCCTGCCCCCGAACGCCGATCCTTCCTGAATCCTCTCGCCTCAACTAGCACTTGAACATTAGTGTGTTCAACACTGTAGACTCGTATTGAAGTGTTTTTTTTTTTTTTTTTTTTCAGGATTTCAAATAAAAGCACTTGTAAAATATTACATTTTCGAGTCGATTTTGTATCATTTGGAAATTTCTGGAACATGATATATGTTCTCTATGGAGAAAATAAGGTCAAGTTACGACTGCAACTTGATTTCAACCTGCCCAAGTTCTCCCACACCACCCCACTGCTGCTCTCCCTCAGCTGGCATTAAGATTCAAAACAATGATGCTTACAAAGCCAAAAACGGAGCCTTATCTTAGCTCAAAGCTCTGATCACTCCTCACACTGGACCATGCTTCCTCAGATCTCGACTGGTCCCACCATCTCTCTGCAGAAGAGGTAAGTATACAGCAAGACCTTTCTCTGTTCTGGGAAAGAGGTGGTGGAATGAACTTCCACTAGAGTCACTGTCCATCTTCAAAAGACAGCTGAAGACATTCCTATTCCTGCAACACTTAAATTCTTTTGGCTGCTCCCATTAGTGGTCACCACACAGGATCATCAGTCTCCATACCCCCCTGTCCTCTACATTTGCTTCTTTCAAAACAACCACCTGCATGTCTTTCCTCACCACATTCATATACCTCCTCCTTGGTCTTCCTCTTTTTCTCCTGCCTGGTGGCTCCATTCTAAGCATTCTTCCACTGATATAACCCATGTCCCTCCTCTGCACATGACCAAACCATCTCAATGACGTCTCTCTTACCTCGTCCTTGTCCTACCTGCACGTCTCCTATCTTGCATGGTGGTAGCTCAGTGGTTTAGCAATGGCCTTTGAATCAGAAGGTGGTGAGTTCAAATCCCAGCACCACCAAGCTACCACTGCTCTTGAGCAAGGCTCTCAACCCTCAGATGTTAGTCACTCTGTGTAAAGGCCATAGATGTGAAATCGGACCAGGTGTGTGTGCAGTGTTTCCGACAGACTTGCTAGTGATGTTATATTAACAAGATGAACAGAAATTCCTCACACACACAAGTCAAACATTTGTGGTTTTATCTTGTCTGCATGTTTACCTCAAGACACAGCTGATTACATCACCAAGTTTCTTAGGTTACATATCACCTTTTATTGCCTCCTCTCTGATTACATTTTATAACTGACATCAAAATAATAAACTACTGTCTGTCACAGGGGTGGGGGGAGGGGCAAACTTTTCCTCTCAAAGGCTGCAATGGTTTGCTTTACTATTATGTTGCTTTTCAAACCTCATTTCGCTACTTTGACCTGGTAATCGAAACTGGTGCATCGCCAAGTATAATTCATTAATAAATATCTACTGGAACAGATCAGATTACAAAATGTCTGTGACTGTCTGCTTGCTATAATAAGTTAACAATTGGCATTGCGAGTCCTCTGGCGCAGTGTAGCAGAGCAGCCGAGAGCGGCGAGAACCTCAGGGCTGTAAAGTCCACTAGGAAACTCAGTACGGAGCCCAGGAGAAACACGGCCAACATGTATCCCAGGAAGAGCAGCGTGTGCCAGCTGCCATGCGTGATTGCTCGTGGAGTGTCTGGATGCATTACACAGAGCAGTAACAGCAACACACTTTGGGTCACTTTCAGGGTGTAGTAGATGTCAAAAGTCGTAGCATGGCCTTGCTCAGTCTGGGCAACTTTAGACAGCCAGGCCAAGGAGAGACTTTGGAGGAACACGTTTAAAGGAGAGTAGAAATATTCCAGAGGCTCTATGTTGTACACCCCCTTATACCCTGACAACAAAAAACACACCATTTAATCATTTCTGTACAAAACAAAAAAAAGTCCAGCCCTGTTGTATGCTAGGAATCTCCTACCTGTAATTCCAATAGAGATGAAAGTGAGCGTTGTGAGCAGGCAGATAAAGTGGACTGACATAGGCTTGTTGACTCCAAGGAGGCGACCCCATGCCAGGCTAAAGAGTGGCAGGAGGCATTCAGTGAGGGGGTACAAGCCCGAGTATGCACTCGCTTGAGCCCACAGAGTAAGAACGCCCTGGACACCACCACACACAGCGGGGACCATAAGCCGCTCAGATAGCTTCCGAGAGAAGGGATTCAGGTGCACAACTCCCAGATTGTGCAGAGCCAGCAGTGCCAGGATGTTCAGGAACACCTGAGAATGAGAAATGGTGGCAAAAAGACATCAATGAATCAATAAATCTTGGATATAAAGTGTTAGCGAATGCAAAGTACATGGTGTACAAAAGGTTTAGCACATGAAAAGAGCAATTCAAACATGCAAAGCTTGATAGTATTTCCAAGTGGTTTGGTTTCCGAAAGGTAATGATGTGATGCATCAATTAAAAAAAGTGTGAATCAGATAGAGAGAAGGGATTCAGGTGCACAACTCCCAGATTGTGCAGAGCCAGCAGTGCCAGGATGTTCAGGAACACCTGAGAATGAGAAATGGTGGCAAAAAGACATCAATGAATCAATAAATCTTGGATATAAAGTGTTAGCGAATGCAAAGTACATGGTGTACAAAAGGTTTAGCACATGAAAAGAGCAATTCAAACATGCAAAGCTTGATAGTATTTCCAAGTGGTTTGGTTTCCAAAAGGTAATGATGTGATGCATCAATTAAAAAAAGTGTGAATCAGATAGAAGTTGCGGCATTAAAAATGTATTAATTTATATATAATAATTTGTAGATGTTCTTTACTTTTATTATTTGGCAAGTAACCAATAATTAGTAACCACGTTTTTCTATGTAGATCGATTTCTCGTCGCTAAACTGTTTTTTGAAACGCGTTCTCTCAGCACCGCTGCTGCTACGTGAATATGACGTATCACAACACTTTGGAGACCGAGGCGTGTCCTGAGAGTCACATAGAATACAGATTAACATGGCAGAGGTAGAGCTGTGACTTCCTGGAGACAGAACAGGTAAAGAACGTCTGGTTTTACAATTGAACTATCTGCACCATGTTGAATTGCAGACCATCATATTTTTTTCCATTGCAGCATATTGCATTGTTTGCAATTGGGGGGAATGGTATGGGTAGCTGCATCATATGTTTCTTTAGTGGATTGTATAATTGGCTATTCATTGAGATGCACCTCCTCAGGTATGGAGATGAACATCTTTAATAGATCCCTAATAGAGACCTTGATTGCAAGCGTATGTAATTCTTAAGCTTGTGCTGAACTAGAACTTTTTCTAGGCGTATCTAAGATCAGAGGCAACTTTGAAGGCCTACGCGTTTAAATGCCGCGTTCCTTAACTGTTTTTTCATAACGGCTAGATAATATTTATGTACATAACCAGTGCTTATGGATGAGTAATAATGTAATAAAACTAAATTGAATTAGAAATATTTCAGTTGCTATCTTGTTGTTATCGCGTGGTAATAAAGTCATAAAGCAAACAAACACTATTAGCATATGGTATGGCTAATAAATCCCCCAACATCTTGGTTCAGACAATACCTTGGTTGCTGTTTTGTCAGACATCATTAATATCCTTCGCAATTTATTGAGAAAACTTTTGGATGCTGGGTATTGGCTCTGGTTGATGATCTAATCTACAATCAGAACACACTCTTTTAGGGCTGTAATGTAGGTCTGAGACGAGTTAAACAGTAACAGTACCTGTATGAGGGCAAAAGGTGCAGTGTATGGGTAGTGGTACTGCGGAACTAAGATCCTGCACACGAAGTTGTGGAGTTGATCTGCGAGTGCGTACACGACCACAACCACCAGGGCAGCAGCGTAAAGTATTAATGGGGCCAGGGACTTATAGACATCACACACACATGCTCTGACTGAAGGAGGACCTCGTAAACGTAGCCAGGAGAACCTGATTGATGGGAAAAAAAAGGTCAGCAGAGTGGAAGGTGCTAATTCAAATTTGAACCTATAACACAAAATAATATAAAATACACAATAAATGTGACACTAAATGTTTATGCTAAGCAGTACACTAAAGCAGAGATTTCTTCAGGAATAATCTTCTGGGTGTAGTACTTCATTTGGAAAACTAGATTAAGGACATTAAATTCACATTAATGTGTTTTTAATTGCAGGCCGTTTTAAAAGTTTGCAGTGTGGATCAGCAACTATTGGGAAACGATTAGAAACTCAGGTGTGGAAGCAGAACGTTTTTAGACGAAAGTGGCATTTTTTTTAACTGTATCCCTATTAGTCTGGACGTAGCCTGATACTGGAAAGATTCTGTCTTTATGCCCAACACTCTAAATTCTTTGTATGGATTCCACAACATGCTAGAAACATTTGTTTGACATTTTGGTCCATGCTGAGACAATCAATTCTCCCAGTCCTGAGAGATTACCAGTTTAGATCCAATGACCATGAAGGCTTCTGAGGAATAGGAGAAATAAAATCATCTTCATGTTTCCAGTTTGAGTCCACGTTTGTTTTGTGACATCCAGAAAGCAGCCATTAGAAGATGAGTAAATTGTTGCCGAACAGGCTGTGGCATTTATGCGATTATTGATTGATATCATTGGCTGAAAGTATGCCAAGAAAACATCCCACATCATTAAATCATCTCCAAGAGCTTGAGTTTTCAAGCTTGGGGTAGGTCCATGGAATAATGTGAAATTCTGACCATACCATCTGTTTGCCCTAGCAGAACTAAAGCTTGGAAGTGCTAGCTTAGCGGTTGAGATGTTGGACGTCTGATTGGAAGGTCATGATTTGAAATCCAACCATTTACATTTATGGGCAGGCACCCTCTTCCAGAGTGACTTACAATTATCTCATTCATACAACTGAGCAGCTATGAGGTTAAGAGCCTTGCTCAGGGGCCTAGGAGTGGAAGCTTGGTGCTGGAATTTGAACTCATGACCTTTAGTCAAATTTCTTAACCAAAAAGCTACCATCCCCCACTTCTCTGCCCTTGAGCAATTCTCTTAACCCCAATTGTATGTAATAATTTATTTGGATAAGAGTGGCTACCAAATGCCCTAAACGTAAAGATTTACCAGACCATTCTGCATTTTTCCAGTCTTCTGGTCCTGTGCTTACTGCAGCCTCACCAAATTTCTGCATGACAGAAATGGAACCTGATATTGTCTTATCCTGTTGTAGCCCATCCCCTAGTTTCAACATGTGCATTCTGAGATGCTTTTCTGCTCATCGCAATCAAACAGAGTGGCTTTCTAAACTTCTGTCAGCTTAAACCAGTCTTGTGATCATATTTGTTCCTCTTTTTGATGGTTGATGTGAGTAGTACTGGTTGAAATGAGAAAAACTTAACTTGACTATTACCTGAGGCTGCTTTCTTATATGCGCATGCATGTATCCACTAAACTGCTGCCACACAACTGGTACATTAAATGACCTTATGAATGAGTATCATAAGATTGGTATGTGCTTCTTTTTGAACATCCCATTCCACATTTAGTCTTCAATTGCTGCTATAATGACTTCCACCCTTCTGGGAAGATGTTTCACTAGATTTTGTGGAGATTTATTCAGCCACTATGGTGTTAGTAAAGCCAGATACTGATGTAGTGAGGTGAGGAGGTTCCTAGTATGCAGTCAGCTGGAGATCTTCCACTCCAACCCATGTAAAACACATCTTAATGAAGCTGGATTTGTACATTGTCATGCTGGAACAGGTTGTAGAAAATTGCATGCTACTGCATCCAAAGATGTACAACTGTGGGCCTTCAACCCAAACAGTTAGGGAAATCAGGTGTCCCAATACCTTTTGTCTTTTTGTTCATTTATTGTTTTAGATATTTTCAAACTAAAATACCTGCATTATTAAATAAAAAAATTGGAAGAATACCATTTAAAGATGCTCAGATCCCGGAGGCAGCTATACCAATCCTCCATGCTTCCTGATACGTCCTGGTGGGCTTTTAAACCCTGAGCTCCTGCACATGAAAAAAAAATTTATCGTCAATGGGACTTGAGACATATTTTCTTGTATTTCTAAAAAATTCATTTAAATGAAATTGTTGGAAAAAGCAAATTGGGGTTAGAAAACACATTCAGCGTTAAACATGTGCTCTGGCTTCTCCCATTAGGGGTCACCACAGAGGATCATCCGTCTCCACACCCCGCTGTCCTCTACATCTACCTCTTTCACACCAACTACCTGCATGTCTTCCCTCACCACATCCATAAACCTCCTCCTTGCCCTTCCTCTTTTCCTCCTTCCTGGTGTCTCCATCCTCAGCATTCTCCTACTGATATAACCCATGTCCCTCCTCTGCACATGTCCAAACCATCTCAATCTCATCTCCTTTACCTTGTCTCCAAAACGTCCTACATGCACTGTCCCTCTAATAAACTCATTTCTCTGTCTATCGTCGTCACTCCCAACGAAAACCTCAACATCTTCAGCTCTGCTACCTCCAGCTCCACCTCCTGTCTTTTACTCAATGCCACTGTATTTAAACCAATACCAATTTAAAGGTTTTTTTCCCCCATGAGCTTCTTGTTGTCCAAAGCTAATTCATGTCAATAAATCATTTCATATTTTGTATAAGATTTTCTATCCAGATGTTTTCTAAACATTTATACGTGTATATATTTTATATATATATGAGACATAAAGATTGTTAAGACATAAATATACTCACTTCACTGTTACGATCTTCCTGAGCCAACCTGTGCCATACTAACTGCATTCACAGTGCATATTTATTCCAAATCTTCCTGAATCAACTGTTACTCATTAAATAAAAAAGCGTGTGTGTGTCCAGCGGTCTGTATATCTGAACGTCCCTTCCAGAGAAATGAGTGAACGATAGGATCAGGATGGACTTTGATCCTCCAAACAAGGCACACGAGCGGTAAACTGCCGCAATTCATCATTCATCATGATCATCTCTCACTTTCTCTCTTTTTTTCCTCACTCGCTTTATCTCATAAACTGAGTTCAAAAGTGTCGTGTGTGCTGTCGGATTTAATTAGGAGTTTATTTTATATATATTTGTATGTGTGTGTGTGTGTGTGTGTGTGTGTGTGTGTGTGTGTGTGTGTGTTTTCACCCACAAGGTGTGCTTTAAATATGAGGTCATTGTATAGGTCATAAACGATACAATGCTTTCTGCCCTTATCTCTGCCTATAAAATAATAAGGGTTAATGTTTGATAATGTGTCAGTACGATGCCCATAAAGGGGAGAATTAATGTATTTCTAATCACACAATAACAATTGAACCCCATGATTAGAAATCCATTAATTCTCACCCTTAATGGGCATCGTACTGACACATTATTAAACATTAACCCTTATTATTTTATAGTCAGAGATAAGGGCAGAAAGCATTGTATAGTTTATTGTCACATTGAGCAGCTCCTGTACACACATCTGTGAGGATGCAACAGCACTGGGGGGGCTTTTCATATATATATAAACATATATAGCTTTTATTTAGCATAGTGCTAAAGTGCATAGACTTTTCCAGCCATACATGCTTCATCATTGCCACACAATTGTATCGGACATCACTGGATGTGGAAGCATGAAATTTTCCTTTCATTTGAACTAGGAGACCCAAACCTGTTCCAGCATGATAATGCCTCTGTGCACAAAGCCAGCTCCATGAAGATCAGCTTTACATGGGTTGGAAGATGAGAAAGATCTCCTGATAAAGAGCTCCAAGCTCTATTAAAAACCTTTGGAATGAATGACAGAATGCTGACTGCACCCCAGGAACCTTCTCACCTCACTCACATCAGTACCTGACTTTACTAACATCCTTGTGGCTGAATGAAACTGGGATTTCATATATATATATATGAAATCCCAGCCATACATGCTTCATCATTGCCACACAATTGTATCGGACATCACTGGATGTGGAAGCATGACATTTTCCTTTCATTTGATCTAGCAGACCCAAACCTGTTCCAGCATGATAATGCCTCTGTGCACAAAGCAAGCTCCATGAAGATCAGCTTTACATGGGTTGGAAGATGAGAAAGATCTCCTGATAAAGAGCTCCAAGCTCTATTAAAAACCTTTGGAATGAATGACAGAATGCTGACTGCACCCCAGGAACCTTCTCACCTCACTCACATCAGTACCTGACTTTACTAACATCCTTGTGGCTGAATGAAACTCCACAAATTGGAATGGGATTATTATAAAATACTGTATACTACTATCTTAGTGTAGACACCTATCTTTATTGTGACTCAGACTCCATATAGCTGAATTTTATTTTATGATTTTATGCTTTCGGTATTTCAAGCTCCGGTACTGGAGTTTCTGATGAAGTCGGCATGTTCTCCGGCTGGACTGCACCATATGTGAGTGACACACTTACCCTCCCCTTTCCGCACCATCTTCCTTTTCTCTTGTCTGTTTAGTGTTGCACCATGCATCCTAAAACTATCTAATGAAGTGCTGACAAAGGAGAATCTATTAAAATACATACAAAATGTGCCTCATAGAAATCCCTTTTGTTCAGAGCTGATGTTCCACGAATATATTGCGCACCTTTTAACCAATCTGGAAAAATACTAATGCAGTGTGTTTGTGTCTGATTTGAGACACTAGTGCGCATCATGGTTTGGGATTTGGTGTTTTCCATAAAAAAGGCAATGTCGGACAGATGCTTGACTGAAACTATTAGAAACATTCACACAGAGTTGCACAAACCCATTTTCCTATGAAAAGAGGGCCATAAGTAAAGGGTGCATTATACCAAACTGTATTATATTTCATATTAGACTTGGCATTGTTCCCCTGATTTATAATTTCATATATCGAAATAAACAAAAACTCTGTAATCTGCTCTGTAAAGTTCAATAAACCGTATACTTTAGGGTACTTTAACCGTATAATTTAGAGTACAATATAGTGCAATGTCTAGTACAGTTATTCAAGCTATAATACAATACCTCTATATACTTGTAACAACTTGACACCTCTAATGAGAGTCATAAAGCTGTTTTTTTTTTCTTTTCATAAATTTGTTTTTTTTGAAGATTTCCCAAATTGGGCTGCAGCTGACTTACTGACAAATTTGGGATATTATGTAGGTGAGATTCAGTTAGATTGTTTCTCAGGTTCCACTTGTTCACTTTCATCAGGCTGAAAGCTGGCTCACAGAGGGAAGTCCTGTCAAAGTCTTTGCAGGGTAAACAAAACCAATAATAAAATACAATTAATTAATTAATGTTAAATTAGAAATGAAAATCTGTGCCAATGGAAATTTTTGCTTTTTTTTATTTTTCTAGGGAAAACCAAACCAAATCAAAGGACATCGGTAGCTAACATTGGCCTGTAAACACTAGTCTGGGTTTATTATTCATACAAATTGTGTGAGCCACCTACAGGAACATTTGTATTTGTGTGTTTCGGTTTGGTTATTTCATATAGCAAATGGCTTTTAAGTTCTTAAAACAGTCAATGTAAGATAGCCAGTGGTAAACAAAGTACAAAAACCATGAATAGTAGCAGAGATAAGCCATAATTTAAGGTAAAATGTGACTCCAGTTAAAGTAAAAAATACACCCTTTAAACATTTACTTGTGTAAAAGTACAAAAGTTTTTGCCTTAAAGTGTACATAAGTATCCAAAGTACTATGATTCCTTATAACTATAATGTTCCTGTTATCATTTTTATCACAAGATTCTTTACTTAATCACCTCGGTTTATGTGAAAAGGCTCGAAATGTGACTCTCAGCACACTGATCTATTAATAGAACAATATTAATGACTCAAACACTGATTGATTTTTTTATTTGAATGATCACGAGCCCAAAACCTTGAAGCTAATCAATTTCCTTTAGATCCAAATAAAATAACAGTAAAATGAAAAACGGTTTATTTGTAACATAGTTGCAGGTTTAAGTTGAATCAAAACTTGGAATAAACCCACTTTCGCATGAGTTTTTCTTTACTATAATGGTCTCAATATAAATATATATGGTGTATAAATATAAAATGGCCATATCAGATTTACTGTTACAGAAGCTAGTTGTATGGGTAGTTTGTGTAGTTGTAGTGTAGTTTGTATCGGAAGAAACGTATACGCGTACAAAATGTGTGCATTATTCACTTTCAGTAACGCATTTTTCCACAAAGTCCGGAAGAATATATCAATTTTCAATTAAAAAGCAATGTTTCAATGTGTGATTGTCAGTGTTTGTGCATTAATCCTATACTCTCAAAATGTTCTGCTTGATGTTGAACTGATGCTGAACTGTATGTGATCAGTAGATCCACCAAGCGCTAATTAAAACAAGTTTAGAAAAGAGCGAGCGCTCGATCCTGATTGGTGACTTGCTGAGGGTTTGAACAGTTACGTTTTTATCCTTGTAAATAAAAAAGCACGACTGTTTTCGCAAAATGTAGTTGAGTAAAAAGTACAATATTGGACTTTGAAATGTAGTGAAGTTACAGTGAAAGTCTCCTTAAATTGACTACTTCAGTAAAGTACAGATACGTGAAAAAACTACTTAAGTACAGTAAGAAATCTAATTTACTTCCTTCACCACTAAAGAGAGCTCATTATGTTTATGTCGTAAGATGTCATTCCAGAATACGTTAATATACTTTTGTTAATTAGGACAGATATATGTCTAGATATATTGCTGAAAGGCAGTTTTTGTTGGTGCACATGTGTAGAAGTTGGAGCAAGAAACTATTTTGAGTCTGGTTTTTCTCAAGGTTTTATCCTTGTACAGTCTTACTGGCTTACTTATTAGAAAAGAACTTGTAGGGACTAGTGTATGAATTTAAAATGTACACTATATTGCCAAATGTTTGTAGACATCTGATTATAAATATGTGCTTTTTGAGCATTGCATTTTACATTTAGTCCCAACTTGCCTTTATAATTTCCTCCACTCTTTTATTAAGATGTTTCACTAGATTTTGGAGTGTGCTTTTGGACATTTGTGTTCATCAGTCAGCGTTCCAATTCATCCCCAAGGTATTCAGTAGTTCGGTAGTAGTATAGATCGGAGCTCTATAACAGTCCACTCAAGATCTTTTCTTTTTAAACTTTGTAAAGCAGATCTTCACCGAGCTCACTTTGTACACAGGGGCATTGCCATGCTGGAACAGGTTTGGGTTTCCAAGTTCAAATAAACTCAAAATTTTATTATAGCGCATCTATAGCCATCCTATACAATTGTGTGCCTCCAACTTTGTGGCAACTTAGTGTATATTCTTTATATATTTCTGTAAAATTGCTTTGGGACGATGTCTAGGCTGTACAGATAGCAATAAATTGAATGTGTGTGTGAATGTGTGTGACACACTAACCTGTCACGTCCAGCTCACCCTGACTCATGTAGAGCACTTCACTCTGCCACATAACCATGGCAACGTACTAAAAAAAGGATGGGAGCAAGGGGACAGGAACAAACAAAGAAGCAAGAAAGAAAGTCACCTTTTTACTCATGGAGAAGAAACCAGCACCATGGACAGGGGCCAGATTCCACACTTTTGCTTGGCATCGTTGAGGATTTTGTTTTTTGTGGGGTGATTTGGCTCAACTGTGAATGTTTTCAGCTGCGTGTGTATGTATGCTTCACCCGTAGCGGTGAAGAAAGTTGCGAATCCCGAATGCCTCCGATCCAAAACCATGGGCATTGCACTGTCCAGGTGAGTTCCTAAAGATGCTTGTAATTTTAGCTACGAATTGGCTAAACTAAAGAAACTTTACCTTACCTCAAATGAGGGAAAAGCACTGTTCAGAAAGTCCAGAAAATTATTTATTTTCAAGGATGATAATAAAGTATTTGAATCTATCTGATCCTGCAATTTCTGCCCTTTTCCCACTTATTATTTTCAATTCTTTATAATATAATAATTCTTTATACCGCCTCCTATCTGCAGGTCTGATAAATGTCGTAATGTCTCCTCCACTGGGCTCCGGAGCTCTGTGCCAGGAGAAAACAGCGCCTCCTGTTCAGAAATGAATGGCATCATCAAACCTTCTCGCAACACCATCATTCAAGGCACCGGGACAAACAATGAAGGTTTGAAAAATGTTTTGCAGTTTTAAACAAATAAATAAATATACATAAATAATTAGGACCTTTCTACATCTTGGTTTTATCCCAGGGGTTTGGAAAGACGGCTTTCTAATGCAGTGTGTTTGAATTTAATCAAACTAAAATGAACAAAATTGTACTTTGGGTTTGTATCCTATACAGATTCAGATATATGATGCAGTTAACAACAAGTACAGAGTTAAGCATTAATACTGTGCTACATCTTTGCTGACTGTATTTCATGGTGCTACATGGTTGGGCTACAAGTTCACAGGATAATTTTTTTTTTGCATAATTCATGTTTATATTTGTATGTGTGTTTAGAGGAGCAGTTGCTTCCTGCCCTTCCAGAAAAATCTGATATTGAGAGGGGTTATGTGACCCCACAGCAGGTGTATAACTTGTTAAATGCAGAAGCCGGTGAACCAGCCCTCCATGACCCATACTACATCCTTATTCTGGACTGTCGCTCTGCAGACAGGTACCACATGCTGCCCACACGTCCATTAAAGTCCTCAAACCCATTTACCAAACACGAGTGTCAGATGAGGTGCGGTTCATCCCCTTATCTAGCTAATCTCTTTTGAAACGCAGGTATAAGCAGAGTCACTTGGTTACAGCACGCGCAAGTGTGACCGTAATTCACCCAGATCTTGGCTGCTTGATAAGCTGTGTCCAGCTCCAGGAGTTTTCCATCATTTTGCTGTATGCAGAGGAAGGACACAGTCCAGGTAACATGAATTGTGAGATTCGGGAAATTCCAATGGGGACTATTAACACACAAAGTCCAGTAAAATCAGAACAACCAATCCTACTGACTTTCCACTCTTTATCCTCTTAATCGCTGCTCTCACTTCCTCCTTACTAATCCTTTCCACTTCCTGCTTCACCAACTCCACACCATCCAACCTTCTCTCTCTCATTTTCCTCACTCACTCAAAATACTCCCTCCATCTTCTCAACACACTCTCCTCACTAGTCAACACATTTCCATCTCCATCCTTTATTGCTTTAACTTGCAGCTCATCCTTCCTAGCTCGGTCCCTCTGCCTGGTCAATCGCTACAAAACTACCAATATTACATCTGTGTAAAAACCCAAAAGCTCCATCATGCCATTCTGTCTAATTCTTATAAAAACCTTGTGTAAACAATTGTCAATTATTCCTATCCAGGAGGGACATAGTACACAATTTAATCCAAAATTATCCTCAAAAACACTTCAGCTCACCAATTTTTCTCAGTTGCTGTATTTGCAAATCAGGTTAATTTCTCAAAACAGTTCATATAAACAGCACCACACATTGGATTTCTAGCAAAAGCCTGTATTTTTCTCAAAATCCCTAAAAAAGTAATTATTTATGTCAATTACGTCTTTTGTCATTGTTCACAAACAAAATCTAAATGTTCAGTCATGTTGTCAGTATGACGGCGCTCAGTTTCAGAATTTTTTTTATATAAACTACGATTTGGGTTACAATGATTGAAAATGCACAAGGCTGAAATTCTTCTGTATGACATCTATGAATTTCAGCAACACAAATGTACACATTACTTTTTGCACTGTATATTGATTGGTGGTCTAGTGGTTAGGATGCGGCGCTCTCACCGCTGTGGCCCGGGTTTGATCCCCGGTCAGGAAACGACCCCAGTCACTCTTAGTGCCGATCCCAAGCCTGGATAAATGGGGAGGGGTTCATTAGGAAGGGCATCCAGCATAAAAACATGCCAAATTGAACATGCGGAGGATCCGCTGTGGTGACCCCTAATGGGAGAAGCCGAAAGAAAGAAGGTTTTATATTGATTGCAAGAGACCAGACAGGATTTACAGTTTTACTGTTCTTTATTAGAGTTCTTTCGTTTCCTGGTTCTTCATCCATTTTCAGAAATTGTAAATCTGTGTTTTGTTCTGTCTGTCGCCAATTGAAGGTTCACGAGATTCACTTTTTACCTGTTTTAGAGAACCAGTTGATCATTGGTTGATCTTAATGGTGTACACTCGCCTTCATTAGTGACATTCAAGATTCATCTGCACACTTTAGATAAACTAAAGATTTTGAGAAAAGTACAGGCCATTGCAAGTAATGAATCGATTGCATTGTGCTGCTTGAACAAATAGTTTGGAATGCACTTATTGGTTTGCAAATATTACAAATTGTTTGTATTACAATAAGTTTCCTCTCTTATATACAGTAGGAGGTCAAGAGACATGTGTGGACAACCCCACTCTACAACACTGCTTCTTTCAGCTGAGTACACTTGGCATGGACCCTGTGATCTTGCTTGGGGGCTACTCTGCCTTCCACACACTCTACCCTTTTCTCTGTACACCTCGGATGGTCCTGCTTGAGTCCGAGCGCCGCCTGCTCACCATCTATCCTTCTGAGATCCTCGAAGGGGCTCTGTATCAAGGTTCTGCATCACAAGCACAGGACTATCGCATCATCAAGAACCTGCACATCACACATGTGGTCAATGCCACAGCCGAGATCTCAGACGCCTTTCCAAACGTTCTGAGGTACCTCCGACTACGGCTCAGCGACGATGCCCAACAGGACCTTCGCCAGGCACTTCCAGAAGCTTCACATTTCATAGCAGCAGCCCTGAGGGGTTCACCAGGATCACCTGGAGGCCGTGTGTTAGTGCACTGCAGCATGGGACGGAGCCGCAGCTCAGTATTGACTCTGGGCTTCCTGATGGAACAGCGGCGGTGGTCTTTACTTCACGCTTTCCGTTGGCTCAAAGAGAGGCGTACCTGTGCGGCACCGAACGCCGGGTTCCTCCGTCAACTCTCAGACTATGAGGAGCAGTTGTTTGGAAGGCGTCTAACCTTGCTCGATGATATTCGGCTCTAAACAAGGAGAAAATCAGACAGAACCATTTTTGGAATAAAAGATTTTTGAAGACCTTGAGTATCTTTTGGCTTTGATG
The DNA here is from genome assembly GCA_024362625.1 of Silurus asotus. NCBI lineage: Eukaryota > Metazoa > Chordata > Actinopteri > Siluriformes > Siluridae > Silurus > Silurus asotus. The sequence goes on along the minus strand of MU551610.1, from coordinate 6,079,204 downwards.
GGGTGAGAGGGCTAGAAACTGGACAAGAACAAACTGGTAAAGTCCCAGTTCATTGGCTAAATGTAACATAAATGATACATGTTATATGTACCTCTGAAAATGTCAAAGCAGTCAGAAGAGGGTTCTCTTTTCCACTCCAGAACTTTTGGTCCCAATATTTAAATTATCCAGAGAAATTTGATCAAAATGATTTGCAATCCATGGCAGTGGTGGAGCAGTGGGTAAGGGCTCTGGTCTACTGATCATTAGTCTGAATGTCTTGATGCCCACCATCTGCTAAACTCAGTGGTTCTCAAACTTTTTTTTTACCATTTCCCACATTAGATTGGGGTCGTTTTTAAACCTCCACCTGTCCTCTGTCACACCAATGATAAATTGTTAAATTCAAATTAAAAAATGTCTAGATTATTGAAATATCAAGTTCTAAATCAATAACATCAAAGAGCATCAAGTTCAAAAATGGAGAAAATAAAAGTGTAGTTGTGTAAGATACTCTAACTAGGGTTGCAAAATTCTAGGAATTTTCAAGAATGGAAACTTTCCATGGGAATTAATGGGAATTAATAGGAATAAACTGGGAATTTTAAAAAATGCACTTTGGCCTATAACAGGAAACTTAAATAAAGTAAAAAAAAACAAAAAACATACATTTGGGTTAAAACAACCAGATTTAAAGTAATTTTAGTTTAATTTCTCTCCTGCACATTCATCAGTCACATGCACACATCACACTTAAGCACACTTACCGCCTGAAGCCACGCCCCCTACATGCACTGTGCGTTCATGCATAATACAACACACATTATTTCTTGAATCGTGCACACACAAAAAAAGTAAATCTTGGTGAATATTCATTAATAAAATTATACAAACAATTAAATCAAGGTAAATGTTTTTTATTTATTTATCTGTATTAGTTTGCATGCATGTCAGCTTATTATTAAACAAAATGTTTGTATTTCTTTTGTATAGAATACAGTTTATTTAATTTCCCAACATTTCTAATTAATTCCAATAAATTCCCATAAATTCCTGGTAGATTTCCAACTTGAAATATGTTCAAAACTTCCCAGATGAATTTTCCCACGGAAAGTTTCCGCCCCTTTGCAACCCTAGCCTTACCTGTTTTAATTTTTGTTTGTGGTTGTTTTGAGTTTATAAACTTTATTTTTAATAGAGAAAAACATACCTGAATATTAATCAAGAACCCAGACATTTATGCCGCAACTGTCATATTTCTATTTTCCGCTAGAGGGCGGTCATTCTAGGGTATCGTTGGTGATATAATGGAATAGTGGAATTGTATAGACTAGACGAGGGGTTTGTTGGTATTTGTAGGATTTTGTTTTAACCAAACAAGAATAAGGTCCATAGTAAGATCTTTATATGTACACATTTTGATATTTACATTTACATCTGCTTTTGGTAGATGCTTTTATCCAGAGCAATTCATACAATGAGCAGTAGAGAGAAGAGGTCCTCTATATATAACGGTAGTTCTCAATGTGAGTTCTGGGGACCTCTAGTGGTCTGTATAGTAAAGGCAAATGATAACGTCACATTAGCAAAATGAATAAACTGACGCTGGAGATGCGTACCAATGACACCATTGTAATTTGTAAATATTGTAAGTCGAGACATGGCCTAGTCTACCAAGGAGTATCAAAAAATGGTGATCAGTAGGGGGAATTATACTGTACTTTGTAAATATTTAACAAATTACAATACATAATTTAGCGAAACAGCAATTTACAGTACCGTACTGTATAAACGGGTGTGTGGATGAGTATATATATATGTATATGGACAGTTTGCATGTGGGGGGCGGAGCCTACGCTGCTACGTTTGTCTACCGCGTGATACGATACGTAAAATATTTTTACACTTTTGTCGTATCGCTATCGTCATTGTAAAATTGCTAAATTGTATTTCATGCTTTAACATTTTTGAGTTCTAGACCATTTTCCAGAATATGTTTATATAGAATATGAATAAAGCTTTACAACTATAACAGTAACAATTGCCATCTTATGTAATTGGAACGATCAACAACAAAATCGATCCAAAATCAATTGCGTTTTGGTATTTTTATGACATTCATTTTCGCTTTTCATGTTTTCTGAAGGACAATTATTAATGTGTCAAACTGAATATTGAGGAATTAGAAGATCCTACATAGTTTGCTATACATGGTTTGATATATTGTATATTTAGGCTAGTGAAATTTTTTTCTTTTTGGCAATAGTTAGTGTTTGTTTTGTGTATTTCTTCTTTTATAAATACATCAAAGTGGAAAACTTCTGCAATGAAATGTCCAAAATAGCTAGCTAGTTTTCCCATAATTTAGCGAAACCCTTTTTTAAAGCATATTAGCAGTAGTGGTGCTAAAAAAAAAATTAAAACAATTAAATAATAATTAATAAATAAATAAATCAAAGGGAAAATTTCGAGCTAAAGTGCTTTACATGCAACAACCTACGGCTTCTCCAGTGAATATGTTTTTGCATAAATTATTTGATACTGAATTATTGTTAAAAACGCCACATTGTAATAAAATATACTATTTATTTTATGGCCGTGGATCTCTTTCTTGGTTTCTGTTGGAGAGTGTATTGTTTGAAAGCGTGGTGAAAGGAGGTGGTACGTGGCGAGTAAACAAGAAAAGCACACGATCATAAAAATTCTTCAGCTTCTCAAACTTCACATCAGAGTAACGATGCCAGGGCGTTAAAAGGTTTGCAAACGATCTAATCTGAGAGACTCTCAGCCTAATTACAGACCTGCTCTGTAAGACGAGATGGATTGCTATCACTTTTCTATAACTTGAGAAAATAAATTATAGAGAAAGACGGTGAAGGAGGGAGAGTTAAGAGTTTAGCCATAAAAAAAAGGGAAAAAAGTCCCTGACTGCCAATTAAATGCTCATAAATGGTTCTTTGTTCATGTTTATGGTTCCCTGGGGAACCTTGAACATTCATGGAACCACCAACGGTTCTCTGTAGTGGAAAACAAGTTCTTTAGACTAAAGATTTAATTCTAGACCACTTCGATGCAGCTGAGGATGGTTTCACATGAACAGTCTAAAGATGCATGAAGGATGGATATGAGGATGATATGAGGATGGATTTGGGCTTTAATTAATATCATCAATCTGCTACAATGGTGAAGGATTGCAATTCGCATGAGGATGAGGATGGACTCCCATTTGAGTCTGGTTCCTCTCTAGGTTTCTTCCTCATTTCGTCTCAGAATGAAAAACAAAAAAATTATATTTATCCTGCCGTTCATTACACCCCAACCTGTCATGTCCTTATTCCCCACTAGAGGGCAGCGTCATACACTTTGAGAACCACTGCATTAACGTACGATTTAAATTCAATTATTGTTTAATAAAAATCTTTTTTTTTCTTAAGTTACATGTGATGAATGAAAAAATATTACCCTGCCATATATAAACAAGTAAATAAACATCATTAACAACATGTCACATGCCTCTGTTGCCATGTAAGTGTTACTTACTGGTTGCCATCTGCCTCGATTGTCATGTAAATACGAAACATGTGAATACACATCCTGTATCCTGTGCATACACATGGGCCTGTGAGGTGGGAGTTCAGCGGTTAAGGTCTTAGGGGGTTCAAGCCCCGGCATCACCAAGCTGACACTCTTGGGCCCTTGAGTAAGGCCCTTAACCCTCTTTGCTCCAGGGGTGCTGTATCAACCCCAGCTTCCTAACATTGCTGGGATATACAAATTTCATTGTGATGTAAAGTACATGTGAGAAGCAAAAAGCACCTTTTTTCTATCTATCTATCTATCTATCTATCTATCTATCTATCTATCTATCTATCTATCTATCTATCTTTCTTTCTTTCTTTCTCCAAAATGTATCAGTTTTTTGAGAAAACACATTTTAAAAATGGACTTCTGGTCTGAAATGCTTGCTTGATTTTTTGGAGCAACCAAATGTCATTTCAGCTCCAAAATCTTGTGGAACTTCTTGGAGTGGAAGATCTCCTGCTATAGAGCACCAAACCCTATTGAACACCTTTGGGATGAAGGAAAACAATGACTACACCCCAGGAACCTCCTCACCTCACTATCTAATTTTACAAACATTTAAATTTAAATGCATGACCTTCTGATCAGAAGCCTAACAGCTTATCCATTGAGCTACAACTTCCCTAACATGCCTTAATGATCTCACACAAATCTCCACAACATCTACTGGAACATCTTCCCAGAAGAGTGGAGGCTATAATAAGAGAGGGACTAAATGTACAATAAATGTAGAATTAAAAAAGGAGCACATCTGATCAGGTGTAGCAGTTCTCACAATATGGAGAAAATATCACCATATAACCCCAATCTTCTCATCCCTACACTGGCTTCCTGTTAAATTTTGAATTGACTACAAACTACCGCTTCTTACCTACAAAACACGTAATGGTTTATCTCTCATGTATCTCTCCAGTCTTCTAACACGCTACAATCTATCATGCTCTTTGAGATCTCAAAACTCCAGACTTTTAGTAGTTCCTAGAATAGCAAATTCCACTAAAGGCAGTAGATCATTCTCACATTTAGCTCCTAAACTCTGGAACAGTCTTCCTGACAGTGTTCGGGGCTCAGACACACTCACCCAGTTCAAGTGCAGATTAAAGACGTGTGTTTTTAGCGAGTTCTACACATAACACACATCACATATCATAACCTTGTGCTCCAGAACATCTGATCACATGCACATCATCAACTTGTGCTGTTAATATCATGAACAGCAGCTACGCTAATTCCTCTCCACTGCTTCTCTTTCTCTCCCCATCCCGAGGCTTCCTGAGGTTGCTCCAGCCCCAGTCACGTCCCACCTCGTGAAGATTATGGACCTTTAAAGCAGTGGAACCCAAACATCCCGAAGCATCTAGAGACGTACCAGCACCATTTGGATCCAACTTCATGTGGAGTTTGGATGTTGGACCTCTTTGTGTGTTTAAAGGCTCTGGCATGGAGAAGCTGGTGTTGGATCTGTGATGATCTCAGATGTTGAGATGTTTAATGTGTTGCTCAGTAGCTCCTGGTTCCACAAACTTTAAATAACTGTATGACTGTAGAAATGACATCACTCATAATCACACACTCCAGTACTCATGGTGGTTTTCACACTCCACGTTTCTGTATTGTTTTATATTTATAATTACACTCTTGATATCCCTCTTTGAGTCTGGTTCCTCTTATAACATCTAAGGGAGTGTTTCCTTGCCACAGCATGTCCAGGCTTCTCATCAGGAATAAACACACATCATTCACTTTAATTCTTAAGCCCTGTGAAGCTGCTTTGAGACAAAAAAGTGAAAAGTGCTATAGAAATAAACTAGAACTTTCAGAATCAGAATCAGAATCAGAATCAGGTTTATTGGCCAAGTGTGTTGACACACACAAGGAATTTGGTTCCACAAACTTAATGTAGGTGTCTAAAAATATAGACAACTGGAAAAATAAATAGAAAAAGTGAAAAGACTAAATATGTTATGGATTGCTCTAAATCATACCAATCGGATTGCTAAAGTCATAAGTTCAAATCCCAACACCACCAAGCTGCCACTGCTGGGCCCTCGAGCAAGGCCCTTAACTGCTCAGATGTAAATCGCTTTGGATAAGAGCATCTGCAAAATGTGATAAATTAAAAAATGTGTAAATGTATAAATAGTTCAAACTCAAGAATGTTGAGGTTCAAGCACCAGCACCAGTGTTGGGCCCTTGAACAAGGCTCTTAACCATCAACTGATCAGCTGTGAGTCGCTCTGGATAGGAGCTTCTGCTAAATGCCATAAATGTATAAATGGTTTACAAGAAAGAAGATGTTTCGAGGAGGTAGTAGCTGAGTAGTTAGTCCTCAGAAGGTTGGGGTTCAAGCCCCAGTTGGGCCCTCAAGCAAGGCCCTTAACTGCTCAGCTGTGAGTCGCTTTGGATAAGAGCTTCTGCTAAATGCCATAAATGTATAAATGGTTTACAAGACAGAATATTTTTTCGAGGAAGTGGTAGCTGAGTAGTTACTCCTCAGAAGGTTGGGGTTCAAGCCCTTGTTGGGCCCTCGAGCAAGGCCCTTAACTGTTTAGCTGTGAGTCGCTCTGGATAGGAGCTTCTGCTAAATGCCATAAATGTATACATGGTTTACAAGACAGAAGATGTTTAGAGGAGGTAGTAGCTGAGTAGTTACTCCTCAGAAGGTTGGTGTTCAAGCCCTCGTTGGGCCCTCGAGCAAGGCCCTTTACTGTTTAGCTGTGAGTCGCTTTGGATAAGAGCTTCTGCTAAATGCCATAAATGTATAAATGGTTTACAAGACAGAAGATGTTTCGAGGAAGTGGTAGCTGAGTAGTTACTCCTCAGAAGGTTGGGGTTTAAGCCCTCATTGGGCCCTCGAGCAAGGCCCTTAACTGCTCAGCTGTGAGTCGCTTTGGATAAGAGCTTCTGCTAAATGGCAAAAAATTTATAAATGGTTTACAAGACAGAAGATGTTTAGAGGAAGTGGTAGCTGAGTAGTTACTCCTCAGAAGGTTGGGGTTTAAGCCCTCATTGGGCCCTCGAGCAAGGCCCTTAACTGCTCAGCTGTGAGGCGCTTTGGATAAGAGCTTCTGCTAAATGCCATAAATGTATAAATGGTTTACAAGACAGAAGATGTTTAGAGGAGGTAGTAGCTGAGTAGTTACTCCTCAGAAGGTTGGGCCCCCTTTGGGCGCTTGAGCAAGGCCCTTAACTTTCTCTACAGGCTTGTGTATGTGCTGGTACAAGCTGGGATACACAAAGAAAGAATTTCCCTGTGAACCGCCCATGAACTGAGTGGTGTGTGAGTCTCTGCACGTATCACAGAGGAATCCCACCAGCAGATGGCGAGTGAGGGGGAGGAAATAGGAGGCGCAGGATATATCACGGCTGCAAAACCGGAGTGTGGAGTAAACAGTTGGAGATTCGAGTAGAGGAACCTTGAGAGCAGCTCGGAATCTGTGTGTCATCCGGTGCATGTGGACTGACTGACAACGTGGAAGGGTAAGGATTTCATTCATGATCTGTGGTCCACAAGGTTTAGGAGGTATCTCTAGTCAAATTGCTTTCTTTCTTTCTTTACTTTTTTTGTTTGTTTGTTGCATGGTTGCAACTTTCTTGCAACAAACTGGTACATTTCATCATCTGCGATTCAAGTGGAGATTCCATGACATGCATTTATTATCTTCTGGAAGTTGGTTGGTATAATCAGTGCTCTTCCTGGGAATGATATGAGCTCTACAGCAATGAAGAAAAAGTTTCTTGGGGAAAGTTTGAAGTGCACGCGCACAGTGTTAGATCTCTACTATGGTTTCATTTCCCCCTTTTTTTCCTTCTCTGTCCATTTTTTGTTCATGCAAAACAAAAATGCAGCATTTTTACACCGTGACAGCCGAATCAGGATTTCCCTGCATGTTGAAACAAGCTCAGAAGGTTCTCGAAAGTGAGCCTTGGAATATTCAGATGCGCTCGTGCAAGAAGATACCCGGTCTCGCGCACTGCCTTTTTGTGCCACTATTAAACCCAAACTCAGTGCACTGCACTCCTCCTCCCTACACACCTATCGCTCCTTTTTACCCTTCAGTCTCCTGTGATGTGGAGATCCGAAATGGAAATTCGTTCCCTGGAGCAAGACGAGGAAGCAGGAGGACATGGAGAAGGAGGAGAAGAAGGAGGAGGAGGGGGAGAGAAGGAAGGAAGGGAGGGATGGATGAACACGTGGCAATCCGTTCCAGCGCTCCTCGCTTTTAAAATGATTTCAGGTCTCCATGCCGGACCCGCAGATCGTCACGAACGCACATCTGGCCTGATGTTACATCACGTGACGTCTTTTTTTGTTTTTTTGTAAATGAAAGCGGATTATGAAACTCGAACAGCAGATATGCATCTGGACACGATTTTATTTATATCTGAAACTCATGGATTCCCACTTTTTTCTACAGAATGATAGAAAGTTATCATTTTTATTGGAAATCATTTCGCATGTGGAAGTTGATCAGGACAACTGGCTGAAGATCAAGAGAAATACAAGATCAACCAAAATACTGTTTGCTCTAATTTTTAAGATGTTGGACTTCTATTCAGATGGTTATGAGTTAAAATCCCAGCGCCACTAAGTTGCCACTGTTGGGCCCCCAAACATGGCCCTCAACCCAAACATCAGATATTCAGGTGCATACATGGGATAATTTGAAGTCACTCTGGATGAGATTTATACACGTGAATTCTCAGAAAGCACCAAACTTTGGAAAAATAATTATGCAGACACCAACAAGTCATGAATTTATTTTACAGTGAAAAGATTTACAGACATGATTTTTATTTATTCTCAATAATCAGTAAATTATTAAAAGAGTGTGTGTGAAACCGTGGAACTGCATTCAAGATATCAAAAAAATATATATTTATTCTTAGGAAAATATATTTGTAATTGCCATTCTTTCTTTCTTTCTTTCTTTCTTTCTTTCTTTTATTTTCTTTCTTTCTTTCTTTCTTTCTTTCTTTCTTTCTTTCTTTCTTTCTTTTGCACATTTCTTTTTTTCTTTCTTTCTTTCTTTCATTTTCTTTCTTTCTTTCTTTTATTTGCTTTCTTTCTTTCAATCCTTCTTTCTTTCTTTTTTTTTCTTTTTTTCTTTCGATCTTTCTTTCTTTCTTTCCTTTGGCCTTTCTTTCTTTTATTTGCTTTCTTTCTTTCTTTCTTTTGATCTTTCTTTCTTTTTTTCTATTGATCTTTCTTTCTTTTATTTGATTTCTTCCTTTCTTTCTTTCTTTCTTATATTTTCTTTCTTTTATTTTCTTTCTTACTTTGTTTTATTTGCTTTCTTTCTTTTGATCTTTCTTTCTTTCTTTTGATCTTTCTTTCTTTTATTTGCTTTCTTTCTTTCTTTCTTTCTTTCTTTCTTTCTTCCTTTCTTTTTTTCTTTCTTTCTTTCTTTTTTTCTTTCTTTCTTTCTTTCTTTCTTGCTTTCTTTCTTTTATTTGCTTTCTTTCTTTCGATCTTTCTTTCTTTCGATCTTTCTTTCTTTCTTTTTTTTTAACTTTCTTTCTTTTATTTGCTTTCTTCCTTTCTTTCTTTTTTTTTCTTTCTTTATTTTCTTTTCCTTCTTTCTTATATTTTCTTTCTTTCTTTTATTTGCTTAATTTGCTTTCTTTCTTTCTTTCTTTCTTTTTTTCTTTCTTTCTTTCTTTCTTTCTTGCTTTCTTTCTTGCTTTCTTTCTTTTATTTGCTTTCTTTCTTTCGATCTTTCTTTCTTTCTTTTTTTTTAACTTTCTTTCTTTTATTTGCTTTCTTCCTTTCTTTCTTTTTTTTTCTTTCTTTATTTTCTTTTCCTTCTTTCTTATATTTTCTTTCTTTCTTTTATTTGCTTAATTTGCTTTCTTTCTTTCTTTCTTTCTTTTATTTGCTTTAATCCTTTTAATACAACATTTTATATATATTTATATATATTAGATTAGATTAGATTAAACTTTATTGTCATTACACATGTACAAGTACAAGGCAACGAAATTCAGTTTAGGTCTAATCAGAGTTACATAAGTTACATAAATTAAATAAAATGATATTATAGGAGTAATTTACAGATGTGTATGTACTATGAACATTATATATATATATATATATAAATTTGGTGCAGGGCTTTCAGGGCTTTCAGTTCGGTAAACACATTACTAAATACAATCCTCTTTACGTGCAGGGTTAAACTCTGAGTTCCCTCAGGAATGTTTTAAGTGGCGGACCTCAAGTTTGTTTAGTTTCCACCTCACACTTTAAGCACATCTTTGGTATCTTTATTAAACTTGAAAACATACACAAAAACGGCAGAGGTATTAAAATAAACGAGAGTTAGCGCAGTGTCACTGTATCTGTCACTCGCTCCGTACCAGAAATACCATTGTTTGCCACATGCATGAAAACCAAAGAATCCAAAGGGCTAGCGTTAGCCGCTAACCAGGAAGTGGCTTGTAGCTAGCGCTGTGAATTTTTTAGCTTTTCATGTACAGCTTTAAGAATTTCTCTTTGGGGGAGAAAATCCTGACAATTCCACATATTGAGGGAGGGAATGAATGAAGGATGGAAGAAATGTCTGCTGTAATAAAAAGAACAGTTATGTAGAACATATCTTTAGAAAAGTTTATATTAAATGTAAAACACACACACACACACACACACACACACACACACACACACACACACACACACACAAACACACAAACACACACTATTTTAATTTTGATAAAGTATTATAAAATATTAATGTATATATTATTTAACCAAGCAGGCATTTCATTGACATTTAAAAAAAATGTAAACATTAATAAAAAACACACACACACACACACACACACACACACACACACACACAAACACACAAACACACACTATTTTAATTTTGATAAAGTATTATAAAATATTAATGTATATATTATTTAACCAAGCAGGCATTTCATTGACATTTAAAAAAAATGTCAACATTAATAAAAAAATATTAAAAGCAATTTTATGTTTATATATATACATATCTTGTATTTCATCATATTGCATCATATCCTATTTAGATTTGCTTGATTTAGGACTACACACGTGTAAAGCAGATGGTGAACAGATTTGTTGTGACCTCTCAGTCACACTGTGTGCGTGTGTGTGTGTGCGTGTGTGTGTGTGTGTGTGTGTGTGTGTGTGTGTGTGTGTGTGTTTAACACATTGCTGAAGCATTCCTTCACTCTCCTCCTCCTCCACGTGGCTCCTTACACAACCAATGCCAGTGTTTGTTTAATTAACAGCACACACACACACACACACACACACACACACACACACACACACACACACAAATCTGTCTTGTTTCAGGCATACAGAGAGCATTCTTGAGAGTTCACGAGTACTCACACGCAGTTTTGTAAACACACACTCAATCACACATTAGCGTTTTCAGAATTTATTCTGAGTGTGTGATAAATGCAGTGTGACAGATGTATGATTGCTATAAGACAGCTTTATGAATGCTGTTTGTCTGCTTTATAAATACTGCATGCATGCTCTATGAGATCTTTCTGATAGATGTATGATTTCTATATAAATGCAATACGAATGTTATATGATAACTGTATGTCTGCTGTATGAATGCTGTTTGTCTGCTAATGATTGCTGTATGAGTCTCGGTGAATGCTGTATGAATAGTGTGAATGCTGCATGCCTGCTAGTTTGAGTTCAGTATGACTCTTGAGTGAATGCTGTATGACTTCTGTATGAAGTCCCTTTGAATACTCTGTGAATGCTGTATGACTCTTAAGAGAATGCTGTATGACTCCTGTATGAATGCCCTACGAATGCTGTGTGAATGCTATATGACTCTTGAGTGAATGCTGTATGACTTCTGTATGAAGTCCCTTTGAATACTCTGTGAATGCTATATGACTCTTAAGTGAATACTGTATGACTCCTGTATGAATGCCCTACGAATGCTGTGTGAATGCTATATGACTCTTAAGTGAATGCTGTGACTGCTGCCTAAATACGTTTTTACATAGATACTGTGTGAATGCTCTATGAGTGCTGTATGAACAGGGCTGTGCACTGAATCCTCTCAGTTCAGCTTCACTTGATCTTTTCTGTGTGTGTATTGTGTGTATTGTGCAGTGGCCCAGATCCTATTCACCAGGAGGACAATAGGGACCCAATGTGTTTGCAGTAAAGTGCACTATAGTGAAGTGAACAGAGTTTTTACTCATCTGTTCTTCTCTCTCTCTTTTTCTTCCTCTCTCTCTCCCCCTGTCACAGAATGGTGCTGTGCTGGTTAATGTTGAGTTTGGTTCTCCAAACTCTCCACGCCCACAATGACTTCTTCACATCTATTGGTGAGATACGTCTTTTCATTTCACTTCTATAATAATGCAGTTAAATTATAAAAAAATTAAAGTTTTGAATACGAATTAAAGGTATAAAAAGGTATTAAAAAGGGTCTATCTATCTATCTATCTATCTATCTATCTATCTATCTATCTATCTATCTATCTATCTATCTATCTATCTATCGAATGCTTTATGACTGCTATATGATTTCTATATGTTTTATGAATACTGTGTGAGTTCTGTATGACCGCTATATGAATCTGTATAAATGCCCTATGAATGCTATATAACTGCTATATGACTCCTGTATGAATGTTTTTAAAATACTGCGTGACTGCTATATGACTCCTGTATAAATATATATGTATATAATTTTTTTTTCTCTTACTTAAGAATCTTAACTGGTTCTGAGTTGTTTTTACCTACGGGGAGTTATTATTCATGCCAAAGTATATCCAAGTGTATATTTCTGATCTTTGACCTCTAACCCTTAGGCCAGATGACGGACCTGCTGTACACAGAGAAAGACCTGGTGACATCGCTGAAAGATTACATCAGAGCCGAAGAAAAGAAACTGGCGCAGGTTAAACAGTAAGTTGGTGTTTGTGAGCACACTAGTACACAAGTACACACACGATCGAAAATACAGTGAACTGAGCGTAAATAAATTTAATTATTTTGTTATTATATTATAGAATATAGCTGTATAATGATAACTACATAATTGCTTATTTAACTCACCTCCCATTTCTTCACCACCGCTATTCCTTGTATAAATAAATAAATATGTACACGTATTTGTACCTTTCGATTCCTTTTTTCTTATTTCAATCCTTTTTACGTGCGGAACATAGTTACAATCTTAGTTTCCCTCAGGAACATATTAAGTGGCGGACCGCAAGTCTCCGCCTTGCGCTTTCAGCACAAACTAGAGTTAGCGCAGTGTCGCTGTGGCTGCTCACTCTGTACTGGAAATACAATTTGTTTAACGCATCCATGAAACTGCTAAAGAATTTCTAGCGCTACCGTTAGCCGCTAACCAGGAAGTGAGTTTTATGTCCAGCTTCAACAATTTTTCTCATAAGGAGAAAATCCTGACAATTCTGCATATCGAGAGAGTGAATGAATGAATGGATGAATGATAGAAGGAATGGAGACACTTGTTAAAGTATGCGGAAATAAATAGAAGAGTTAAGTAGATCATATCTTTAGAAATGTAAATATTAAATGTAAAACACACACACAGACACTCATACACACTTACATACACATCTGTATTAATCGAAATGGGGTCTAACAAATGTAAACAATTAAAAAATCAATTTCATTTGTGCTAAATTAATATATTACTCAGTTTGATCAATATAAGAAAAAGTGAATTGAATTAATTGTAATGATTAAAAAAAATCTTTTATAAAATGTTATAAATTTAAAAATGTATAAGAATTTTGTGTACTGTTACACCCCTAATATATACATTTATATATTTTATATATACAGCAGGTAAAATAAGTATTAAAAACCTCATCATTTATCCCAGTAAATATATTTGACATAAAATCTTTACCAGATGTTGGTAACAACCCATACAATCCACACATGCAAATAAATCAAACCATAGGTGAGTCCAGTACCTACAATATCTTATTATTGCAAAACTTACAGATGGTATTGGTTACAGAAGGATTTCTAAACGTCTGAATGTTCCTGTGAGCTCTGTTGGGGCCATAATCCAGAAGTGGAACAAACATAATTTCACTATAAACTGGCCACAAGCAGGGGCTCCTCAAGATTTCTGACAGAGGAGTGAAAAGAATTACCAGAAGAGTTGTCCAAGAGCCAAGGATCACTTGTGGAGAACTTCAGAAAGACCTGGAATTAGCAGGTACTGCCAAGGCCTGTGTGCACGCTCACCATGCAAGACTCCATTTCTGAAGAACAAACATGTTGAAGCTCGTCTAAAGTTTGCTGCATAACATTTGGACAAGACTGTGCAATAATAATAAAGTCTGGTCAGATGAGACCAAAATGTAACTCTTAGGATGCCATAATTCACACCATGTTTGAAGGACAAATGGCACTGCACATCTCCCCAAAAACACCAGAACAACAGTGAAGATTGGAGGTGAGAACATCATGGTGTGGGGCTGTTTTTCAGCTTACAGTACTGGCAAACTTTATATAATTGAAGGAAGTATGAATGGATAAATTAGACATTCTTGATCAAAAATCTGCTGCCATCTTCCTGGATGATAAAGATGAAACGAGGGTGAACATTTCAGCAAGATGATGATCCCAAACACACAGATTAGGAAACTCTCAATTGGTTTCAGAGAAAGAAAATAAAGCTGCTAGAATGGTTCAGCCAATCACCTGACCTGAATCTAATAAAATAATCTATAGAAAGATCTAAAGATCAGAGTTTAGAGAAGAGACACACAGAACCTTCAAGATGTGAAGAATGTTTGTGTAGAAGAATGGGCCAAAATCACACCTGAGCAACGCGTGCTACCAGTTTCTCCATACAGGAGGCGTCTTGAAGCCGTCATTACCAACAAAGGCTTTTGTAAGAAGTATTAAACACATTTCAGTAAGTGTGTTCAATAGATTTTATTACAAATAACTTAATGTACATCTACGGTTTGATCTTTTTGTATGTGTGGACTGCATGGGGTCTTACAAACATCTGGTCAAATATTAATGACAATAACACCTTAAGAAATATATTTACTAAGAAAAATTATGTGTTCAAATTATTTTACCTGCTTACCTTACCTGCTTACCTTAATGTACCTGTTGTACATTAATTTACATTGCACACGGCCACAATATGAAGTTTTAAATGTAAGTAACAGAGCACAACAGTGTCCGAGGTAAGGGCAGTTTAAAACTGTTTGGTAGAAATACAACTGTGTGTGTGTGTGTGTGTGTGTGTGTGTGTGTGTGTGTGTGTGTGTGTCAGATGGGCTGAGAAGTTGGACTCTTTGACGATAACGGCGATGGAGGACCCTGAGCGCTTCGTAGGTCACCCGGTCAACGCCTTTAAGCTGATGAAGAGACTGAACACAGAGTGGGCCGATGTGGAGAGTCTCGTACTCAGTGACACCACAGACGGTACGTCTGTCAATCTATCCATCCATCCATCCATCCATCCATCCAACTATCCACCCATCTATCTATCTATCTATCTATCTATCTATCTATCTATCTATCTATCTATCTATCTATCTATCTATCCATCCATCCATCCATCCATCCAATCATCCACCCACCTGTCTGTCTGTCTGTCTGTCTGTCTGTCTGTCTATCTATCTATCAATCTATCTATCTATCTATCTATCTATCTATCTATCTATCTATCTATCTATCTATCTATCTATTTATCTATCTATCCATCCATCCATCCAATCATCCAATCATCCACCCACCTGTCTGTCTGTCTGTCTGTCTGTCTGTCTGTCTGTCTGTCTGTCTATCTATCTATCTATCTATCTATCTATCTATCTATCTATCCTCACTTGTATCTCTCTCTCTTTCTCTCTCTCTCTCTCTCTCTCTCTCTCTCTCTCTCTCTCTCTCTGTCTTTCCCTCTCTTTCTCTTTATTTCCTCTTCCTGTTACTCTATAACGTTATGTCTCTTTCTATCACCTTGTCTTTGTCTCTCTCTCACTGTGTGTGTGTGTGTGTGTGTGTGTGTGTGTGTGTGTGTGTGTGTGTGTGTGTGTGTGTGTGTAGGTTTTATCTCGAATTTGACGGTACAGAAGCAGTACTTTCCCAATGATGAGGATGAAAAAGGAGCAGCGAAAGCTTTACTGCGACTGCAGGACACGTACCAACTCTCAGCCAACACCATTTCTACTGGAGATCTGCCTGGTATGTGTGCTCGTGTGTGTGCTCGTGTGTGTGCTCGTTATGTCAAAGAAAACTCAAATCATGTTTAAAGATCATCTACTAGCAAAAAAAAGAAAAAGAAAAACAAATGAAAATATTTCTTAACTCTCTGGTGACCAGTCCATGAATCCTGGCATTATTATCTTGGAACAAATCAACAACTATAAAGATCAATAAAGTTCCTGAGCATCTCACGAACTATAAGGATGGATTTGAACTGTGATTAACTCTAATAAGTCTGGTTCCTCTCAAGGTTTCTTTCTCCAGCCATCTCAGCCACTGGCTCACTTATTAGGGATAAACTTTCAATTATAAGGAATCAACTAATAGGCACTAAACCTATACTATTATACAACTTTTATTACCACTTTATCTCTCTAAAGCTGCTTTAAGACAATGTCCATTGTTAAAAGCGCTCTACAAATACAAATGAATTGAACTGATGCAACCTCACATCATAATGCCTCCCCCACCAGCTTATATAATAGGCACTAAGCATAATGTATAATTATATGGGGTGGGTGGTATCTTAATGGTTAAGGCATCTGACTTTGGATCTGAAGGGTGTGAGTTCAAATCCCAGGGCATACACCTGAGCAAGACCCTTAACCCCAAAACTGCTCAGGTGTATGAATTGTACGTCACTCTGTATAATGGCATAAATGTAGCAAAAATGACATCATCTCAAAATGTTTGTTCTGTCCTGGAAGGTGTGGTCCATAAGAGCCGTATGACGGTGGAGGACTGCTTCGAGCTGGGGAAGGTGGCGTACTCGGAGGCGGATTACTACCACACCGAGCTGTGGATGACTCAAGCTCTCAAACAGCTGGACGAAGGAGAGGACTCGACTGTGGACAAAGTGACCGTCATGGACTACCTCAGCTATGCCATTTAC
Organism: Silurus asotus; assembly: GCA_024362625.1. Lineage (NCBI taxonomy): Eukaryota > Metazoa > Chordata > Actinopteri > Siluriformes > Siluridae > Silurus > Silurus asotus. The sequence goes on along the minus strand of MU551610.1, from coordinate 6,062,531 downwards.
CAGCAGGGCGAGTTAGACCGCGCGCTGGAGCTCACCAAGAGGATGCTTAAGCTGGGTAAAAGCACACCAAACACCCCTCATAACCAGATGAACTTATTTTAGATAGCTTTAGTCTGTTGATTATGTAATCTATATATTTCTGGTAGCTTTGCGTCCATTATCAGAAGCAAATCAAATTTAATTGGATTGAAATTCAAGACAAAATACCTTCTAAAATAAGCTTCTGTGTAATTTGTGGAAAAACAGTTCTCTAAACATTGAAACAATCAAACTGAGTTCTGACTCCGCCCCCTATATACCGAGATCCGGTTGAAGCTAACGTTGTTTCTGTGCACACGGGTTGCCAGATCCCACACACCAGCGTGCCAACGGAAACCTGAAGTACTTCGAGGTCCAGCTTGAGAAGCAGAGGAAAGAGGAAGAAGCTGCAGAAGGTCAAACGGGAGAGAAGAGACATGTGGATAAACGGGATGTGCAGATGAAGCGCTCCAGAGACCCACTGCCCGAGAGGAAGAGATACGAACAGCTATGCAGAGGAGAGGGAGTGAAAATGGTGAGGAATTTTTTGGAGGACAGTTCAGCCTTCCTCATAGTTTCTTCCCTGTTCGCTTCAATAAATAATAACACAGTGCTAGTCAAAAGTGTGGAAACACCTAGTGTTTCATGTTTTTTGAGAGACACCTGCATGTTCCTGGGGTTTCTATTTAAAAATCCCAGCATGAAGAACAGTTTTACACACTCCGGACAGTTTGTTTCTCTAAACGTTCAGCTAAAATACTTAAAACTCTCCAAAGATGTTCTTCATTAGTTGGAGATTTCTTTACAATCCTGTTCATCCTAAAGCGCACTACAGATATGCTTCTTCGTCTTGTTGCACGGTGAAGTCGGTTCCATTCAGACGCATTCCAGATGCAATTGCATGGTGTGAGATGAAGTATGGATTTGGTTTCCATGTTGGTTCTTTTCACATTCCGGAATAAGTCTCCAACTTTCCCTGCTCCAGAATAACCCCAAACCATAAAGCTTCTTTTCCATGTTTGACTGTGAGCTAACAATTTCCGTCTTACACAGCGTCTTCTTGTTGTGACTAAATGTCCAATTTGGAACCCACAGAATTTTCTTCCACTTATTTACTGTCCAATTATTTTTTCCTTTTATCAAGTTTGATGCATAGAAAGCAAAGGAACATGCACGTGTCTCAAAAACATAAAAATACCCAGGTGTTTTCACACTTTTGAGGGACACAATATATATTTAAAAAATGAAATTAAAACTTTTTTATTTAATTTAATGTAATTTTTTTAACTTTTACTTTTGAACTTTTTTATTTAACTTTCAGAAGTTATAGTAGCTATAAACACACATTCACTTTTACCAGCGTCTCTTTCTTTTTGTCTCTTTTGAATGCTAAAAAACTGCAGCCTCTCATACTACAGCGAAAACAAAGAGTTACCGGAGTTTTTTTTTTTCTCAACACTGTTGTGATGTTGATAAAACTGGAGGCTCCTTATGTTAATGAACATTTTGTCCTACCGACTGCTTTCATTTAATTTATAAACTAACTAAATAAATTAGAATAAAAAGACAGATGTACAAATCCTTTCTTTAATTATTAGGCTTAGATTTTACAGAATATACATTAAGAAAGTCCCTGTAAACTAGCTGTTGCTATGGAAACCGTAACGTATTAGAACATGTGCACTGATGTAAACCTGTGAATTGAAAAAGAGCTGTTCTGTCATAGTGAGACGATAATAATTATAATAATAATGCATTATTTAAATTAGTTTATTTTCTAATGAAATCTCTCTCTCTCTCTCTCTCTCTCTCTGATTGGCCGGCAGACTCGTCGCAGGCAGAGCCGTCTGTTCTGCCGATACGTCGACAACAATCGCAATCCTCGTCTGCTGTTGGCTCCCATCAAGCAGGAGGACGAGTGGGACCGCCCACACATCGTCCGCTACTACGACATCATCTCCGATTACGAGATCGGAAAGGTCAAGGAACTCGCCAAGCCCAGGGTAGGTTCCGGCTCTCTGAACTAGAGCTGTGATTGGTCGCTGGTTGTCACGTGATTTTTTTTATTTTATTGGATATTGCATTGTTTGTACAATACTTGCTTCCTGGTTCATACCTGAGTTCTGACTTACACGTTTACAGATAAACATTTTAATAAAAGTTTATTGGGTTTGTTTAAGCTCCGCCTACTCAGCTGTGAGAAACGATTAGTTTGACTCCGCCCCTTGAAACTTTCGTTAGCAGATTCCTCAATGATTTCTGATTGTAAATGTTGCATGATTTTAGTTGGTTTTTTTTTTTTTTTGGTGAAAGATCTAGAGATAGAAAGAAGAACATGAAAGAGACTGGAGAGAAAGGGAAAGAAGGGGGAAAAGGGGGAAACTTTAGCGAAATGAAGAAAGAGAAAAGCAGCACTGATGAGTGAAAGAATGACAGCAATGGAAAGAGAGAAAGCATAATGGGAAGGAGAAAGAAAAAATAAATAGAGGTGGAGAAACACGGAACGAGTGAACGAGAAGATGGACAAGAGAAAAAAGATTTAATGAAAAGAGTGAATGGGAGAAGGAGATAGTGAAGAAATATATAGTGCTGATGAAGAGGAAGAAAATAGATAGATAGATAGATAGATAGATAGATAGATAGATAGATAGATAGATAGATAGATAGATAGATAGATTTCTATATGGAACAACAGCTCCTCCGATTTAACTCCTGTTTTGGCTCCGTAGCTCCGGAGGGCCACCATCTCGAACCCCGTCACAGGCGTGCTCGAGACCGCCCCCTACAGGATCAGCAAGAGGTAAACTTCGAGGCAGGAAGGGATGCGTAATAATCACGGAACTCCACAGCATGATCACGTGTTTATCCAGAATCCTGCTGGATTTGATCTGGAGAGTTTATAGCCCAGGATATTTCGACTGTATTTGTGATAAAACTGAAATTCCCACATCATGTGATCTTGCTGAGGAGTTCTAAAGCGATGTACGATGTGAACGGACGCCTTGCGCTTTGCTTTTTTCCCTGCCGTCGTTTTTTCATGACTGCGGTGCAAAAGGGGACCTAAAAAAAATTACAAATACAAATTTTCCCATTGGAATTATGGGAAATTTCAAATTAGGACAACGGAGACGAATTGACGCAATAGAATGGACGAATTTGTTATATATTTGCTGCCGTAGATTAAATTTGTCCCTGTTTTGCTCTTTCCCTTTTTCTTTCTCTGTTTTGTTTCTCCCGCGTCCCTCCATCCTGTTTTCTGCTCCTGTTTTGTCTCTTTTGTCTGCCTGTTCTTGGGATTAGCTAAGGCGTGCCACAGTGCATGACCCAGCTACGGGAAAACTCACCACGGCTCAGTACAGAGTCTCCAAAAGGTAATTCAACTCAATTCCATTGAAGCGTTATTTAAAAGCAGAAAAGAGCAGAGCAGAACAGGACAGGACAGGACAGAGCAGAACAGAACATAAAACGACAGAGCAGAACAGGACATAGCAGAACATTACAGGGCAGAGCAGAAAAGGACAGAGCATATCATAACAGGATAGAGCAGGACAGGACAGAGCAGAACAGGACAGAGTAGATCATAACAGGTCAGAGTAGAACAGGACAGGACAGAGTAGAACATAATAGGACAGGACAGGACAGAGCAGAACATAACAGGACAGAGCAGAACAGCACAGGACAGAACAGAACAGGACAGGACAGGGCGGAGCAGTACAGGACAGAATAGAACAGGACAGAGTAGAAAGATCCACATGAAGATGAAAGGGGGGGGAACCAAGAAAGAAAGATGACTAGAAAAGACAGGGCAGGAGAATGAGAGACAGATTGATAATGGACAGGAGCAGAACAGGACAGAGGAGAACTGGACAGAGTAGAACAGGACAGAGTAGATCATAACAGGTCAGAGTATAACAGGAAAGGACAGAGCAGAACAAAACAGGACAGAGAAGAAAACAAAGCAGAACAGAACAGGACAGAGCGGAGCAGAACAGGACAGAATAGAACAGGACAGAGTAGAAAGATCCACATGAAGATGAAAGGGGGGGAAAGGGGGGGGGACCAAGAGAGAAAGATGACAAGAAAAGACAGGGCAGGAGAATGAGAGACAGATTGATAATGGACAGGAGCAGAACAGGACAGAGTAGAACAGGACAGAGTAGATCATAACAGGTCAGAGTATAACAGGAAAGGACAGAGCAGAACAAAACAGGACAGAGCAGGACAGATCAGACCATAACAGGACAGAGCAGAACAGGACAGAGCAGACCATAACAGGACAGAGCAGAACAGAACAGGACAGAGCAGAACAGAACAGGACAGAGCGGAGCAGAACAGGACACAATAGAACAGGACAGAGTAGAACGATCCACATGAAGATGAAAAAGGGGGGGTATATATAGACAGACGTCTCACACGGCCACACTGAAGTGGTTTAACCAAGCCTGCTCATTACGTGTGTGTGTGTGTGTGTGTGTGTGTGTGTGTGTGTGTGTGTGTGTGTGTGTGTGTTGGGTGGAGTTTCTGTAACCCAGTCTGGATTCATGTGTAGGTTTATTGTGAGGCCTACGTGAGCGGACACACGCTCAAGGGGAAAAAAGTGAAGAAGAAAAAAGAAACATTTTGTATGAAGGGGATTTGAGAGAGAGAGAGAAAGAGAGAAAGAAAGAGAAAATGGAAGAGTGTAAAATGAAAGGGATAGTGGGGAATAGCAAGGAACAAGATGTAGCAGCAGATAAAGAGGAAGAATGATATAAAGAGATAGACAGAGATGGAAAGTTGGGGAAGAGAAAAATGAAAGAAACAAGAGAAAAAATTAGGGGTGAGAAAAAATAAAAAGGTGGAGAAAGACTGAAACATGGGGTGAAGAAGAGAGTAGGAAAAGAAGATAGATAGATAGATAGATAGATAGATAGATAGATAGATAGATAGATAGATAGATAGATAGATAGATAGATGGGGCAGGGACAGAACAGAGTGGGAGTGAGAAAAACGATTGGAAGAGAGAAGGAGAGAAAGAAGAAGAGGGAAAAAAATGCAAAAAAACAAAAGAAGGACAGAGTAAGAAAGAGGAAAAGGATGAGCTGTTGGTTTACAGTGATAAGAGATGAATCTCTGTTGAGTCTCAGTATGACAGAGAGGAGATGTGGATCCTCATTGGCTGAGATTGATATGGGAATGAGAAATCGTCCAATCAGAGCACAGCTTTCTGTAGGCAGATATTACATCAGTGTAGCTGGGATTCAGTATTTTGAGATCTTACCTTCTCCCTCTTTCTTTTTCTCTTTCACTCACTCACTCACTCACTCACTCACTCACTCACTCACTCATTCCTTCTCTTACTCATTCTCATTCCCTCTCTTTTCTCTCTTTCTCCTTTTTTCTTTCTTTCAATCACTCACTCAATCACTGTTTCTTTGTCTGTTTCTTCCTCTTGCTCTGTCTGTCTGAGTGAGTCTCTCTCTCTCTCTCTCTCTCTCTCTCTCTCTCTCTCTCTCTCTCTCTCTATTCCCCCCCCCTCCATCCCTCTCTCTTTCTCTATCTCTTAATCTCTTCTACTCACTCATTCTCTTGCTCAGACTCAAACACTCCTGGCTTCCACGTGGATTTGTATTATTTTTAGCTCTGTGCATTAAATAAACTTTTTTAAACTTCACAATCAACTAATAAGCAAAATCTATAGGATTTTTACTAAATTATTACAAATTAAAGCCCAAAATATTTCTAATAACGAGTTCATTTGAAGCGCATAAGGTTTTTGCTACGCACCTCATTATCATAAAAAGTGTTGTGATATATTAGCTCACTCGTTCAAGTACCTACTGTGTGTTTTAGAAATTAGCTAGTAACTTGAAAACCACAAGATCTTTTGTATATTATTAGTTAAATTATACCACAACCATGAAGTGTTTTTTATATAATTAGCTAGAAACTCTAAACCACAAGGTTTTTTTTATATTAGCTAGTTACTTTACCCTCATAATGTTTTCCCCAGTTTGCTAATTGGCTAGTTGCATTTGTTAAGTGTATGAGAGCGAGATTTACACGTCAACCTTCCTGAGCTGTGTTTATAAACCTGTGTGGAAGCATGCTAGTCCACTAATATGGCTAACACCGGACGCATTAACAACCGAAACAACAAATAACATCAGATTTTGTTTAACAGAGTTTCTGTGAAGGTGTTTTTTTGTAGTAATTCACACTGATTTTGACCTTTCACCCTTTAGTGCCTGGTTAACAGGTGACGAGCACCCAGTAATCGAGAGGATCAACCAGCGTATCGAGGACGTCACGGGTCTGAACATGCTCACAGCCGAGGAGCTGCAGGTGAAAGATTAAAACCAGACACCTGGTGAACGTTTAGGGGGGAGACTTTTACTTGGGGTTGTACGTGGATGCTTGAGAATTAATTGCTTTTGATAATGCGGTGATTTATTTCATGTTTGATTAAGTTTCAATTTAATGTTGTTTTTTTTTAGGTAGCAAATTATGGTGTTGGAGGACAGTATGAGCCACATTTTGACTTTGGAAGGGTGAGTTAATTTTTTCTTAAATAGATTGAAAAAAATTTTTTTAGTGTTTACATGATGATGATTATTTGTATAATTATTGTTGTTATTATAATTACCATTATTGTTATTATCAGTTTTGCCACTACCATTATATTATATAACGATAGATGGATAGATCGATCTCTCTGTTAACTCTGTGTGTGTGTGTGTGTGTGTGTGTGTGTGTGTGTGTGTGTGTGTGTGTGTGTGTGTGTAGAAAGATGAGCCAGATGCATTTAAAGAACTTGGCACAGGAAACCGAATCGCCACCTGGCTCTTTTATGTAAGTCATTGCTCCCAACAATCACTCCTCCATCCACCTGTCTGCTTTTTATGACCTCTGTCACCATGTGTTGTTCGGGGCCCTCCCCCACGCACACACACATACACTTACACACAAACACACACATACACAATGGAGCTTAAGAGGTTGAAGAATGGAACGTCGGTTCGATCAGGATCGACTCTGAGCCCTTTCCTGTTTGCAGTGGTGATAGACAGGTTGATGGACGAGGTCAGACAGGAGTCTTTCTGGACTATGATGTTTGTGGATGATATTGTGATTTGTGGTGAGAGTAGGGAGCAGGTTGAGAAGAGCCTGGAGAGGTGGAGGTACGTGCTGGAGAGAAGAGGAATGACAGTCAGTAGGAGTAGGACAGAGGACATGGGTGTGAATAAGAGGGAGGGCAGTGGAGTGGTGCGGTTGCAGGGAGAAGAGGTGGAGAAGGTGGAGAAGCTCAGGTACCTGGGGTCAACAGTGCAAAGTAACGGAGAGTGTGTTAGAGAAGTGAATAAAAGAGTGCAGGCAGGGGGGGAGTGGGTGGAGAAAAGTGATAGCAGGAGTGATTTGTGATAGAAGAGTATCTGTGAGAGTGAAAGGGAAGGTTTATAGGACTGTGGTGAGACCTGAGATGTTGTATGGTTTAGAGACAGTGGCATTAAGTAAAAGACAGGAGGTGGAGCTGGAGGTAGCAGAGCTGAAGATGTTGAGATGTTCGTTGGGAGTGACGACGATTGACAGGATTAGAAATGAGTTTATAAGAGGGACGTTTTGGACACAAGGTGAAATTGAGATAGTTTGGACATGCGCAGAGGAGGGGCATGGGGTATATCGGTAAGAGAATGCTGAGGATGGAGCAGATGTAGGACAGAGTTAGGGGGTATGGACATGGATAATTCGATGTGGCAACCCCTACTAGGATCAGCCGAAAGGAGAAGAAGAAGAAGATCTAGCCATTCCTCCATCCATTTGACAATGCCCCACCCTTTTATCTAGCCAACCATCTGTTCATTCACCTACCATCCATCCATCCATCCATCCTCTGTCCATCCATTTATCTGTCCATTCAGCTATTTATCTAATTACCAGTTCAAAATTACAGCAACTCATCCATCTCAGATTTTTCACATTTATTCTGTTTCCCACTGATTTTGGTTCTAAATGCTCAGATCTGATTTATAAGTGACCCTCGGATAAGGTCACAATACTAGCTTCAGTACATGTACATGTTCTATCATGATTATATTATCCATTTTTGACCATTAAAACGATTGAAAACGTTTAAATATTGAACCTGTCGAATTTGATTCTACAGATGAGCGACGTGGCAGCAGGGGGCGCTACAGTTTTCACAGATGTTGGAGCTGCAGTTTGGCCCAAAAAGGCAAGACCTAATTTTTTACTACTTTCACAAATATATACTAAGTTAAATAATAGTGTATATGTGTTAACGTGTGTGTGTGTGTGTGTTGCAGGGAACAGCAGTATTTTGGTATAACCTGTTCCCTAGTGGAGAGGGGGATTATAGCACGAGGCACGCCGCCTGTCCTGTACTGGTGGGCAACAAGTGGGGTGAGCTACAGTTCTCCATTTAATATCACCATTTTTACTACATTTCAGCGGATTTTCAAATAAAAAATATAAAGTACAAAAAAATTATAATAAAAGCATAAAAATAGGGATTTAAAAATACAAATAATAATATATATACTATAAAAATATATATATATATATATATATATATATATATAGATACATATACATATGGACATACACTGTAAGGTCAAAAGTTTGTGGACACCTGATCATAAGATTGGGTGTTCAGTAGGGTTTAAAACTGTATAGCAGTAGATCTTCCACTCCAAATATGATTGAATGAAATTGTTAGATGTTTGGATGAGTACATGCATGAACGGATGGACGTATAAAAAGAGGGTGGATGAATGGATGGAATAATAGATGGATAGGTCTTTTAGATGTTTTTTTTCCTTCATGAGATTTTTTTTTCTCATTCCAGTGTCGAACAAATGGGTCCACGAGAGAGGGCAGGAATTTAGGCGACCCTGTGCCCTCAGTGAAACCGAATGACGAACAGAAAATCTTTCTTCCTCCTCCTCCTCCTCCTCCTCCATCCATTACACCTTCAGTACACTGACAATCTCGAATTAGATTTGCCGTTGCTCTTTATTTTTAGAGCAGCAACTGGTCTGTTTCACATGTAGAAATGGTCAACATTAAGGACACACACACACACACACACACACAGAGTCTAACAGAGTCTAAACTTTAACCACTGAAGCGGCCAAGCACTCCAAACATAAAAAATAAAGGAATTAAACACAGGCGTTGTTTATGTAAGAGTTCAACTCTGACCAAAGGAGCCATTATATATACAGAAATAAATCAGGGTTGGACCGTTCCAGCAGACGTTCAGTCTTTTTTTTTTTTTTTACAAAACCCAAATTCCTGGTGTGACCAAGTGTTATGTTTTTTCCCTTTTTTTTGTTTCTGGGTTTCATTTTTATTTATCTGAAGAGGTCAAAACCTTTCGTGTTGTTTCGTTGTCTGTGCAAATGTTATAAAAGTGTCGTGTTTTCTATGGAAATAAAAAACAATGTGCCTTTCATGAGTCGAACTCCTTTCTTTCTGTTTGTCAAAGGCGGATACTATAATCTTGTCGCAAATCTTTTGAGAAAAGTTTGGACGCTTCACCATAAGATGGACCCTTTTTTTTTTTACATCACATTCCACATTAAATCTGTATTTCCTGTTATTATAGCCTCCACTCTTCTGGGAAGATGTTCCTCTAGATTTTGTGGGGATTCATTTAGCCACAAGGGTGGAGGTGAGGTGAGGTGAGGTGAAGGTTCCTGGGGAGCAGTCAGTGTGAAAAATCCACCCGAAAGATGTTCATTAGGATAAGAAGATCTATAGCAGGAGATCTTTCAGTCCAACCAATGTAGAGCAGACCTTCATGGAGCTGGATTTGTGCAGCTTAATACGGTCATGCTGGAAGAGGTTTGGGTCTCGTAGTTCAAGTGAAGAAATATTTTTGAATGCTCCTGCATCCAAAAGGCGTCCAATATAATTGGGCGTCTCCAACTTTGTGGTGACGGTTTGTAGAAGAACCACATATATGTGAGAAATTCAGGTGTTTATTAGTCCAAACACCAATAATCTCTAACAAGTATATTCAAATAATTATTTGATTTATATAAGCACCAATTTTAAGTGCAGAAAATAGTAGTACTGATGGGGAGTATTGATTCTGGAAGCATTTAATAAACATTAAATCTGATCAGCAAGTGCTCTAGAAAGTGCTCCTACATGAAAAAAAAAACATCGGTATGAAAAGAATGTTCACAGTTTTTGTGTTTTCCATTACTTTATTTTTTCCATTTAAATTAATTTGTGTATTTAAACCATGTTTTCTGTCCATCGACCAGAATAGTTGAAAATACGGTTTAGCTATAGCGCTCTATATTCTAGAGCAAATTTCATTAAAAAATTCCAGTATTTTGTTTTTACACAAAAATTCCACTGTGCAGGATATTCCATAATCAGGCCATGAATGCTGCAGAATTTTTTTCACCCACCTGTAAAAAAACCAAAACAAAAGAAACGTTAATAAGATTAGCAAGATTTTTTAATTTAGTGCATACAAATGTGTGCCATAAAAATGTCCCCTCCACTTCCACCCGCTCCAGCATGACAATGCCCTGTGTATAAAGCCAGCTCCATGAAGATATGCTCTCCATAGGTTTGACCAGTGACGGGTGGTCTGGGAAAGCAAAGCCTTCTCTGCTTAATTCTAATATTTGTTCCATGAAATTGTATTAATTTATTCCCAACAGTTTATTCTCTTCAGTTCGTAGCGTTTCTCTCGGCTGCACTGCTTCCAGTACTTGTGTGTGGATGTTAGATTTTTTGTCCAATCAGATTTCAGCCTCTATGTGCTGCCATGTGAATCTAATCTGCTCAGGGCCTTCAGAATCAGTACTGCTGAGAATATTTTCAATGGGTCTGTTTCTTTAACCAATCAGATTTCAAACTCGCCTCACAGGCCAGCTAGCTAGCCCAGAATACTGTCGCAATTTTTCCATCCTCTGATTGGTCGGTCAGAGGGAAACTGTTACAGTCAAGTTCAACTGGAAAAAACAAAACGTGTGTAGCTACATTAATACACCTGAGTTTGTCTTTTTTATGACTACAGAAGAAGATAAATTGATTTGAAAATCTAGACATGGTGAGGAGGTCGGCCAACCATGAAGCTAGCTAGCTCGTCTCAGCCAGGGAAAGGGTTTGTTCACCACTTCCAGACCAGTGAATATGAGCGGTACCACTGGATTACAGCCTCTGAGGAGCGTTTCACATTATGAGTCTGTATCTCTGGTGAGACGGTTGGATTTTATTTTCATTTCATGTTTTTGTCATGTTGTTAGACAAATATTGATTCTGAACTGCTCCAGATGTTGTAGGTGCACAGTTGTGGTTGTAGTGTAGAGGTTTGGAGTCTTAACTGGGTTTCTTGCTTCAGTAAAATGGTTTTCATCAGCCTTTAATAGCCAAATTATTGATTTTTTTATTGCACATTATTGTACACACCTTTAAACTAGAGGATAGCTGGATGCTGTGGCAATCCCACACTGGTTTTTCCTGTTCCTCGACATCTTGATATAGCCTTTGTCACCCCAATCGAGACCCCAGCTGTGAAAAAAGGGAAAGAAAGAAAGAAAAAGGTTGTTTGTGAGTAATTTAGGGGTAAGTATATATAAAATTGTGTTAACTGGTGCTATTCTGACCACGTGCATCAACATGTCTGCGATTTGGGAATGGAGGGCAGTGCTGGACGAGGTCAGTAGTACCTGTGTGTAATTTCCATTAACGAGTGTTTTCTGTTTTAGTGAGCACCAAAGAAAAGATAGAGGGAAAGGAAAGCTTTGAGTAAGAGAACTGAATAAACAGAGGCATGTTGGGGAAGTGGTAGCTCAGTGGATATGATGGCTGACTTCTGATCGGAAGGCCGTGGGTTCAAATCTTACAACCAAAAACCTGCCACTGCTGGACCCTCAAACAAGGCCCTTAACCCTCAGATGCATATTTGTGATAACAGTCACACTGGATAAGGTGTAAATTGGTGTGTAGCAAAACGAAACCTGTATTATATCACCATCACTTTTTATTTTTACCTGTTCTTGACAAGCCAGTAGTCTTCTCCATTATCAGTGCCATATCCAACAGCTAAGACACCATGATCCAGGTCCATACTGCTACACTCGGGCTCATTGTAGATTCCTTGAATCAGTTAAAATATCATGCATATTGTTTTTTTTATTTTTCAGATTGCTCTGGAGGCATTGGGAGGAACCAATTAGAGATTTAAGAGATTTACCAGATGTATAGAACTGGAAAGACTCGTGACCGGCGTCAATGGCGACAGAAACGGGTCCGACAGTTGCCACGGCTTCCTGTAGAGCTTTTTCATCTTCACTGTTTATATCCACATAGCCAGTGCAAGTGGCTCCCACAGTGTCTGGTTTAAACCTGCAGTCCCCATCCTGTAAAAGGAGAAAAAGGGAAAACTTAACACATGTAACTGAAAGCTTGTGGCTTTAGAAATAATGGCTAAAAAGGCAAGTAAGGGTTTGAAGCACTACAAGTTGTCCCCATTTGAAATTTAACATTTGACTCACGGTGGCTTCATAAGGGTAGGACTCCTCTGTGTCAATTCCTTTGTTGTCCTTGATGTAATCGAAGGCCTGGTCCATCAAACCACCTCCACATCCCATGTTTCCATATTTCCAAGAGCAGTCCACTAACTGCTGTTCACTCAGTGACACCAGCTTCCCTGTCTTCCTAAATGTCTGACCTTCCAATGACCCGGTCTGAGAGAGGAAAGTTGATATGTAGAGAAAAGGGTGAAAAAAGACATCAGACAGTCAAGAAAATGTCTTCTTACGACTGCATGAATGACACTTAATACATGTATTATATTTCGTTCGTTACCAAACTCTTTGTTACCAAACACTAAGTAGCTAAATTAGGATAAAATCATGATTCATTCGCAGCCTGTTCACCATTAAACTGCTGGTTACTTTAAAGCTAACCTTCATCTGGAGATCAGAGGGAAACGTATGTGAATATTCGATCTGGTAACTGGTTGCATGTGTCAGATTTATTGTGTGACTCGACCTGTGAAAATCTGTTGCTATCAAACATCGTTTACTTAATCAGCTGAGTCGATGTGATGTGAAGATCAAATAGACCAAATGATGGAAGGTTTGTGAAGAAATTTACTTATATATATAAAATATATCCTGCTCTTACCGCACTGAAGGCCCAGCAAGAACCACAAGCCTTCTGGTCTTTAACATCAGTCACATAGCCCTTCTCTCTCCAGTCCACAGAATCCGGCAGAACAGCGCCACCTGCCGGTCGAAGGAATGTAGCTGCACTGTGGGTCTTGGTTCTGTTGAAGAATCCCAAGCAGCCCTTGAAGACAGACTGTCTGTACTCCTGGTTACTCTTTTAGAGAAAGAGAGACATTAAACATTAGATGGTGAGGAAGTGGGAGGTCAATAGTTAAGGCTCTGATCGGACGGTTGGGGGTTTAAGCTCCGATGTTGCCAAGCTGCCATTTTGGAGCTTTTCGTCTATATGGCTGCGTGAAGATGATTTGTCTATTATATATATATATATATATATATATATATATGTAAAGATATGATTTGCTATCATAATAATATTATAATAAATTATATTTAATCCACAGACATATTTACACAGTTCACTATTTTATTTATTTATTTTTTTTAAAGCAAATTGACTAGTGATCTTCTCCATGTTGTATAAAAGGTCAGATTTTCCTTATACCTTTCATATGATGTCCTTTGGATTGATCATTAGCTTGAAGGCATCTGCCATTACAGCATAAAGAGGACCAAATCGTAAAAAAACATCTTACGTAAACATGTAAATATTTTGAACATTCAACTTTCCATGACTTGTTGCTCATGATTTTGTTTGTACCATACATTTTTATGTTAATTAATTAACACCATAAACATGCACTATATGGATAAAAGTGTTGGGACACCTGACTTTTCCAGCAATATGTGTTTTTTTTCACACTGTTACCACTAAGTTAATGCGACCCAATTTTATAGGACGTCTCTGCATGATAATTTTCCCTTCATTTGAACTACAAGACAAAAACCTGTTCCAGCATGAAGATATGCTTTACATGGGTTGGAGTGGAAGATCTTGAGTGGTTTGCTATATAAAGACCTCAACCCCATTGAAACTTTAGAATGAATTGGAACGCTGACCGCACCCCAAGTTCACCTCTATATTTACCTGACTTTATAAATGAATCTCCAGCTAAAACTGAATCTCCACACACCAAAATTTGGTGGAACATCTTCCCAGAAGAATTGAGGTCATTTATAACAGGAAATGGTGAAGAAATTTGGAGTGGGATGTTCAAATTGCACAAAATTTAATGGCCAAATGTCCACAAGCATTTGTCCAAATAGTGTGTGTATTTCTCTTTACCATGTCTGCAAAGAAGTTCATGCCGAGTCTGTAGCTCTTAATTCCCTGATCAGCCAGCATGTTGTGGACCAGGACCAGCTTTCGGTTTTCCATCCAAGTCATCTTACGTTGCGATTCCTCCTCTACAGTTTTATAGATCTTGCCTAGAGAAAAATAAAATAAATAAAATGTATTAATTTATCAATTAAAAAAATATTGTAATACAAAATATTAATAAAATAATTGACTAAAGAAAGGTATATAATATTATGTGTGTATATATATATAAGACTTCTTCTTCTTGTTCTTCTTTCCGCTCCTCCAATTAGGATTCGCCACAGCGGATCATCCGTCTCCAAACCCCCCTGTCCTCTACATCTGCCTCTTTCACACCAACTACCTGCATGACTTCCCTCAACACATCCATAAACCTCCTCCTTGGTCTTCCCCTTTTCCTCCTTACTGGTGGCTCCATCCTCAGCATTCTCCTACTGATATTCTCCATGTCCCTCCTCTGCACATGTCCTAACCATCTCAATCTCACCTCCCTCACCTTGTCTCCAAAACATCCTACATGCGCCGTCCCTTTAATAAACTCATTTCTAATCCTGTCCATCGTCGTCACTCCCAATGTAAAACCTCAACATCTTCAGCTCTGCTACCTCCAGCTCCACCTCCTGTCTTTTACTCAATGCCACTCAATGCCACTTTTACTCTATCTCACAGATACTCTTCTATCACATATATATAAATATATTTTATTTAATTGAATATTCTCACCAAATTTTAGTTTCCAGGCATGAAACTCCAGGTCTTCCAGAGAGATGCTGGCTGCACTGGCCAGAGCCACAAGAGTCGCGATGATGATCAAAACCCTCATTCTGCAAATAAATCAATGTTTTAGGTGTAAGAGCAAAATAAAATGTCAAAATTCACATTCTGTTTTCACTCTCTCCAGGCATCCTTCTTATTCCTCTCAGTTGTCCAGAAATACTGAAAAACTGTCGAATCAACAATATTCTCTTGTCGGTTAAACTAAAATCAGCGCAGAGCCATTTTCTAAAGGATGCATTCAAGTGTGTGTGTGTGTGTGTTCCATACCTGATTCTGCTGAACACCTTATGAATGGATAGTTGTCATAGGCTTCCTGATTTTATATGCAACCGTGTCATTGCCCTAGTCAGGTGCTTGTCACACACAAAACACAAGACGTGCACACCCAATCAAACGTACCCACGTTTATTGCTGATATGGCATTATTTAACATGAAATGTCTGACAGTCAGGTGGACATGACCATTAGAGAACTTTATTTCCTTCTCTGCTGAATCAGGTACAGATACAGTGCTGTCTATATACAGATACATTATATGGTCAAAATATTTTTAACACCTGAGCATAAGATCAGTGTGTGCTTCTTTTTGAACATCTCATTCCACATTAAGTTGCCATTTGCTTTTATAATAAGATTCATTCTTCTGTGAAGATATTCTGAGTATAGGAGTGTACCTGTAATTAAACAAAATGTAAACTAAAAGATGTGCAAAAACAGCATGTAAACAGTTTGTAATAATAAAGTAATATAATATGGGTGGTGCTGAAGACATGGATGTGTGAAGTGAGTACGAGTGTGTGTTGAGTCCGGGTGTTGGTCCTCTGGATCTCTTTAGTTTTGTCAACGTGGAGAGACAGGTTGTTGTCTCTACACCAGGCTGTTAACTGTTGCACCACCTCTCTGTATGCTGACTCATCGTTCTTGCTGATGAGACCCACCACGGTTGTGTCATCGGCGAACTTGATGTGATTCGAGCTGTGAATTGCTACACAGTCGTTAGTCAGCAGAGTGAAAATCATTGGACTGAGTACACGTCCCTGAGGGGCTACAGTGGTCAGTGGTCCTAGAGATCCTGTTTCCGAACAGAATTCATACAAGTTACATTTATAATTACTGTTCAATTTCAACCAGCAAGTACAGTGTTTAGGGTACCTTTTAGCAATGTAATGTCATTTGAAACCAATGGTCTACAGTAAGGAAGTAAATGTAATTCGTTACTGTACTTAAGACTTTTACTTTAAATTCACTACACTTCAAAGTCAAACTTCTTACTTTTTACTTTTACATTTTGCGAAATCAGTCATTCCTTTTTATTTACGAGTGGATATAAACGTAACTGGTCAAACATGCAGCAAGTCACAAATCAGGGTCGAGGTTCAAAACCTAGCACCACCAAACTGGTACTGCTGGGGCCTTAAACAAGGCCTTTAACCTTTAACTGCTCAGTTGTAAGTTGCTCTGGATAAGCGTGTCTGCCAAATGCCATAAAGGGAAATGTAAATATATAACTTTCCAGAGCCAGAGAGCCATCATCTCATGCTTTAAAGTAAATCAACTTGGCTTTGAAAAAGATGTCCACCTAGCCAAACTCATCCTGAATCTACTACACCACCTGTTGTGCAGGTGCCAATCTTCCAATTAACCATGTGATTCTTAATAAAGCACAACACACATAACAGCAATTAAGGATGTTTTCAGGTAAAATTGAGGGCGATTAAGGACCTCATGCCAACCTTGTATGAGAAAATCAGGACGTGATGGAATCTCAGAACTATAGTAAGATCTCGCAAGATAGTTGTATGTGTTTGCATTTACTAATAATGAAAGGGTTAAACAATCACACCTTAAGATGATTGCGTATGAAGGGGTAAATGGACTTCCTACTGGCTGGCTGTTTCTCTGAGCTTGGTGCATCCCCAAGTAATTAAGTACAAATACTTTGTTACTTTACTTCTTCTTCTTCTTGTTCTTCTTCTTCTTTTTTCAGCTGCTCCCATTAGGGGTCGCCACAGCAGATCATCTGTCTCCATACCCCCTGTCCTCCACATTTGCCTCTTTCAAACCAACTACCTGCATGTCTTCCCTCACCACATCCATAAAACTTCTCCTTGGACTTCCTCGTTTCCTCCTTCTTGGTGGGAAGCCTGGTCCGTGTGGTCCGATTTAACAGATGAGCTCCTGAAGCTTAAACTGCTGAAGAAGTTCATGCTGTTGATACTCGACAGGTCACAACTGTTTTGGCAGCAAAAGATTATTTACAATATTAGGCAGGTGGTCATAATGTTTTGCCTGGTCGGCAGCCAGAAGGTGATGCCTGGTTGGTGTACTAATGTGCTGATTGTTACATATCTCTTTCTGCCATTTCTGCCTGGTCATGTGAATCAAATGTATTTCTCAAAACCTCAATACTCAAACATAAACAGACATCAAGAATGTCATTATTTGACACTTTAGATGTGATGGGTTTAATTTAATAAAAGTTAAGCATAGGATATATCTAGAAAATCAGGCTGACAACTGCCAGAGGCAAAGATGAACATTGCGCCACAATATGGACAAAAGTATTGGAACACCTGACCTTTTCCAGCTATATGTGGTTCTTCCCCAGTCTTTTAGCAAAAACCTAGAAGCACACTATTGGATAGAATGTCTTTGGATGTTGTAGCATGAAATTTTACCTCCACTGGACCCAAACTTGTTCGAGCATAACAGTGCTTCTGTGCTGAAGCCAGCTCCATGATTATATGCTTTAAATTGGTTGGCATGGAAGATCTCCTGCTATAAATCTCTAAACCCTATTGAGCATGATGAATGTGAAAGCTGAGTGCACTCCAGGAACCTCCTCACCTCACCTAGCTGACTAAATGAATCTCCACAAAATCTAGTGGAACATCGTAGAAGAATGGAAGAACTAGAGACTTAATGTGGAATGGGATGTTCAAAAAGAAGCACATTCTGTACCAATGTTATAGTAAGGAGTCCACAAACCTAAGTCCTGTTTTGCATCTGCAAGCCTTTAAAGGGCTCTGGGATTTTCTAATCTGACTTTTCTAATCTGACAATTATCAAAGGTTGATCAGCATAAAGGAAAAAACACTGATATTCAATATGAAGGTTTTATTAAGTTTTATTGAACTGATTGGTATTGCTAAATAATTCATTACATTTGTGCTAAAAGCATTGATTAGTATTGATAAGAATTTTCCCAGATTTTGGTAATACAATGTATAGCAGCAATGAAAGACAGTGTACCAATACCTTTCTGCAGAATTATATTAAATATGAATGAATTATTCTGTGTTAAACATTTCTAATTAAAAATTCTAAAACAAATAGACAGTAGGATTAGTCTGAGGTATAAACACATTTGTGTCTGTGAGGTTGTAAATCCTCCTGATGATGGAGGCAGAATGTTATGGTACGGAATTTTACAGTACTGCAGCATTGCGTTGGATTTCCGACACCGAATCATTAAATAGATCCGCTCCACTCGTTAGATTTTTCAATTATTCTGCGATTGGCTAATGAGGTATATCATTTATTGTGAGATATTTGTTCATATAGAAGACACCATCTAGAAGTCTTGAATAAGACATCTTATAAAACGTATGTTTAATAAGACATTAAAGAGGAAAAGACTCCAAATGATCATCCATCACTGTTTATACCTTTAAACCAGAGGATAACTGGCATGTGTGGCAATGCCACACTGGTTATACTTGTTCCTTGACATCTTGATATAACCGCCATCGCCCCATTGAAGACCCCAGCTGAAAAATAATAAAAGAGGTAGTGTGGAGATCAGGGTTTAATATAGGCCTGTAAAAAGTTTTAAAACACCTAGGTTTTTTTGTCATTTCAAACACATGCATGTTCCTATATGTTGTTTAAATTCAAAGGTAAAAACACACCGGAATTAAACAGTGAATGAGTGGAAGAAAGTTCTGTGGAGTTCAAATGGGAAATTCCTGTCATAACAGAAGAACTTGCATACGACGGACAAACAGGTGAGAAGATGTGATCAGACTGCCTCACCCCCACAGACAAACATGGAGGTGGAAGATCAATGGTTTCATGGGTGTTTTGGAGCGGGGAAGGTTGGAGACTTATTCCAGAAAGTGAAAGGAACCAATATGGCAACCATTCCATACTTCAACACCATGCAAATGCGTCTGGACTTCGGCTCATTGGAACCGACTTTATCATACAACAAAGAGAAGCTTACGCCAAGTTCTGTGAGAAATAAATCTCCAACTAACGGAGAACATCTTTGGGGAGTTTTACAAGAGACACGGCAAAGCATTTCTGAACGTTTGGAGAAAAGAACTGTCCACATGCTGAGAGTGTGTAAAGCTGTTCTTCATGCTAAGGGAAGATTTTTCAATGAAAATAATATGGATAATATGGATTAGTTAAACATCTGGATATTTGTAGATTTGTGTGGTCGAAGTCAATCTTTATGCCAATAAATGACTGAGTGTGTTGCATAGAAACGAAAGGAACATGCATGTCTCTCAAAAACACTCTTGTAAATTATATGTGTAATTATTTTTGATTTGTGTTTAGTTTTTCTGTTACCTGTTCTTTACCAGCCAGAAATCCTGTCCATTTTCAGTGCCATAACCAACAGCAAGGACACCATGATCAAGGGAAGTGCTGCTACATTCAGGCTCATTATAGACACCTATTTATATTAAAACAATAAAAGAAAAGGTTTAATCATTAAATCAAATGGGTAAAAGAATCTCTAATGTCTATGTAAATGCATAGACCTGCCTAAAGTTCATAAAATATACAGTAGCTTTACTGCATTATTGGTTGCATTAGACTTACCTGAGTGATAAAGCTGGAAAGATGTATGTCCTGCATCTATGGCTACAGAAATAGGTCCAACAGTGGCCAATGCTTCCTGCAAGGCATTCTCTTTCCCGCTCATTATATCTACGTAGCCACTGCAAGTGGCTCCAACAGTGGATGGATTATATCTGCAAACCCCATCCTGTCGTGAGAAAAAAGAGAAGAATTGACTTAAACAAGGCTAAACGGATCCAATATTTCCATTCCAGTTTGAATTTAATGGGCATTTTTAGTTTTCCGCTTACCCGAGCTTCATAGGGGTAGGAGTACTCTGTGTCCAGACCTCTATTGGCTTTCACGTATTCAAAAGCCTGATTCATCCAGCCTCCTAAGCAGCCCATGTTTCCAAAGCTTCCAGAGCAGTCTACCAGCTGCTGCTCACTAAGTTCCACCAATTGTCCAGTTTTTCTGAATGTCTGACCCTCCAATGCTCCGGTCTGAAAAGCAAAATACAGACACTATACATTTAGAAGATGAGAAATAGGGATAAAGATTGGATCGCAGAACATTGAATTGTTACTCTTTTGGATTAAAATGGTAAGCAGAGGAAGCGCAAAATACACCATATGGACAAAAATATTGGGAATTTTCCAGCCATAGGTGCTTTTTTCCCCAAACTGTTACCACTAAGCTGGAGGCACACAACTGTTTAGGAAGACTTTGGATAAAAATAAAAAAAATATTTGCATTCACTTTTATTTGGAAACCTGAGCATGGCAGTGCTGTTGTGAACAAAGCGAGCTCCAAGAAGATATGGTTTACATTGTTTGGAGAGAACGATCTTGAGTGTCCTGCGATTGAGATCCGATCTCAAAAGTATTGAACGCCATTGGTATGAATTGTTCACGCTGACTGGACTCCAGGTTTCCTCACCTCCACCAGTACCTGACTTACACCCTTATGGCTGAATGAATCTTATACAAATCTCCACAAAATCTAGTGAAACATCTCCCCAGAAGAGTGAAAGTTATTATACCAGCAGAATGGAGAATAAATGTGACGTTCAAATAATGTATACAAAATCTGGTTGCCAGGTGTCTACAAACTTTTCTATATTGAGTGTATAGAGTAGAAAGTGATATTGTCATGTTCTGAATTCAAATTGCTTGCTTTCTAAAACACTCCTGTTCCTCCTTACCGCACTAAAAGCCCAGCAAGAGCCGCACTGCTTCTGGTTTTTAACATCAGTCACATAGCCTTTCTCTCTCCAGTCCACAGTGTCTGGCAGAGAAGCTCCTACTGCCTGTCGGAGGAATGTAGCTGCACTGTGTCTCTTGGTGCCGTTGAAGGATCGCAGGCAACCCTTAAACACAGACTGTCTGTACTCCTGGTTACTCTGGTCGACAGAAAAACAATAGGAGGAGGTTATTACACATTACTTCACTTTGAGCACAAAATTGGGTATACAATATACACAAGACTATACCTAGATACACAAAATAAATATAGATTTTTTTTAAATTACCATGTCTGCAAAGTAGGTCATGCCAAGTCTGTAGCTCTTAATTCCTTGGTCAGCCAGCAGGTTGTGTACCAGGACCAGCTTGCGATTTTCCAGCCATGTACTCTTACGCCAAGACTCTTCTTCTATAGACTTATAGACCTTACCTAGGATAAAAAGCACACACACACACACACACACACACACACACACACACACACACACACACACACACACACAATGTAAAAAATACTTTACTTTATTTGATTGGCAGATGATCATATAAAAAAACTAAAAAAGTGCCAAATTAAATCTATCTCTCTCTCTCTCTCTCTCTCTCTCTCTCTCTCTCTCTCTATGTATATATATATATATATTGAGTTTGGACTCGTATAATATGCCTATAATTAATATATATGAATTAAGATAAATACCTCAAAAATGAATAATTGTATAAAATGAGATGTCTACATCGATTTTCTGATATATTAATTAAAAAAGGGCAGTAAATTCACTCTAAATAAAACTGGACCTTAGTTGTATATAATTATTAAATTACTACTTTCATTTTAATGATTAATTAATTTTATAATAAATTAATAATCCTCAATTAAACACTTTCAAACAAGGTGTAATTAATAATTCAATACATTTTCACTTCACTTTTTCCCCGTTCGATACTACACTAATAAATAAATCTCATGAACGTGTAGGAACCTGTCTGATCTTAACATCTGGGTTTGTACACTGCCTTTGCTGCTGCTCAATAATCCAAATAGCAATATTTTCTGAAACACTTGAAAAACTGAGTTGAAAGTTCCAGAAGATTTCTTACCGAACTTCAGCTTCCAGGCGTGAAACTCCAGGTCCTCCAAAGAGATGCTGGCTGCATGGGCCAGAGCCACGAGACAGCCGATAACAAGCAACACCTTCATTCTGCAAAGACTGAGAAGATGAGAGATCTTCGTTTGTGATGTGAACTAAATATCATTTGTTTTTTTGTTTTGTTTTGTTCCATTCTCCTAAATGTTACTCCTCCTCACCATTACACACATCCTTTTCCACTGATTGAACGGTTTCACTTTGTTCAGAGTCTCACAAATAGGAAACGCAAAAGTGAAACCAACTGCCTTTATTGTCAGACTTCTTATATGTAGATAAAACTAATGGCTAAATGTTAATTTACTTGTACCTGTTGCTCAGCCTAAAAAAAATATAATTGTGTGTATGTGTGTGTGTGTGTGTGGTACATACCTGTGTGCAATTGTGTGTTCAATCTCTGAATGAAGAGCTTCCAAGATGTTCCTGAATTTATACAATGTGGTATTGCAGATCTGGTCAGGTGCTTTGTCTTACAAAGCCACAAAAACATATTTTTACTGGAAAGCTGCTGTATATAGCACATTTGATATGAGGCAACTATATGAGTAAATATGAGGAGATGTGTGACCACAGATTATAGAAGTTTTCATTAGTTTAACCTCAAGAATGATTTAATGCTTTTCCATAGCTTGAAATTGTGTGTGAAAGTAAAAGAAAAAATACGTATGCGTGTAGAATATTAAGACATTTTCCACTTTAATTCAACAGTCAAAATAATAATAAAAATAATAATATAGTCAGACATATGTAGAAATCCATTTATCAATCTTATGATCCCAGTTCTCAAGTTGTAGAACACAAAATATATATACACACAGTAAATATATATAAACACACACACACACACACACACACACACACACACACACAACCAATATATATATATATATATATATATATATATAATATTTTTCAAGAAGGAATTTCGCTGTAATGTATATGTTACAAATAAAGGCTATTCTATTATATATACTCTCACATATATATACACTTTCTAAATTATATATATATATATGCGTACAGTGAATTCAGAAAGTATTCAAACTGCCTTCACTTACTTTTAATGTTGCAGTCTGATACTTCAATCATTCAAATTCAACATTACATAATGCCAGTGAAAACTAAATTCTAGAAATATCTATAAATCTTTGAAATAAAAACTAAATAATCCCATGTACATAAGTATAAAGACCCTCCACTCAGTACTTAGTTGAATCACCTCTGGCAACAACTACAACCTTAAGTTGTTTTGTGTATGACGAACGCCCAAATTCTCCCCCGAGCGATCAGTTTGTTCAGCGGCCTGCTCTAGGAAGAGTCCTGGTGGTTCCAAAATCCAAGCGTGAGAGGTTCTTTAAAGAAGAATGTGAGAAACTGCTCAAATATAGGTGTTTGCACCATCATTCACAAAAAGACTGGAGGCTGTAATTGGTGCCAAAGGAGCTTCAACAAAATATTAAGCAAAGGCTGTGAATTTTTAAGTACATGTGTTTCTTTCGTTTTAAATTTTAATGAATTTACAAAGATCGATATTATGGAGTACTGTTTATAGAATCTTAAGTAAAATAATGAATTTTATCCATTTTGACACAAAGCTGTAACAACAAAATGTTAAAACGGTGAAAGCTCTGTGGAAACCTTCTGGATGCACTGTAGATATTAAATTTTTTGTAAAAATTCAACAGGTTAAATTTGATCTAATTACTGAGATCACACTATAAAAGTTTCCAATTATATGTTTAGGTAGATGAGCTCATTCTCGGAGCATTTCCTGCCTGGTGAAACTTCTTCCTGTTAAACATATGACTTATGGAATATTCAGAATACACTATAAAGCTAAAACGTTTGTGGACACCTGACCATGATATGTGGATGTGGTTGGATGTGGTTCTTTTTCAAACTATTACAACAAAAATGAAAACACACAGTTGTATAGGATGTTTTTGTATCCTGTAGCATGACAATATTTTTTTCATTAAAACTTATAGGCCTGAATGTGTTCCAGCATGACAATGCCCAAAAACCAGCTCCATGAAGATATGATATGCTGAATCTGCACAGAGCCCAGCCTTCTGTAATGCGCTTACAATTTTCAATTTAGTTTTTATTGTATAGCACTTTTAACTGGACATTGTCCCATATCATCTTTACAGAGATAAATAGGTTATAAAATATGGATTTCTATGTTAAATTTCCCACAGGCCTGCTCCAAAATCTTGTGGGACACCTTCCCTGATGAGTAGAGAAGACAATAATAATCAGAGGTGGAAAGTAAGGAACTATATTTACACTCTGAGTAAATTTTTAATGATTTTAAATTACAAATTTTTACTTTTTTGATTTTTAGACTGGTAACTTTACTTGTACTTAAGTAAAATTTCATTGATGTAATAATACTTTTACATAAATAGAATATTTTATTACTTTTTCCACCTCTACCAATAGTAATGGTGATTTTCAAAAATCACATATGAATGTGATTATAATTTGTGTGCAAAATTTTGGTCATATAGGGAATTTCACAGGGGTGAATATACTGATGTACACTATATAGAAAATAATCCATTAGACTGTAAGATTTGTATCTGCTTTTTAAACATCTTATAATTTCCACTCCTCCAGGAAGATTTTAAGGAGATTTGTGAAGATTCATTCAGCCACAAGAGTGTTAGTAAAGTCAGGTACTAATGGAGGTGAGATGATGAGGCCTGGGGTGTAGTCAGCTGGCTTTTTAAAGCTGGCTTGGTGCAGAGGGGTATTGTCATACTGGAACAGGTTTGGGTCTCATAGTTCTTAAGTGAAGGGAAAATGTCATGCTACAGCTTTTAATGACCTCCTGTACAACTGTGTGCCTCTAAGTTTGTGGTAAACGTTTGGGGAAGAAGCACATATGGCTGGGAAAGTCAGGTGTCCCAATACCGGAGGTTTTGGTGCACAACAACTTAAGTTCTATGGGAAACACTAAATGTGAATTTGCTTTGTCATGAACCCAATTCAGCAGAAAGCATAATTTTTTTTTTTCCTGTTGAGCTAATGTGAACCACAACATCAGCTGGCTAATTATCATCAGCTAGCATGACCAATTTCGAAAAAGTTTTTAGCTCCTAAAATAAACACTGATTTCAGGTTTTTTTTTGCTAATATGCTTTTGTTTTTTTTAAAAAAAAAAAACAATTCCATTTCTATTTTCTAGGCAATTGTATTTCTACAACTGCATAGCACCTGTCTAGCATGTGAAATGGCTTGATGTGAAAATGGCTCTCTGTTTGCCTTAAACCAGCATGAAATAGTGTTTTGTATTGAATGTCACATTTTTGATCATACATTTACTTACCTTTGTGTGATTGGTTTGCTAAATAACAGACAGGAAAACAGATGATCCACTACTTCAGGACACTAAGCTTAAGATTAGATTCTGTATGATATATTTTTAATATCAAAATGTGTTTTTTAAAAAAAGGTGGTATCAAAACGTTTCTAGACTAATACTGCAAAATGGTGCTTTTTTCAAACATGTGCATTACCACATCTGCAATTTCATCACAGACAGCAAGTTAGAACGTGAAATTCGTGTGAAACTGGACAAAACTGTCACAGACTCATTTGACTTGACCTACGTTCGTATTTTGCATTTAAAGACTGTTTTAGTACAATTCGTAATAATTGTAATTTGTAATATTTCTGATAAAAACAATCTATAAGGTATTCGACACTTGATGATAGAGATTCGTGTTTTTACACCTTGAACCTAAGACACAACATATATTATGCTTTATCTCACAATTCCAATATTCACAATAGAATTTTGTTGTAAATACACTAGATTTTGCAATCAAACCAATTTTACCAGTCCATTTGCAGAAAGAAACTGGTACACCACCAATTAAAATGGGCTACAAAAAACATACCAAGCTATATGAATAGCAGTACAAAGATAAAGAAAAGTCACACATTATATATTATTCTAAACCAGAAAGAGACATTTGTTTCGGGCAGCTGGAATAATGTTATATATGGACAATATATGTCTCTATCTAAAAGTTTCCTTTGTTCTACAATAGGTTTTAAACCACAATTTGCAACTTGAACAGAATGCAGTTGGTAATCGCAGATGCATCTTAAACGCATGTGAACCCTATGGCGACACTAAGTCACGTTCTGCACACTTGCAAACACATGGCACTAATGTATGGGAACAAAGAAGTGTTGGTTTTGAGGTTTTTCACATAAAGGTATGGATGACGTTTAAACCATACATGCTGCAGAATCAGATCAGCACATTGTTATGTTGGAACATGTTTGGGTAACCTAGTTTTAGAGATGGGAAGATTTCATGCGACTGCATCTGAAGGCATCTTATACAATTGAGTGCCTCTAAATCTGTGGTAAAAGTTTGGAGTAAATCACCTATATGGCTGGAAATATTCCAATATTTTTGTTCATATAGTATATGATGGGCTATCTGAGTTTATTACCTGGAATCAAGCTCACACTCCAAGTTGTTGGTGTGACCATTAATCATGTCTCGTTTAAAAAATCTGCAATCTAGATTACACAACGTCAAATGAAATAATCTAGAGTTTATCATGAGTATGTGTGGTCATGTTATTAGTCATGGTTTGGTGCAGTTTTTTTGGAGTGGCTGGTTATTGGTCATATCCTATTCAATGGATTGTGTACTACATAGGAGTGTACAGTTGTGTTCAAAATTATTCAACCCCCACTGAAATTGATTGTTTTGGTCGGTTTGACATTGATTATGATCATTCAGTCATCCTGTTTACAATTAAATCAAAGAGGCACGTGTAGGTCAGACAAATATAACATAACATTTATAATGAAATAACCACAAATGTCTTTTCTGAGCTCACATCATTATCAGTTTTATTCAACCCCCAAGTGACATTCAATCTTAGTACTTAGTACAACATCCTTTTACAGTTCTAACAGCTTTTAAACGTGAAGCATAGCTTGACACAAGTGTCTTGCAGCGATCTACGGGTATCTTCGCCCATTCATCATGGGCAAAAGCCTCCAGTTCAGTCACATTCTTAGGCTTGCGCACTGCAACTGCTTTCTTTAAGTCCCACCAGAGGTTCTCAATCGGATTTAAGTCTGGTGACTGCGATGGCCACTTCAAAATGTTCCAGCCTTTAATCTGCAACCATGCTCTAGTGGACTTGGAGGTATGCTTGGGATCATTGTCCTGTTGAAAGGTCCAACGTCTTCCAAGCCTCAGGTTTGTGACGGACTGCATCACATTGTCATCCAATATCTCCTGGTACTGAAGAGAATTCATGGTACCTTGCACACGCTGAAGCTTCCCAGTACCTGCAGAAGCAAAACAGCCCCAAAGCATGATTGACCCCCCGCCATGCTTCACAGTAGGCAAGGTGTTCTTTTCTTCATAGGCCTTGTTCTTCCTCCTCCAAACATAGCGTTGATCCATGGGCCCAAACAGTTCTAATTTTGTTTCATCAGTCCACAGAACACTATCCCAAAACTTCTGTGGTTTGTCCACATGACTTTTGGCATACTGCAGTCGACTCTTCTTATTCTTTGGGGACAGCAAGGGGGTGCGCCTGGGAGTTCTGGCATGGAGGCCTTCATTACGCAGGGTGCGCCGTATTGTCTGAGCAGAAACTTCAGTACCCACATCTGACAAATCTTTTCTCAGTTCCTCAGCAGTCACACGGGGACTTTTCTCCACTCTACGCTTCAGGTAGCGCACAGCAGTCGAAGTCAGCATCTTCTTTCTGCCACGACCAGGTAGCGTTTCAACAGTGCCCTTTGCCTTGAATTTGCGAATGATGCTTCCTATGGTGTCTCTTGGTATGTTTAACATCTTTGCAATCTTCTTATAGCCATTGCCCTTCCTGTGAAGAGTAATCACCTGTTCTCTTGTCTTCCTGGACCATTCTCTTGACCTCACCATGTTTGTAACCACACCAGTAAATGTCTAGAAGGAGCTGAGTATCACAGTCATTTTAAAGCTGCCTAATTGGTGCTTATTAGGCTTTATTGCTGCTCCCTGATATCCACAGGTGTTTTCAATACCTGATTGAAAACACTTCATTGAACCTCTGTTCTTCAGAGTGGTAGTCTTTAAGGGGTTGAATAATTATGTCAATGAAGAATTCACAAAAGAAACATTTACTACTGTATTACAAAACTAATTGATGTCATTTTAGTTGCATATGGTTCTTTAAGAAGTCCTTGTAGGATTTCATTCTGAATACAATTACAAATGTACACTAAATTCCCTAAAACCATTTACAGCATTGGGGGTTGAATAATTTTGAACACAACTGTATAATTTTCTTTTCAGTATATATATATACAGACCCACTATAGTATAATATTATATATTAATAGTTAAAAGCAGTGGATTCAAACGCCTCGTCAAAATTTCCTTCAGAAGGATTTCTTTCTGTTCATTGTTACATAGGGCAGGATGCGAATGCATTAAAGGTTTAAAATATGTTTAGAATTAACCACTTGATATCAATCACTTAGTAGTGACGGTTCTGTACCATCGTAGCTTGGAGACTACCAGTTTTCCAAAAGCATTACATCACAAAGTACTTAAGGAAAGGGGTAGATTAAGAAGTTGTACTTCTGAGGTTCCAAAAGTTTGTAAGTTCAAAATCCCAGAACCACCAATCTGCCATTGTTGGGCTCTTGAGCAGGGCCTTTATACTTTAATTATCCTTCAAGAGATTGTATGCATAAATAGGATAATGACTCAAAACACAGACAATGATTTTTAAAGGTGTTATGAGCCCATGCAGTAATTTTCCATTACAGAATCATAACTGTTTTTAATGCAGTGCTTCCTGAGGGCCTGAAGATCACAGGAATCCAATATTGGTTTTCGTCTTTGCCCCTTGTGCACAGATTTCTCCAGATTCTGTGAAAGTTATGATTATATTATGTCCAGTAAATGATGAGCTATTCAGCTCTTTTCAACATCATGTTGAGTAACATTATTTGGAAATTGTTTGAAAAATTTGTAGATACAGATTTTCACAGATTTGTTACTTCTGATAGTCTGCCTCTCTAATATACACTATTCATACCCAGTCATCTTACAGACTTGTTGTTAATTAACCTCATTAATTGCAAAATATTTCTCCAATTTTTTTATTTTAATAACAATTACTTTTTCCAGACCTTTGTTGCCACATCTCAACTTTTTTG
The DNA here is from genome assembly GCA_024362625.1 of Silurus asotus. Taxonomy (NCBI): domain Eukaryota; kingdom Metazoa; phylum Chordata; class Actinopteri; order Siluriformes; family Siluridae; genus Silurus; species Silurus asotus. The sequence continues at coordinate 6,032,938 of MU551610.1, read as the reverse complement.
AGATGTGTTGCAGCCATCAAATTCAAAATTAACCTAATTATTTCTTTAAAATTGTAAATTTTCAACATATGATATGTTTTCTATATTCTACTGTGAATAAAATATGGGTTTATTAGATTTGGGTCGCCAGACAGGACGTCTTGGACCCAGCACTCCTGGACGAGTTTTACACCAGTCACCCTAACCGTCTCGCACCCCATGGTCGCAGGCATCCCCGGCGCCGGGTTAGGGCATCAGGAGCCACCCCTGGAGGAGGGGATAATGTCAGAGAACCCTCAGCTATGCCTCCCTCCTGCACTTAACACTCTCGCTCAGCCTCTCCCTCCTACTAATCACCAACACCTATTTCCTATTTACATTCCCCTTTATAAAGCCTTCTTTTCAGTGGAAGTCTGCTGACTTGACAGGTGTCCAGAAGACGATCATTGACACCCTACACATGGAGGGTAAGACGCAAAAGGTCATTGCTAAACAAGCTGCTGTTCACTGAGTGCGGTTTCTAAGCACATTGATAAATTAAAAAGTTGAATGGAAGGAAATCATGTGGTAGAAATAGGTAAAACAAAGTACATTCAAGAATTTGGGGGAGATTCACAAAGAGTGGACTGCAGCCGGTGGTCAAGAGCCTCCACACACGTATGCATGGGCTACAACTGACTCTTTCCTTGTGTCAAGCCCCTCCTGGACCAGAGACAACGTCAGAGGTGTCTTACCTGGGCAAAGGACAAAAAGGACTGGACTGTTGCTCAGTGGGCCAAAGTCGTCTTTTCAGATGAAAGAGTTTTCCATTTCATTTGGACATCAAGGTCCCAGAGTCTGGAGGAAGAGAGACGAGGCACAGAATCCAAGCTGCTTAGGTCTAGTGTAAAGTTTGCACAGTCAGTGATGGTTTTGGGTAGTCATTCATCTGAGAGTGTTGGTCCACTGTGTTTTATCAGGTCCAAGGTCAGCACAGACGTCTACCAGGTAGTTTTAAAGCACTTCATTCTTCCCTCTGCTGACCAGCTTTATGGAGATGCTGATTTTATTTTCCAGCAGGATTTGGCACCTGCCCACACTGACAAAAGCCCCAAAAGTGCTCATTGTGTTGGTGTGCTTGACTGGCCAGCAAACCCACCAGACCTGAACCTCATAGATTCTCTATTAGGAAAATGACAAACTAGAGACCAGAAATGCAAATAATCTGAAAGCCACTGTCAAAGAAACCTGGGCTTCCATACCACCTCAGCAGTGCAACAAATTATTCACATTAAAGTAAAATGAGCTCCTACCAAGTATTGAGTACAGATACAGTAAATAAACATACTTTTCAGAAGGCCAACAATTCACTAAAGATTTTTTTTATTGGTCTTATGAAGTATTACTTTTTTAGATAGTGAATTGGTGGGTTTTTGTTCATTGTGAGGCAAAATCATCAAAAGAAAAAGAAATAAACACTTGAAATATATCAGTCTGTGTCAGAACGCACGTGAAAACAATGGCCACAAAGAGTCAGGTTTTGCATGTGGCTCCTCCCTTACTTACAGATGACACTTGGGGTAATGTACAGAAACAAACTTATACCTGCCACTGTATATTCAGTACAATTATTAATGAGCAATGGCAAAAAAAACTCTATATAGACTGAACTGCTATCAGCAACAAATTCTGATTTCTAGTAATTGTAATAAATAATTCTCTTGAAAATGTAATATCAAGTCAAATGTATTACAGATGGGATTATAAAAAAAATGTAGAGAAGTGGTTATGCATGAGTCTTCTAATTGGACATTTTCTCTAAGCAGCTTTACAGAGAGAGAGGTTATAAAGTTGCATTAAAGAAAGTATGTTTAGTGCCTATAAGTTTGTTCCTTATAATTGTTAATTTAATGCCTAATGATTGAGCCAGTGGCAAATGTTGCAAGAAAAACTACATGAGAAAAAACCTTGAGAAACCAAAGGGAACCTCATCCTGAACACCAAATGTCCAATCATAAAATGTTCATCATGGTTGACGTGTGCAGTGTTACAGTAGGTGCCTAATTGCAAAACTGTTCATGCAACCTGTGGTCCTGAGCCATTGTTCTGCAGCAGACAGATATAAATTACAGTCCAAATCCATCCTCAAATATCTTGAGTTGCTCAGTAACTTCATGGATCTTAAGGCAGTTCAGGTGGAACTATCTCCAGTTGTGCCATCCACTTGAAGAGAACTCCATCCAGAGGTAGGGTATCAGGATGAATCTAGCAGATCCTAGGAGGAGAAAAGGACAGGAACACAATTTTGTGGTTCCTAATATCGAAAAGTAGCCATTACTACTACCACCTGTTATAGTGTCATATTTATATTAATATATTACAGTTTTTTTAAGTTGCTTTGGAGCATTTTCTCGAATCATCCGTAATATTTGCAAACCAGTAAATGCTTTCTCAAAACTATTTGTACAAACAGAACAGGATTTCTTGCAAAAGCCTGGATTTTTTTGGAGGGGCCTCAAATCACAGCTGAAAATATTTGGATTTACTTTTATTATATCCATCTATTATATAATAATGTTTTTCCAATTTTGTGACACAATCCTATTTGTTAAATAAAGATCCCTTTATTGCAAAATCTTTTTCCTACTTTGTCTGTTTTTTTTTTTCCTTTTTTGATCTTTGTTTGATTCTGGCATGTTTAAGAGGCTGTTGTGTTGATGGTTAATGCAGTATTGAGGTGTACAATTTGATTTGTAATCTGAGGAAATAAAACCCCACAAATCAACAGGTTTTTTTTTCACTAACACGTGTCTCTGTGTTGAGGACTAGTGCATCTTAGAGCCTACGTTGAATATGATTCAGTTACTCAATTACTGTTCATATCTATAATTTTGCCTCAGGTCCTCTTTACACCCCTGATTTTGAATTTGCAAGCATAGCATATTGTGAACCAGGACCACCTACAGCCAGGTCATTTTATGCTGTGATTCCTCTTGTACAGATGTATAGATTCTACCTATGAGGGAAAAACATTTAAAAAGTGCTTTACATGTTATTGTGTGCTATTAAAGCTTGTAAAAATTTGGACAGGGAAGCATCACATGCTAGAATAAATGCTAGACATTGGTAGACATTGACTTGGTTTATTTCGTAAATAATAAAAAGATTCGAATGTCTCAGTTTGTCAATTGGACAAACGGACAATTCCTCAAGCTGTGTGTCTGTGTCCGTGTTCCTGCAGTACAAATATGTGAATGATGTTCCACGTCTTGGATCCATTTATGGAAGAATAGGTTTTTTTTACTGTTCCTGAAATTTATACCAATAAATGTGGCGACATTTCTTAAAAAAAATGTCATACTGGAGGATTCTGTAAAATTAATCATGTGTATTGAGCTCCCTTTGTCAAGAAGAATGGGTCATAAATCACTTATATCATATGACAGATTTATTTGGGTGTATATATTATTAAAATATAAAACATTTCATATTTGGAAACCAGGATTTGGAAATTGAGATTGCACAATGCACAACTGGAAGATATCCAGTTGCTGGTTCCTTTTGGGGAAGGTGGAAGCAACGTTGTTAAGGCTCTGGGTTATTAATTGGATGCTCAGGGTTCAAGCCCCGGTATAGCCAAGCTGCCGGTCTTGGGGCCCCTGAGCGTGGCCCTTAACCCTTAGTGCTCCAGGGGCTGTGTGTCATGTCTGACCCAAGTTTCCTAGAAATCTCTGGGAGATGTAAAGAATTTTTTTTACTGTGGTTACTATGCACATTGTGGTTGTTTCATCATGTTCATATTTAAAAAATCCTCAAAGATTTATTGGTAAGTTGGAAAACACATCTGTGACTTTTCATTGTACCAAAGAACCTGGGTCCTGTTTTTTGGAATGTTTCCTGGGAGGTTCCCTGGGGGATTCTCTTGAAGGTTCCCTGGGTGATTCTCTTGGAGGTTCCCTGGGTGGTTCTCTCGGGGGATTCCCTGGACGACATTCCCAAGGTGATGTAGTGCTGCATAACATCTATGCAGTTCAAAATATACAGTAATAAACAAACCAACTTGCTGCATGTACAACAGCTGATTAAAAAGGAAACAATCCCTATTCCTATTATTATATTGAAGTCATTTACATTCATTTTATAATTTGAATATGGCATATATGTTTAATCAGGAGTTTTATGTGGTTAGCAGGATTTTTTTATGGCCTTCATTCATCTACCAGGAAGTGTTCAAGCCAACTGTGATCACATTCTACACTCTGAATTCTGACTCAGTAACAGATTGTAGAACAGAATGTATTTCAGTTTCATTTAAAGGGTTTGACAAAGATTCATACTTCCTGTTTTTCTTCCTCTTGCGAACTCCAGAACAGGTTATTTACTGATTATTGTTCACACATCAAACACAAAACAAAAAAAAAGCACAACCTCTGCTTATTGTGGGGAGAGAACTTTAAAGCAAGGAATACAAATAGGCACTGAGTTAAAACTATATATATAATTTTATATATATATCTACAGTACAGACCAAAAGTTTGTACACACCTTCTCATTCAAAGAGTTTTCTTTATTTTCATGACTATGAAAATTGTAGAGTCACACTGAAGGCATCAAGGGCTATTTGACCAAGAAGGAGAGTGATGGGGGGCTGCACCAGATGACCTGGCCTCCACAGTCACCGGACCTGAACCCAATCGAGACGGTTTAAGGGTGAGCTGGACCGCAGAGTGAAGGCAAAAGGGCCAACAAGTGCCAAGCATCTCTCGGGGAACTCCTTCAAGACTGTTGGAAGACCATTTCAGGTGACTACCTCTTGAAGCTCATCAAGAGAATGCCAAGAGTGTGCAAAGCAGTAATCAAAGCAAAAGGTGGCGACTTTGAAGAACCTAGAATATGACATTTTTCAGTTGTTTCACACTTTTTTGTTATGTATATAATTCCATATATAATTCCACATGTGTTAATTTATAGTTTTGATGCCTTCAGTATAATCGAATGAATATAATGGAGATTTCCTTTAAAAACACGAAGAGGGGCTTTGTGAGGGTTTTTCTTTTTATAATACAGATAATAAATACCTGAGAAAGTCTAAAATAAAACATGTGTATGAACTTGTGTAATAACTCCTGCCTGTAATGCTGTTATAACCCTGCTGTATAACTGGAAATAAACTGACATCTGTTATGTCACATGATGCGGTTATGTCACACTCATATATGTCTCATGATGCAGGGTTCAAGTAGATGTCTCTTTATTAAATATACCCATTTAGTGAATCATAAACCTGGAAACTGAATATTGGACCATGAGAAAAACAGAGAATGGATCAGTAGGATTTGGATTTTACAGGCTTTGTCCCAATTTAGCAGGTTTTAGCAGATGGCCTCATCCAGAGCAACTTATATTTATGTCTTTTTATACAATTAAGCAGTTGAGGCTTTATGGCCTTGTCCTTGCAGGGACACCTTGGTGTTGCTGGGATTTGAACTGATGACCATTAACCATTAGACTACCACTTCCCAGGTTTTTATAGAGTGTCCAATTCCGATTCGGTTCAACAAAATTGTAGAGTGTTTTTTTATCATTCACTTTGTACCAAAGCAGCTTGAAAGAAAGAAATACTTTCTAAATAAACTTTATTTCGGCTTCTCCCATTAGGGGGCGCCACAGCGGACCATCCGCATCTTTGATTTGGCACATGTTTTTACGCTGGATGCCCCTCCTAACACAACCCTCCCTATTTATCTGGACTTGAGACCGGCACTAAGGCTTGTGCAACCCAAATGGCTGGGGTTGGTTCCCTGACCGGGGATCGAACCCGGGCCGCAGCGGTGAGAGCGCTGCATCCTAACCACTAGACCATAAATAGATTCTAAATATACATTTTAATTTAAGAAATTAGTCCCTTTAAGATGTATTCCTAATAATCGAGCCAGAGGTGATTGTGGTGAGGGAAAAACTCTTTGAAATGGTACGAGGAAGAAGAGGAACCAGAATCAAAAGGGAACCCGTCCTCATCCTCAACACCTAATGTCCATTCATTAAACGTCAATCATTGTTGAGGTTATCCATTGTTCACTGATGCAGACTTAAACTCTTCATGGCTTATTGTAGTTCTGAGGCAGGGTAGTAATCTGTTTATATTAATTACAGTCCAAATCCATGTTCATGGTAGAGCCAAGAGAAGTCTTAGATTAGTGGTGAATTGGTTGTGAGGCCATTTACATTTACAGCATTTGGTAGACCCCGTTATTAAGAGTGACTTACATTTATGCTATTTTATACAACTGAGCAGTTGAGGGTTAAGGGATTACTACTGGTGAAGTTCCTATCAATTGGAAACCAATCACTGCAGCAGAGGATGGTTCCACATGGACAACATACAGCTACATGAGGCTACAATGAGGAGTTAATCTCAAGAACCAGGACGTTCTCATCTACACTTGTGGCATTTGGCAGAAGCTCTTGTCATAATAATTATTTTATTTATAGAACTTGATGGTTTGGGATTTGAACTCACAACCGCCAGAACAGAAGTCCAACATCTTAACCACTGAGCTACCACTTCCACAAGATCAAACCTAACACCATCAATCTGCCACTGCTGGGCCTTTAAAGAAGGCCCAAAACCGTCAAGTTCTATAAATAAAATGATTATAAATCATTCTGGAGAAGAGCTTCTGCCCAATGCCATAAGTGTAGATGAAAACGTGGTTCTTAAGTTTATCTCCTTATTGTAGACTCATGTAGCTGTAGGTTGTCCATGTGGAACCATCCTCTGCTGCCTTGAGTGGTTTCTAATTGATAAGAACTTCCTCTAGGTGTAAGGTGTCCATGTGTTCATCCATGTGTAGATGTTGAACACACTGAGCATTACAAGGGAGCATTTCTAATGTATGATAATAAAATACTAAACATGAGGCTATATAAAACAATGCAAAAACAACAAAGGAGAATATAAACAAAGGCTATGATATGATTAGGATGGACACAAATCTTTGGTTTCCCATAAGGTAACTGAAGGACTTTATCCACTTGCATTTCTGTGGTCATGTGGTCGTCTGCTGAGAGCTGACATTTTGCTTCACAGCGCAATGACACAACACTTGTCTTACAAAATTCCTGAGCAATAAAACCGGGTGACTCATCATAGTTGTGAAGACTAGGCCAAGACATGAATCATGAGTCAGTTGCATTTCACATGTAAACATGTCTCCATGCATAAGATTGCTACAATTGCTGTAGGGACAAACGTTTGTGGGACAAACTGTAGGGACAAAAATTTGCGGACACGTGACTGTAAGATTGGTATGGGCTCCTTTTTTGAACATCTTATTCCACATTTAGTCTGCATTTATTCAGTTACAATAAATTCCACACTTCTGGGAAGATGTTACAATAGATTTTGTGGAGATGTATGATGTATAAAGTCAGGTACTGATGTAGGTGAGGTGAGGAGGTTCCTTGAGTGCAGTGTTCACATTCATCATGTTTAATAGTGTTGGAACTCTATAGCAGGAGTTCTTTCACTCCAACCCATGTAAAGCAGATCTTCATGGAAAAATTCATGCTGCCGTATCCAAAGGTACAGTAGCATAAAATACAATCGTGGTGTCTAAAAAAAACCCATATATGCCTGGAGAATTCAGGTGTCCTAATACTTTTGACCAGTATTGTGCTCATTACTAAAAAATAGTAACTAGTTACAGTTACTTGCTACTTCATTCAAAAAGTAACTGTTACTTTGTTGATTATTTACACCAAAAAGTAATGCGTTACTGTTAAAAGTAACTTTTTAGGGTTACCCTAACCCTAACCCTAACCCTAAACCTTTTATGCGTTATGTTCTATACAAACACAAAACTGACTTAAACACAAAGTCATTTTTAAACACTATTTTATTAAAGTCAGACCAACACAAACTGAATATATCACAAGGATTTCTGAAATAAATAACAAAACAAGCTGAATAAAATATTCACAATCAAAAACTAAAGTGGCTTCTGCTGTGTTGAGCTCTTAAACATGTTCCTTTCACAGCTGAAGTATGAAAACTATCAACAATGTAGAACAGAACGCCGGGTTAGCGCATAGCTTCTAGCATGGAGGTCCTGGACACATCTTAAATTTGACCAAAAAGTTTTTGTCTTTATTCTCAATTAAAGTGAAATAATGAGCATATTTCCACTTTGAGAAACTCGTCTTACTCTCGCCTCGACTCGCCATTACTGCCGCACAGACCTGAATAAACGGAGACACGCCCACAGCACGTCTTCTTCGTGTTTACAGTGGTTCATCCACCAATCCTACAATGCGTCTCTGCTGTAAACAGGTCAGACTGTAGGCTACACTTCAGCCCAAATTCATTCATTTAAAAAAGTAACAGGTAACGAACCATACGGTAACGGTAACAGATTTACTTTATTTTTAAAAGTAACACATTACAGTATTAGTTACTGTCAAAAGTAACGCGTTACTGCCCAACACGGCTTTTGACCATAAAGTGTACCGTATATACAGTATGCATTGTTTTGAGGGAAAAAAATGGCATTTATTGTTCCCTGTAATGACCACGAGTGGTGATCATTTTCACAAAAAAACAAGCAAAACAAACGTTTCCTTACAATTTAAATACAATAAATAAAAAAAAAAACATCGAACAGATATTTAATGCACTTTGATGAACAAATAGTGGAAAGAGTGGAAAAATATGAACCAGTATATAAAATATAACCAGTATATAATTCTATTTCTAGTATTCGTGACTGTAAGAAGGATTTATAAAGCTATCTCTTGGTTTGTTTACTTTTATTCCTTATTAGTATGTCAGTAGGTGCAATTCTCTTCTCTACCTCTGTACTGCCACTTTCCGCTAATCTCGATAGTCTGAGACGCGTCTGGAGAAAGATGCAGGTTTGTTGTTCTTCACCCAATTGTTCCTCACACATGATTTCTCATAATCTATCATAAATCAGACTAAAGGACAACCGAACGACATAAAAAACGATTGTAGCGATGCAATGAAGCGAGAGAATCGTGTAAAGTGTACACAAGTGCACTTCCTTTAGTTACATAGCTGTTACATTTTTAAAGAAATATCTACATTATGGATTTTTTTTATACAGAATTGTATTGCACTTATTTGAATGTGAAAGAAGCCACAGTTTGTGTTTGCGTGTGTGTGTGTGTGTGTGTGTGTGTGTGTGTGTGTGTGTGTGTGTGTGTGTGTGTGTGCGTGTGTGTGTGTGTGCGTGTGTGTGAGGTATTGGAAGACACGTAAGTAACCGTCATAATATACGTGGAAAAGTATGGTTTCACACTTTTCACATTGCTGTAGAAAGACTAACTTCACCACCACTGCATCTCTCAGAAAAACCACCTGAGAACGTCATTCTGTCTGTTTAAGCATTAAAAGTGTTTGCAAAGGCCTTTATGAAGTGACAGAGCAGATAGGCATCATAGACACAACACACACACACACACACACACACACACACACACACACACACACACACACAGCCCAAATTCAAAATGTATGAAATATATGCATCGAATATATATAGCCTTGAATTTATAGCTACTTATATTATATAGAAATAAATTATAATAAAAATAATAACAGCAATAATAAATATTAATATTTAACAATTGCAAATGTATCATCAATTACTACTACTAATAATAATTCAAATAATATACACTAAATAATGTTATTATCTTTTTTTTTTTGCAGATTAAATAACTAATTGTGTATAGACTTAGAGTGTGTGTGTGTGTGTGTGTGTGTGTGTGTGTGTATTTTGCACTTAAACAAATATGTGTATTTACATATACAAGACAAGTTAAAGCAATTTAAAGGTTGATTTGGAGCCACTGTGGTTGTTTACTGTTCTCAGGGTGGAAAGTCCAGTATGACAGTACATATTTTCCTCGTGTGTCAATATAATACAGTAATAATCCATTTTTATATTGAAAGGGAACCCTACAAATTATTTACTCATGGGGGGAAAAAGTGCATAACCCTACACTGTCACATTTTATGCTTAGATAGTTTCAGTGGGCTGTTTAAAACCAGTAAGTCTTTTCTTTCGGTTTCTGGGAAAGAGTTTCTAACTACGTCAAACATCCTGTTTGTTTCCCCTTCTGCCACAAAGAAGTCTCGTTCTTAGCATCGAGAGTACAGACGATTTTTCTTTACATGCGTGTCTGTGCTATTTAAAGCTGGTATCACTGCTTTTTCTAAATCATGAGCCATGTCTGAAATCGCTCACTCATTCATTCATATATTCATTTATTCGTTCACTAATACACCCTATACAAGTGCATGGAGGTTGAGTTCAGAAGAAGGGAATGAAAACGAGTGAATTTGAGGTGAACATTGATGTGAATATCATGCATCAGAGAGGAGAAGCTGAGGAGGAGAACATTACACCCACCCCTGCTTATCATTTAATTAGTAGTGTGTTTATATTTACTACTACATTTATTACATAAAATCGATTAAATATATATAAAAATAAAAATACAATATTACCTTTATGACAAAACAAGAAAATCAACAGGAATAAACAAGTATATCAATTTTATTGTGAAGGACATCTTTAGATGGCGCTATAATAACATTTTGCGTTAACTTGAACTTCCAAACCTGTTCAAGCATGGTGATGCCCCTGTGCACAAAGCCATCTCAACGAGGATCTGCATTTCATGGTTTGGAAAAGGGCTCTGATCTCATCCCTACTGAACATATTAAGGATGTATGTGAATGCTGACTGCACCCCAGGCCTCCTCACCCACACCTACATCAGTACCTGACTTTACTAACACTCTTGTGTGGACACATATGTCCACAAGCTCACTCCAAAATCTGGTGGAACATCTTCCAGAGTGGAGGGAGAGCAAATAAGAGCAAACTGGGACTAAATGTGGAATGTGATGCTCAGAAAGCACATACCATACTGATGACCACAGATTATATATATATATATATATATATATATATACAGTACAGACCAAAAGTTTGGACACACCTTCTCATTCAAAGAGTTTTCTTTATTTTCATGACTATGAAAATTGTAGAGTCACACTGAAGGCATCAAGGGCTATTTGACCAAGAAGGAGAGTGATGGGGTGCTGCACCAGATGACCTGGCCTCCACAGTCACCGGACCTGAACCCAATCGAGATGGATTAGGGGTGAGCTGGACCGCAGAGTGAAGGCAAAAGGGCCAACAAGTGCCAAGCATCTCTCGGGGAACTCCTTCAAGACTGTTGGAAGACCATTTCAGGTGACTACCTCTTGAAGCTCATCAAGAGAATGCCAAGAGTGTGCAAAGCAGTAATCAAAGCAAAAGGTGGCGACTTTGAAGAACCTACAATATGAGATTTTTCAGTTGTTTCACACTTTTTTGTTATGTATATAATTCCATATATAATTCCACATGTGTTAATTCATAGTTTTGATGCATATATATATATATATATATATATATATAATAACATTAAAACCTAGCTAACATTCAGAGATTAGCATAACACGGAGGCTAGCATGCAACAATATTATTTCCGATACGTTAGCTATCATTATATAAATAAATTTTGAGACATTAAGGGTAATGCCAGGGTTTTAAAACCACGAGTCTGAGAGCAAGTAAAAGTAACGAAACCCTCTCAGATACGAGAGGGGGGAGTGAGAGACCACCACAATATCACACAGAAAAACCAATCTTTTACATATGGCTTTATCCTGCTACCATTGCCTTAACCAGGAACTGGAGCTGTGACCTCTAATCTTACTCATATTCAATCCTGATGGTTTTTTTTATGGCTGCACATAAAATAAAAACACTTTTTGGACGTTTTACAGTGTCTGGTGTTCTGTCAGGTGATATAATGCATGCGCCTTTATTTGTTCGGCTATTGAGCTGTGGGAAACGCTGGGTCAGCAATCATGTGCACATGTGTACATTTTACAGGAAATACGAATTATGGGGAAATAGTGACTATATTAAAATAAAAATAAAAATCTTTATAAATCTACCTAACTATACACTATTTTAAGTATATACCTGACTTTTTTCAGCCATATCTGGTTCTTCTGGATGGAAACTAAATACAGACCCTGTAGACACTATACATTTGAAAGATGAGAAATGGGATTCGGTTGGATTGAGGGTCAGGGAAATTTTGGATTAAACACTAAATTGCCATAAACAGAGGAAAGGCAAGTGCACTTTATGGATAAAAGCATTGGGACACCTGACTTAGCCAATGGTGCTTTTCCCACAAACTGTTACCACAAGGTTGGTGTCAGACAATCGTCTGGGATTTCGTTGAAATGTTTCCTTCACTTGAACTAGGCAAACCGAAACTTGTTCCAGCATGACAATGCTCCTGTGTACAAAGCCAGCTTCATGAAGATCTGCCTAACATGAGTTTGGTGTGGAACATCTGCTATAATGCTCAAACTCTATTGAACAACTTTGGCATGGATTGTAATGCTGACTGAACCCCAGGCCTCCTTACATCAGTACCTGACAAGGACTGGACAAGGACTGGACAAGGACTGGACAAGGACTGGAGCACACTGAGTGAATCTGGTTTTGAAGGAACATATAAATTAAGGTCATTAGCATAGAAGTAAAATGAGATATTGCATTTTCTTATTACATTGCCCGAAGGTATATAGGGAGAACAACACCAGGCCAAGACTCATATCAGACCCCTATATATATATATATATATATTTGCCTCATAGATATAATAAATATATGAATAGCTTGAGATTTCTACGTTTACATAAAACTTTCACATCGAAAACAAATCTTCTCTGATTATGTAATCAATATGAAAGTTAGAAGAAGTACAGTTTCTCCGGTATCACCTCATTAACCGTCCGTGTGGAAACATAGCAAAGGTTCCGTTTGGTCTATCTATTCACACCGACATCGTATTCAACGTCATTAGTTGGAAAAACTTTAAAATGTACACTGTTTTTCTCACCCATGGCTGTGGATATTTACAACATTTTTCTCAAGGCAACACCTGAAATCGAGCGTTTTGGGGATGGGAAGGACATTTCTCTCTTTGTGTCTTACCTACAATCGTACTTGAGACAATTTTAGACGTGACATAAGAGCATTTGAGAGAATGTTTGACTTTATATTTGACACCCAGATTTCCATCCGACGTAGTCATATTGAAAGCCACGAGGTTCTCGACAAGTTTCCTGTAAACCTTTTCCAAAAGAGCTATAATTACACCCAAATGCCGAACTCTGCTTTGCCCATATCCCTTACGCTGACCACCAGGTTGAGAATATTTGAAGGACTTATGAAAGACAGACAGACAGACAGACAGACAGACAGACAGACAAATAGACAAATAGACAGATAGACAGATAGATAGATAGATAGATAGATTATGTGTATGTGTCCATGGAATGACCTGCCCAGTCACAGCAGCACTCTGGGATGAACTGGATCACAAGGTCAGGAGGAAATCACCAACTAGTGAACATGTGTCTCCAAGCAACCATAAGACTCCCACAGTATGATGCATATATGCCTTGCATGAGCAAATTGAGCTCATTAAATACATGTTGATAGTTGGGTCTGTCATGTAGAACATGGGAGACACCTACAGGCCACTGCAGTAACAGGCATAGTTTTACAATAAAGTAATAATAAACAATAAGTACTATGACCAATAGAGGGCAGTGTTTTCACTTAAACTAGTTTAAAAGAACAAGATTATTTAGATTTTATTCTACCGAACAAAAGATTACGAATCTAGCCATAATTTACCGGTTGCATTGCTACATCAATTGTGTGTGTGTGTGTGTGTGTGTGTGTGTGTGTGTGTGTGTGTGTGTGTGTGTGTGTGGTATCTTTGTATTAATTTGTTGCATCTGATGAAAATGGTGCCACTGGCAACCTATTGCAACAATAATAATGTAACCAAATAACCCTGTGATTTTACAGTTATATCATCTTGACAGACTCCCTTATCCAGAGCAACTTACATTTCTCTCAGTATTACATCTGAGCAGCTATGAGCTTAAGGGTCTTGCTCAGGGGCCCAGGAGTGGCAGCTTTGTGTGGCAGCTTGATGTGGCGGGGATTTGAACTCACAACCTTCCGAGCTAAAACCCAAAGCCTTAACCACTAAGCTACAAACTTCCCAGTCCACATACACGATATGTACAAAAGTATTGGGGCGCCAGACTTTTCCAGCCGTTTGTGCTTCTTCTAGAGAACATCTTTGGATGCGGTAGCCTGAACTTTTTCCTTCACTTGAACTAAGAAATCCAAAACCTGCTCACAATCACAACATCCCTGTGCACAAAGCCAGCTCCATGAAGATATGCTTTATATCTTCAGCGGTCTGCTCTAGAGCTCTGACCTCAACCCTATTGGACAGTTGTAGGATAAATTGGAACGCTGACCGCACCCTATTAAATGTAGAGCTTCCTGAACCTTCATCATGCAGGTCAAGCCACTCATTCCATAAACCCAGTAGAGCAAATATAATACACACACACACACACACACACACACACTTGCTCAACTTCTCACTACATGCCAATGCTTCACCGGTATTCACACACGCTCTAATACTTGGCAACCCGGTACATTCAGTTCAGTTTGTGTTACAGAACACTAAATTAGAGCAGACGGGAAAAAAAAAAAGATTTTATTGATGTGCATTTAAATAAATAAAATCAAAATACAACAAAGATATTAATATTCCAACTTTAAAGTTCATATTTCAAACATAATAGCTTTAAAAACTTCTACTGATTCACATATTTTATTTTATTCTGTATTTTTTTTTTTTTTTCATTTCGCAGAATGATTGTTTTTTCTCTCTAATCTAATGAAGTTGCTTGAAACAATTAAGTAGCATTCTAGATGAATATAGAATAAAAAACAAATGTAGAAAATGAGACACACAATGCAGGCAAAAGTTTGTGGACACCTGACCATAAGATTGGTATGTCCTTCTTTTTGAACATCCCATTCCACAGTTAGTCTCCATTCCTTCTTATTATAAGCTCCACTCTTCTGGAAAGATGTTCCACAAGATTTTTGTGAAGATTCATTCAGCCACAAGGTTGTGTGTATAACGTCAGGTCCTGATGTAGATGAGGATGAGGAGGACTGGGGTGCAAGTCAGCGTTCATATTCATATCAAAAAAGGTACTCAATAGGTCTTCCAGTCCAACCTATGGAAAGCATATCTTCATGGAGCTGGAACAGGTTTTGGGGAGTTCAAGTGAAGGGAAAATGACACGCTACTGCGTCAAAAGACGTAAAATACAATCGTGTGCCTTCAACTTTGTGGTAACGTTTGAGAAAAGAAGCACATATGGCTGGAAAAATCAGGTGTCCCAATACTTTTTTGTTTATTTACTATATTTATATATAATTCACAATTACTGTGGTATTGCTTATGCATTTTTGACTTCCATTGATATTTATCCTGCGTAAAAAATCATGAAAAATATTCCAGGTACATGAAATCATAAATGACTAATGAAAAAAAAATTGAACAGCAAAACAAATAAAATAAAACATGTGAATTCATAGACAGTCAATAATTATACATGAAAAATTGTCCTATACAAACATACATGAATACAAACAAATTCTATATACATAATAATTTCCCAACTAACACGTCACTATAGGGATAAAGGTTTGTAGACACCTGACCATAGGGTCGGTTTGTGCGTTTTTGGAACATCCCATTCCACATTTAGTCCTCGTTTGCTCTTATAATAATCCCCACTCTTCTGAGAAGATGTTCCACATGATTTTGTGAGATTCTTTCAGCCACAAGGGTGTTAGTAAAGTCGGGTACTGATGTAGAGGAGGAACTGTGTATGACTGAGAAAATCAGGTGTCCCAATACTTTTGTCTGTATAGTGTACTTTAGTGTGAAAGGTCTCTGTATTGTACGTACACGTCTACAAATCACTGGCCTTTCGAATGGAAAAAATAAAAATATGACATTCAAATTTAATAACAAATTCAATTAATAGGAAAAAAAAAACTTGCTTCATCCTTTATTCATTTCACGCTTGTTAATTCTTTCTCAATTCTTTCCATCCTGCATCGCCGTTGTGCGCTCTCTCAAGCCTCTCAAGTCAAGTGACCGTCCTTATTATTAGACCACACACACACACACACATAAAAAAAAAAAGAAAGAAAAAACACACACAGAAAAGATTCTGCAAAACAAATATACAGAGAATGGATGGATTAGAGGGGAAAGACAGATGCACAAAGCTTTGGATCCCTCTCGTTTTCCTTCTGTTGTCTTTCCATCCTCTTTTTATCTCCATGGTGCACAGATGAACCTGGCAAGGCCGAGGGGGTGTGATAGAGAGGAGCTCGGTGACAATGGGGGTCGCTCTTCAGCTCTCCAGAGCTTTAATTGGACGAGTTGATGATCGCGATGGTCGTTAAAACCAGTAGAGCTCCTTCCCTTTCTTATGTGACTGCAGCCCTGGAGCGCAAAGCGGACACGGGGCACAAAAGACAAGACAATAAGGATACAGGAAGACACGGGTCTCCATGGATGCTGGACGACAATGAGCACAAAACACACGAGCTCGAGCTGGTTTCAGACCTGGTCTTCATTATGTTCTCGTGGTGGTTAATAGCAAATAAAACGACATCGACGGCAGATGAAATGAGATCAAACATTCAGGTTATAGTCATAATTTAAATAAATGTAATAATAATTTAAATTAATTAAAAAGGGTTTTTAGACCAAAGAAAGATTCCTGACACTGTAATGATCTTAAATCTGATCATTTCCCAAATTGTTTTTTTTTTTTTTTTTTTAGATCTAGCTCTAGAACTCATGCTACATCATCTACTATATGGACAAATTGGGGCACCTGACTTATTTTAAGGAAATGCAAAATTATGAGGATAAAGTCATAGCAAAAGGAGAAAAAGTCGAAATATTTTGCGCAAAAAGTCAAAGCAGGACGTGAACAAAGTCGAAAACTACGAAATATTTCTGGAATTAAAGTCGTAGCAGTACGAGATTAAAGTGGTAATATTTTGACGAATAAAACGTAAGAATTAAGTCGAAATATTTTGAGAATAAAGTAAAAGCTCTACGAGAATAGAATTGTAGCAATAGGAGAATAAAGTCATAGCTGTTCGAGAATAAATATAGTCAAAATGATGAGATAAAGTCGTGAGGTTTCGAGAAAAAAGTAGAAGAATAAAGTCGAAATTACGAGAATAAAATCAAAATTGAGTACAAAGTCAAAAAAATTGAAAAAGTGGTCATATTTTGGGAATAAAGTCGTAGCAATGCGAGATGGTAATATTTTGAGAAAAATCACAGAATTGCGAGTAATGTTTCGCTGTTTCTCATAAAAATTTATTTGAAAATTTGAATAAATCTTACTTAAAGTTCGGATTTAGCAATAAGGAAATTCTTTGTCTTTTAGTGCATCAGCAATGATAATGATCAAAGAAATCCACCCTGTTAAAGTCGAACACCATCGCGCTCGACACTTTGCTCTCGTAATTCCAAACTTGATTCTCGTAATGCTACGACTTTATTCTTAAAATATTACGACATTATGCTCGTAATTTCAACTTGATTCCAGAACTGCTACGACTTTATTCTCAAAATAAAACTATTCTCGTAATTTCGACGTTATTCTCAAAATATTACGACTTTATTCTCATATTGCTACCACATTAATCTTGTAATCTTAGATTTTGAATCTATGGATTTTTTAGCATGAAATTTTCCCTTTACTTGGACATCAGGACCTGAAAGCTGTTCACCATGACATTACTCCAGCTCCATTAAAATATGCTTCTCATGGTTTGGAGTAGAAGATCTCCTTCTATAGAGCTCCAAACCCTGTTGATTTAATAAATGTGAATGCTGACTGCACCCCAGGAACCTCGTCACCTCACCGACATCAGTACCTGACTAACACCCTTGTAGCTGAATGAATCTCCACAAATCTCCATAAAATCTAGTGGAACATCTTCCCAGAAGAGTGGAGGGTATTATAGGGGGAAATGGAGACTAAACATGGAATGGGAAGTTCAAAAAAGAAGCACATCTAAACTTTATTGTCCTTATTGTCTTGCTTCCAGTGACACCAATGGGATGTAACTGTATATGAAAAACATTATTCATAATGAACAGATGGGATTTAAAGAGATATAAATATAGATATGAAAACGAGGTGCAGCACTCAATTTCTTTTCCACCAATAAGACTGTACAGGGTATCGGACTGCCAAGATCTGAGAAGATGCAACCGAAATGTCAGCAACCAAATATCATACACACAAGACAACGAAGTGACAAGCTGTGAATTTTCTAGCATCCTTAGTAACTGCCTGGTCAGCATTTCCAGTTGAGACCAATAAGTGATGGACACTGTATAGAGAAAAGTCTGTCACCTGACCATGAGATTGTTATGTGCTTCTTTTTGAACATCCCATTCCACATTTAGTGCCCATTTTCTCTTATAATACCCCCCCCACCACTCTGGGAAGATGTTCCACAAGATTTTGTGGAGATTTGTGAACACTCATGCAGTAATAAAGGTGTACTAATGTAGCTGAGGAGGTTCCTGGGGTTCAGTCAAGTGTTCACGTTGATTCCAAAGGTGGTCAAATGAGTTGCTCTGCAGCACGAGATCTTCCACTCCAACCTATGGAAAGCATATCTTCAGGGAGATGACTTTGTGCACTTTGTGTCATGCTGGAGCAGGTTTGGGTCTCGTAGTTAAAGTAAAAGGATAAGCTCATGTTTCCGCGTCCAAAAACCAATAACCTCCACTCTTCTGAAATGATGATCCACTAGATTGTGTGAAGATTTGTGAAGATTCATTCAGGCACAAGGGTGTTAGTAAAATCAGGTGTGAGGTGAGGAGGTCTAAAGGTGTTCAATAGGGTTTGGAGCACTATAGGAGGAGATATTTCACTCCAAACCCGTGTAAAGCATATCTTCATGGAACCAGCTTTGTGCACTTTGTCATGCTGGAGCAGATTTGAGGAAGAAGCACATATGGCGCATGGAGAAGTCAGGTGTTCCAATACTTTTGCCCATATAGTGTAGCTGAAGTATTCACAAGACAATTCCAGAACCTAATCTCCGAAGCCCAATGTGAACTGCTCTTACCTGGGTCCATATTCAGAGCAAGTGCCATGTCTCCTGGTGGTATCAGTCCAGGCCACGTGGGTGTAGGTTCCAGTTTTGCTACATCATAATGGCCTGGCAGGCTGGGGGGCAAATGGGGTGGCCGGACAGCAGGCATGAGCAGGGGGTTATAATGCGCCTCCAACCCCGGCGCCGAGTAGAGTTCGTGGAGGGACCGCGGGGGTCCATACACCTGACTTTGGGTGTATCCCCAAGAATCAGAGGGGTGCGCGTGAGGATGGGGATGAGGTAAACCGGCGTGTAAAGCTTGAGCGTAGGGGTCCACGGAGTACGCCGGTGTCCCTGTTGGGTCACAATGAGGTCGACTGGGAGGTGACAGGTAATTACTGTCCCAGAAGGATGGAGGGAAGTTTCTCCGACTGTTTGGAGATGTTGGTTCTAAACAGAGAGACGGAGACAGAGAAAGAATTTCAGTCTTACCGAAGGGAAAGCCAAAGATACAGACATGAATTATTGGGTAATTTTAATGCAGGTGATTATTAATAGCAGGATTCAAACAACGAAGACGTTTTTCAGAGATGTTACCTGATTGGCTTTTCCTGTGTGTGTGTGTGTGTGTGTGTGTGTGTGTGATTTTGTTGCATAATCTCCCATTTAGAAATTCATATCCAAATGAATAATGCTATAATCATCTAATGCGCACAATATATATTTTGGTGGTATTAAAATAAATAAAAAATAAATAAATATATGTACTTGTGTTGATCTGCAGAAGAAGAAAGTAAGGAATTACTTTTAAGTGTGTTACTGTAATGAGTAGGGTTTTTTTGTGTATTTCTACTTTTTAAAGTAATTTTTTAAAAACACAATATAATTTTACTTTTACTTATTATGATTTGTTTGAAGTATTGCACTTAACTGCATTTTAAACCACATCTGTTCCTGAATAATATATAATATAAAAAAAATAATACAAATGGAAGAAAAAAATCATGTCACTAATGTGTAATTTGTTTTTTGTACATTTAATACTTGATTTTATGTTTTAGTTTTTTCCCTGCATAAGTGCAGAATTCACACAGACTCAAGTCATGGACTAAAGTGTTTTTTGGTTTTGGTTTTGTCATCTTTAAAGGCGTTCCCTCGTTTAAAATCTAGTTTAAGGTTTATATCGAATTGTCTTTTTTGAGATATTTTCAATTATAAAAGAACAATTTTTTGACTTGAGTAGATTTTTTGACCAGTAACTTTACATATCCTTAAGTAACATTTTATTAAAGTAACAAAAGTAAAAAAGTAAAGTAAAGTAATATTTTACTTGAGTAGAATATTTTATTACTCTTTCCACATCTGCTGATTTGGATGGCGTATAGCAACAGGAGGTATAACCTCGATATCTGTGCCACATTTTCAAAACCTGAAACTGCAAAAAAATAAGCGTCCAAATAGAAGAAATAAATGCATGATTTAAAAGGATACAGAGTAGAAACAAGTCAAATAATCTGCCAGTGCTGTAAGATAATTACACTTAGTGAGATTTCTTGAAATAAGGAAAAATATCCAGGCTTTAAAAAAAAGAACAAAAAAGTCTTAAAATGAAAATTAGAACACTTAACACTTCCAAGCAGTTCGATTTCAACTTTAAACTAGCATGTTAATAATCTTTTAAAAACAGGTTGCTTTTCTTTAATTTGTATAAAGAAGATCTTAAAACCAGAGCTACTAAAACTAAAGAATTCCTCCTAATTTAGGCATCTCCATCATTATATAAATCTGTCGTGAAACGAGACCGAGCATTTAAACTAAAAACCGGACAACAGTCAACAATTATTTATTCAAATGAAGACTTCCTTGTAACAGGCAGTAGTTACAGTGCAAAAAACATGAGCTTCTTCTCAAAATAATGAAACTCATTGCAAAGTAAAACATTACTGAGTGCATTTTGAAAGATATTTCGCAAACACGTTCTTATAAAAATAAGAACCGTATAGAGTCTTTTATCATTTGTTATTTGGTTGTAAATAAACACCAATTAATTGGTGTTTTCATAAATCGAGCATTTGGAATAAATAATACTAACGAACAGGACCAAAGTGCGATTATCGAGCATTTTTTTAATATTAATTTTTTATCTTAATTCCAGTTATTACCGCTAAAATAAAAGTCTTAACCAATACAAGGCCTCGAATTATGTCTTTGATGGTAATTAAGGTCAATTTGCAGGTACAAAATTATTAACTCAAGTATCTTTAAACAATCAGAATAATCTTCTGCTCTTCATAGTATTTTATTCTTAAAATAAGATCCATCCTGATTTTTTTTATAAATGTATAGAATCTACATAAATCGCTTTATCAGTAAAGTATGGATTTCATTACGGGGAAACAGCAGACGGGGGGTTCAGCCAGGCAGCTGACGGTCAGTAGCATTAGGCTTCTCAATGAAGTCATGCAGGTCACATGATTGCACCTCATTTCTGTCTGGTTGGATCATACGGTGTTGCATGTACCTCAAAAGGATCTTATAATAGATCGGGGGAAACAAACAGAGAGGGATTGCGGTGACGGGGGAACGTGACACCGCCAGACACCACATGAATGCCTGGAAAAAGTAAGAGCGAGGACAGAAGGTAGGAAGTAAGACAGGAGTAACGGAGAGACAAGGGGTTGTCCTTCTTCTTTACATAGAGAACTATATAAGGTAGCAGTTTTAATACGGTTGCAATACGGAGCAATGACAAGGACGTTAAATCACCTCCTGTGATGAAATCTCTCACTCTTAAGTTGAGTACAACCCCCCCCCCCCCCATTCCTATATAGCACCTCTCCTCTTCTTTTGCTGCCCCCTCTCTATTCGTGTCTACCAGTTGTTTTCGCTAGCCTCCTGTCAGCCCTTGTAGAATGTCAGGGGGCATTTTATGTTTTTAGCCATTACATTTATATTTAGAATTCTTCCGAAAAAAGACACCGGTGATGTCGTCTGATTCAGAGCAGGGAGCGTCAGCCATAAATCTCAGCGAGGGGATAGCTCGGCCCGACTGAGCTGTTTGAAGCCGATACAGCCTCGAGCCTCGGAGCTTACCACCAAATTTAAACATAGTATCTGTTGGGAGGCAGGAAGTCACATTGAAAGAGTAGAGCGGAGAAGGCAGATGAGAGCGACAGAATCGGTTACGACGGTGGACAATTCCATTTCCATGGTCTCTCGAACAGAGAACGAGAGACGATAGCAGTGGTATTGTCGTAAAGGCCAATACCCAGGGGTCAAAGAGGGATCAGTGATTGTTTTCCATGCATGAGCGTGTGCACAATTGCACAATTTGGGATTCGGCTCATATGCAAGGACGGATTTGAGGTCCAGCAGTGCAAACTGGAGAACTGCTGAAATCCTCCAGAATGGAACACGTTCAATAAACGAGTTAAATATACGTTCCAGGACTCCTTTAGCAAAGCACACAGGTGTCTTCAAACCAAATTATTAAACACAATTCTGTTTGTTAGAAATGTTTGGGAAACTGTTACACATGTACATATAAAAGAATATTTCTTCTCAATGCTCACCTGTGCTCGGCTGGTTGGCTCTCCTCTTGCTCTCCATGCCCGTACAGGTGCTGAGAGCTCTGGAGAAGTGCTCGTCCACCACACTGCTGATGTCCCCTTGGTAGTAGGTAAAAAGAACGCATCGAGAGCTCAGGTACTCGGCTTCCCCAACCTGTTTCTCCTTCTGTCCGGCCGATGAGTACGCAGACGAGGACAGACTCCCTGTCACTAGGTTCCCTCCTATAACTGGGACCTCCTCTGATCCAGAGGCGTCCATTAGGTTCCTGTGCCGAGACGCTGGACTGCTGACACGAGTGGGAGTCTGGGAGAGGGTTGAATGGGAGAGAGCCTTTGCCAAACAATGTCGTAATAGCCAAACCCATCAATGTGCATGTGTGCATGACTGACACCTAAGCAGTGCTTTTTTTTAAAAGTGTTCTGAACGTATTGTATTTTGCACAAAACAGAATATGAATGAAACCTATATTGCGCAACAAAAAAAAAACAAATGCGTAATGGCGCAAATCGTGCGCTTTTGGGGGTTTCTATGGTGCGCACTTGGTTAAGCAACCTTGTTTAAAAAAAAAACAAAAGAACTATACACGCCAGCGAATTTCCAAATGATTTAGAGTCAGCAGAAGTGCACAAATACTCACCGGGAAATTGCTCAGAAACGCGGCGGCTCCAGGTGCGTGTGGTGCGTAATGACCATAAAGCGGGCGCATCACGTCCGGGCAACTCATGATAAACGCCGCCCGAGGCGAAAGCTCTGATCTGCCTCTCCTGCCTTCCCTCGATCTCAGGTTTAAGAAGAAAAAACAATCGACTAAACCTGGTAGATCCGTACAGCCTTCCCGGCTTCTCTGTGCCTTTCTTTCTTACTTTCTTTCTTTCTTTTTATTTATTAATTTTTTTGCCCTGGCTTCCAGGTGATGCAGTCCGGCTTGAAGACACACAGACTTGGAACCAACCCTCTCCCTTCTTGAGGGATGTCCATCATTTGCTTCTGGCCAATCACAGCCATACAGGGGTGTGTTTTTAAAGAAGAGGTGGGCTTTTAAACAAGGGGGTTCATGCATCTCTGGTCTGCTACACTTAGTTAAAGTCTGAAATGAGGAACATTCTGCTCACAAACACACACATCAGACACCACTATATCAACTACAAACAATTATTTTATTCCTAAAGTAAACAGTCCAGAAGGAGACTGTGGAAGCTGCAGTGCTGAACAGGTCATTAGGTCATTACCCAGATCCAAAAATCAAGCTGAGTTCCTCAATCAAACCATTGCTTAATCACATCTTCTGGGAAGATGCTTCACTGGATTTTGCTGATTTTGCACTGGAGTGTGTTGAGATTTGTGGACATTTCATTTAAGACACAGGGGTGTTAGTGAAGTCAGGTGCTGATGTAGATGAGGTGAGAAGGTCTGGAGTGCAGTCAGTGTTCACATTCTTCTTAAAGGTACTCAATAGGTCTTCCAGTCAAACCGATGGAAAGCAAGGTTTCTTTATAGGTATTGTCATGCTGGAACAGGTTGGGTCTCCTAAATTCAAAATGTATTGCTACCGAATCCAAAGACAGTATGTGGAAGAACCGCATATGGGTGGAAAAGTCAGATGGCAATACTTTTGTCCATACTGTGTGTGTATATATCTTTTTTCTTTTTAAAGAAGAAGTGGGGAAAAAAGCCAGAACCTTATAATTCCAAGGTCCTGAGTTGCGTCATTCTCCAAAAAAAATCACGTGGGTGTGAAGAACATGTCACCAACCCTGAAAATACCAAGAGCAGAGCAAAGAATTCTTCGGATCCAAACTCACAACCTGCACATTCGCTAGCGTCATGTCAGACATCAGTTTGAGCAAACTTTTTAGTTTTGGATTGCAGACAAAAAAAAAAGAATAAATCTTGATATCAGAACTACTAAATGGTGGACAATGGTGGACAATTTTTCTTTTCCCTCTCTGATTTCTACTTAAAGCTCAAAGTCAATTGCTTTAAAATAGTTCTATGCATTTGAGAAGTACAGCTACGTGCCAAGTTGTCTGACGAGCATTGAAGAACGTTAAGAGGACGATGCAGAATGTTTGCAGAATTCCAGCCCTTGTTGTTAGGGGAGGAGCTATGTCTCTGATGTGCCTCCGATATTTCTTTATTTTTCATGTTTTTTTTGGAGGAAGGTTGAGGATAAATGAGGAAGTGATTTGAACTCAATGTGACCCTTGTGTCATATTTTCTTTCCTGCTGTCATGTAATGAGCAATGTAATGGCGGATGTAAATGCAAATTAAGATGATGCTCATCCAATAAACAGGGAGTTAAATACAAATCGTAACCCAATACCGTAAATGTAAATCAAGTGTAGGCGAACGGCAAATGACACAAACCAGGCAAAAGGTAAAACCGAAATGAAAGGAAAATCAAAACAAAGAACAAAGGCAGAGAACCAAGTCAACTAAGCATTAAGTCAGTCTGATCAGTATACATGTGTAAACGTGGGGTTAGGAGTCCAGGGCGCCCATGTTGTCTGATAGGAAATGGATTTGTAGTCCGGTAATGACCTCAAAGCTACAATCTTCTTCTCTTTGCCTGGTGGAATTTGGTGGAATTGTTGCATGTGTATAGAATCATCATTATTTCAAGGAGACCCCCAATCCCAGTCCCTCAGTCCCCAAAGTTTTATCTCTTTTAATTATGTTGGACAATCTTATTTGTTTTCTGTTACTCTTTAAAACCATGCCTCCATTCTTCTATTCGAAGTTTCACCACCAGGATCTACAACAGCCTAAGGAGTGTCTTTCTTCGCATATCCCAGTGATGTTAGGAAGCTGGGGTCAGAGCGCAGGGTCAGCCGTGATACAGCTCCCCTGGAGCACAGATGGGACATTGCTCAAGGGCCCCAAGAGTTTGTTTTACCTCCAATGACAATAATAGCGTTCTTGCCAGATCGGCGCTTTTTGCTGCGTAAGCAAGTAAAGTTTTGAAAACTTTGTGGTCTTGAACATAAAGAAAAGTTATGTATCACCCTAACAAAAAAGTTCTGTGAGTTTGAAAATGGCTGTTTTTTGTCGCAATACAATATATTTCTATAATATCTATAGAAAGTCTACCGTTGTGGGGAAAAAATATGTTGCATCTGAAAAGTGCAATTAGAGCTTAAAAAGTGATTTTTAAAACCACACTGAATTCAGAACACTGATATTATGTACCATGAGTGTAGCTTGTAACTTTTGGTGGAGGTTTTATATTAGTTCTGATTGACCTGTCAGTATATCCCAGTGGGATGTGAGTTTCCTGAGTAGGCAGCCTTGTGATTGCTTGGTATAGTATAGAGTGAGTTGTCCTCCCTCTCTGGCTTTTTTTGGACAGCCTGGGGTGATGCAATGCAAAGATGCCGCATGACAAACAGCTGCTTCTGTTGGAACACATGCAAAGCTGTGAGCACACCACTCCTTAATAACGACACTAATGACTCTAACTTTTGCATTACAGTAAATAAGTGCAGAAATTACGTCATGATCTGATGTTTATGTTTAACAAACCTGGGAAAAATAGGCAAATTAGCAAGCTCTAATCCATCAATCCACCAATCGAATTGCCTCTTCTTAATGTCTCCGACTTACTCTTTCTCTAAAGTGTGTGTCCAGGCTGTATTGCTTAAGCTGATTGGAAAAACAAACTCATTGGTCTTGTCTCTAACCATTTCATGCATTGCTTGTTTGGTTTTTGAAGAAGAAGCAAATTTGATTGGTCGTTTTTTGGGGTCAAACCATTTTTCCAGTCTGGTTGGACAAGCAGCATAAAACCCATGCGGTTGTGTACTGCGTGTCTGACCACAACCAGAACAATGGTTTGACCCTAAAAACAGCCAATCAAATTTGGCAGTTTTTGAACTAAATTATCTATATGTTTATGTGGAATCATCCACAGCTGTGGATCCACAGAGTGGTAGGAAGAGAACTCCATCCAGAGGTAGAGCATCAGGATGGATCAGGCAGGTCCAGAAAGAAGATGGTTACAGGATCCTTTGTACCTCAGAAGCAACAGGATCAGCCAGGCTAGAGCACCCCTGGAGCACTGAGGTTTAAGGGACGTGCTCAAGGGCCCCAAGAGTGGACCCTTGATAATACCAGAGCTCGAACCCCCAAACTTCTGTTCAGTAACCAAAAGCGTTAATCACTGAGATACCACATACATTTGGACTTTGATTAGGCTGCAATTTCCATAAACACTTTTTTGTACTCAGGTGTCTATTCGTAAATATTTGACCATATTGAATGAACATTCAGTTGTCACCCTGATGAAGACCTGTTCCATTTTAAGTTTGGTTTCTTTCTCATATCATCTCAGGAAGATCTTTCCCTAAGTAATTAAGGATTAAACTTACAAGGACACGTAAAAAAAAATTCTATTCATTATCTACTTATTTCTGGTTTTCGTCTGATTCTAAAATTCCAGTTTCTAGATCAAAATAGTTACCATTTTAGTGGCATCATAAGCTTTTCAGGAATACGGCTTCTCGTTCACAAGATACCAGACACAGAAATTGCATTTCTCCAGGGACTGGTACAGTGTTATTTGTTTGCCTAAGATGATCTGCAGAAAAAAATGACTTGCACTCTCTGGGCCACTTATTCTGAGACAGAAGATTGACTTGTTTCCAGGGAATATATTTTAGACCTTAAGTTCTTAATGTTCAATTCAATCCATTTTTATTTATATAGCGCTTTTAACAACGGAAATTGTTTTGATTTGTGATAGTAGGGTATCTGCAAGAATGAAAGGGAAAGTTTATAGGACTGTGGTGAGACCTGCGATGTTGTATGGGTCAGAGACAGTGGCGTTGAGTAAAAGGCAGGAGGTGGAGCTGGAGGTAGCAGAGCTGAAGATGTTGAAATATTGGTTGGGAGTGACGACGATGGACAGGATTAGAAATGAGTTTGTTAGAGGGACAGGGCATGTAGGACATTTTCGAGAAGAGGTGAGGGAGGTGAGATTAAGATGGTTTGGACATGTGCAGAGGAGGGACATGAGTTATATTGGTAGTGGTAAAAGAATGCTAAGGATAGAGAAAAAGAGGAAGGCCAAGGAGGAGGTTTATGGATGTGGTGAGGGAAGACATGCAGGTAGTTGGTGTAAAAGAGGCAGATGTAGAGGACAGGGTGGTATGGAGACGGATGATCAGCTGTGGCGACCCCTAATGAGAGCAGCCGAAAGAAGAAGAACAACAACAACAATGGACATTGTCTAATAGCAGCTTTACAAAGTTCTAAAAGAATGTATAGGTTTGTCCCTAATACTTGTAATTTTGTTCCTAATGACTGAGCCAGTGTCCAAAGAACATAGCAAGGAAAATCTCCCTAAATGAGTTTGGAAGACCAGTAGTGACCTGACTCTTGCTTTAGACCATGACTTGTTTGGACCCCTCAAGTCCCATTAGAGCCATTGGGCACTCCAGCTGTCTCTTCTTGTCTTGCATTAATTTGTCACATATAAATTACAGCACAGTAAAATTCTTGTTTTTTGTTTTTTTTCTTGCTTATCCCAGCTTCTTTAGAAACTAGGGTCAGAGCACAAGGTCAGCCATGAAACAGCACCCCCTGGAGCAGAGATGGTTAAGGCCATGATCAACATGAATATATTTTCGTTTGAAAAACTACAGGAGCTCGTCTGTCTGTTGGACCACATGGACCAGCCTTCGCTCCTCACGTGCATCAATGTTCCTAGGCCGCCCACAACCCTGTCGCCGGTTCACCACCGTTCCTTCATTGGAAAACTTTTGATAGATTCTGACCACTGCAGACCAGGAATATCCCACAAGAGCTGCGGTTTTGAAGACGCTCTGACCCAGACGTCTAGATGTCACAATTTGTCAAACTCAATCAAATCCTAATACCTCCCCATTTTCCTGCTTCTAACATCAACTTTGAGAGCAAAATGTTCACTTAATGTTATGCCTGGTTGTGTATGCTCTATGTGGGCACCTTTTTAAGTAAAATCGGCTAATGAAATACAAACCACAAATCTTATTTTGTCCATCCATTCATTATTTATTTATTCATTCATTCATGATACATTTACTATGTTTCACTGAATACAAATTTGTGCCATTTTGCAGATCCCCCTTATTCAAAGTGATTTTTCTAATTCATTCATATGAGCAGTTAAATTAGGAGACCAACATCTCAACCACTGAGCTACTGCTCATTAATTCATCCATCAATCCATTAAAGTAATTAGTAAATCCTAGTCGGAGTGGAGGTGAGTTCTCTCCCAGGACTGGATGCATGTTGGAAATGCACTTTGGAAGTCACAGCATGTGCAGTGCATCGTTTAGCATACCAAAGCTACCTACCAGAATGTTTTAGGACAATGGAGGAAACCAGAGAATGATACTAAAAACGAGATCATATCAGAAGCCCAATTGCAATAAGACTGTTCCAAAATGACATCTAATTTGTGATCAGGAAAAGAAGCGCTTTTATTATAGACAGTCGGTTACCAATTCTTCTGTCCATTAAAACCCTACATTGTGTTTATTCTTTTACTTTAATGGCATTAGGCAGACGGCCTTATCCAGAGCAGTTAAGGCATTAAACTTTGGATCTGAACGTTGTGGGTTCAAATCCCAGCACCGCCAAGCTGCCAGTCCTGAGTCCCTGAGCAAGGCCCTTAACTCCACAGCTGCTCAGTTGTATGAATAAGATAAAAGTTACTCTGAATAAAGGTTTCTGCCAAATGCTGTAATGCTATGAAATTAAGGGCCTTGCTCAGGGGCCCAAGAATTGGTGGCTGGTAAAGTAAGCTTAATGTGGGTGAGATTTGAAGGCATGACTTTTGGAAACAAAGGTCGGTGCCTTTACCACTAAGCCGCTGCTTTACTTTCATTTCAAAGATCTAACAAAGAAGTATGCAGGAAATGTTTATAATTAAATATAAAACTGTCTAAAATGCCCTTGTTTGACAGCTCAGACTCTAAAAGCCTAACATTGCTTTAATAGGACCCCTGCTCTGACACTTCACTGTTCCCTGGGCTTCAGAACTGAGTAAACAGATCCTTCTTCTTCTCTTACCTATTTATTAAAAGCTAACCCTCTCAAATTGACAGCATGCAAAGAGACAACATGACAGAAGAGGCCTATGGGTGCAACATTTCACTTTTGGCCTTTGGCAGGCTAGAATATCCTAGCAATGCAGACTAGCCACTGATGTCATTTTCGTGTGTGTGTGTGAATGATGGACTACAAGATTGTCACCCCACTGTTAAGCATTCCTGTTGTACAAGCGCACGGGGGCAGTGCGGATAGAGAGAAAGAAAGAGGGAGAGAATGAAAGAGTAAGTATTAAGTAACAGAGTTGGCATGTCACATGGTCAAACAGTGATGATTTACAGGATGTGCTGAAGCTCGAGAGAAAGAATGATGTGGGAGAATCAGAGAGCTCATTTTAAATGAGATGACAGACCCCTCAAACAAAGCCAGATAAACAGAATTCATATTGTCACTCAAAATCCGGACGAACTTATATTAGAAAGAAAGAGGCTTCAACTCGTCACATATACGTTATTCCACACGGGAATTCTTTCCTCGTATATCCCAGCTTGTTCGGAACATGAGGTCAGAGCCCAGGCTCAGCCATGATCCAGCACACCTGAAGCTGAGAGGGTTAAGAGCCTTGCTGAATGTCCAACAGTCGCAGCTTGGCAAAGCTGGGGCTTTAAACCCCAACCTTCAGTAACCTTAAGACATATATATGAGCTACATATATATATTAGGGCTCTTCATCTCCATAACTGAGGCTGATGTGATTCGCAACCCGATTTAACACAATGCGATATGAGCAATGGAAAGAAATATGATGCTTTACAATTTAATATGGTGCAGAAAGTTCACTACTTTTATTTCTTTGCTTCACACCAGATGTTCTTTTCCTGGTCTGTCTGCAGGAAGTCACAGCTCTACCTCTGCCATGTGAATCTGTATTCTATGCGACTCTCAGGACACGCCTCGGTCTTCGTAGCTTTGTGATACGTCGTATTCGAGAAACGGTTTACGGTTCTGCCGATGCGAATGTGTTCAAAATCGAACTTGTATCCGATGCACACCTTTTTAAAACCAATGCATCGCATCGTTCACTTTTATGCAGATGCACCGATGTGAATCGCTGAATCTTACCATCCTTAATATATATATACACTATATTTCCAAAAGTATTGGGTCACCTGGTCATAAGTACGGCATGTGATTTTTGAGCATCACATTCCACATTTAGTGCCAATTTGCTCTTATAATTCCCTCCACTCTTCTGGGAAGATGTTTCACTAGATTTTGGAGTGTGCTTATGAATATTTGTGTTCATCAGACACAAGGGTGTTATGAAAGGCAGGTACTGATGTAGTTGAGAAGACCTGGGGTGCAGTCAGCGTTCACATTCATCCCAAAGGTGTTCAGTAGGAATGAGATCAGAGCTTTATAGCAGCAAGATCTTCCTCTCCAAAGCATGTACACCAGATCTTTAAGGAGCTCACTTTGTGCACAGAGGCATCGCCATGATGGAACAGTTTTGGGTTTCCAAGTTCAAGTGAATGCAAAATTTTATTATAGCGCCATCTAAAGACAGTTGAGTGCCTCCAGCTTTGTGGTAACAGTTTGGAGAAGAAACAGCAGAAAAGGTCATGTGTCCCAATACTTTTGGAAATATAGTGTATGTGTATATAAAGCTGAATCGAAATGAGTTGGGGTTGGGGTGGAAGATCATGAGTGGCCTGCATACTTGTGGTTGTATCTCACACAAATCTCCACAAGCACAATCCAAATTCTAGTGGAACATCTAGTGGAGGTTAGTCTACCTTCAAAATGGGGACTAAATGTGGATTGGGAATGGACATGCCTTTTTTTATTCAATATGGATTTATGTGGATTTTATACGTTCAATCATTCAAAGTAGAGACCTTTTGCTTTGATGACAGATTTGCACAAACCAGTTTGGGGAAGAACCAGATGACTGAAGAGAAAGAGAGAGAGAGAGAGAGAGAGAGAGAGAGAGAGGGCAAAAAGGATGAAGTAAGAGAGCTGTCATCTCACATGGTCAAACCGCCACGATTTACAGGTAATACTGTAGTGAAAGAGAAAGAGTGACAGCTAAAGACGGTAAGAAGAAGGCCGATCCGATTTCGCATTAGTGAGATAGCGAGAGTGCTTCAGAATGTCAGCTATGACAATCAGCTCTCGCACTACATCACACTCACACCCTGCTTTAAAGAGAACGTCTGCTGAAGCACCTCGATGTCACCATACGCTTTCGCTTACATTCACAAGTCTTCATTTCGATCTCACGGGTGATCGGTTGCACGGTAGGACTACGTGCGAGACTTGACGTGCCTTCTGAATATGTTCATAAGCTGTAGATCTTCCAAACTGTACACAAAAGGACATTCTGCACTACTTCTAGATCCAGGAAATCCTGGCTTCATTCATGCTTATGCAAATGCGCAGTCCTTAAAAAAAAATATTTTTCTTTTCACACGAATGCTGTGTAAGATCTGTATAGTCCATGTTACTAAAATCCATCCCCTCGTGACCTCCTTGGATGCAACCCATCTCTCGCTGATGATTTACAGAGTCAAAACATCATGGAGACGGCAGCTATTTTTATTGGCCAGTAAACTGGCAGATCTGCTTGAAATACAGCAAGGGACCAATCAAAGTCCAAGCGAGTCCAGATGAAAATAACCTGAGGGTGGTTCCGTAATCAAGAACTGCACACGTGAACGGGGACTTTATTAGAAGCACTATACGATTACTCTCAAAACAGCGTCAGTTCTTCATAGCATGGATTCCACAAGCTATGAATAAAACATCGCTTTGAGATTCTGGGTTCGTGTTGATTTGATTGCGTCACTCATTTCATGGGAATTTTTCATGCCCTGAATCTTTATTAATCTGGGAAGTATGGTTAAGATGTTAGACTATGGGTTCTGGGTTACTGATCAAAAGATTGGGGGGTTCAAGACCCGGTAATGCCAGGATTACGACCATAAATCTGGCATTTTTCCTGCTTCTAACATCAACTTTGAGTAAAAATGTTTATTTGCTGCCTAAGAAATAAATCCACGCACTAACACATGCCATGATGAAGAGATCATCAGTGTCCTTCACTTCACCACTCATAATGGTATAATGTCATAATGTTCTGCCTGATCGGTGGAATCCGACATAGTCTTCCGCTGCCGAAGCTACTCGTCTCAAGCTTTGACATTCTGTGCGTTCTGGGATGCTTTTCTCTAAACGCTCTGCTCTCAATTGTAATGAGTGGTTACTTGAGTACTTCTGCTTTTTTTTTTGTAGTTCTGAACCAGTCTTTCTATTTTTCTCGGCCCGTTCTCATCAGCACAGTGTTTCTGTCAGCAAAACTGCCCTCACAGGATGTATTTTTTATTTATTGCACCATTCTGCATCAACTTTAGATACTGTTGTGTGAAATTCCCAAGAGATCAGCAGTCAGAAATAGAAGTCATGTCAGCAACAATCATGTCAGAGCCAAAATCATATTTTTTTCCTCATTCTGATGGTGGAAGTGAACATTCACCCAAAGCTGCAGGCCCTGTTTTATATTCATGTCAATATATGTTAATCCCTCCATCCTTTGCCACGGCTCCACTCATCCCTCCATACTCTACCACTGCATCACACTACCTCCATCTTCTACCACTGCTCCACTCATCCCTCCATCCTCTACCACTGCACCACTCATCCCTCCATCTTCTACCACTGCACCACTGATCCCTCCATCTTCTACCACTGCTCCACTCATCCCTCCATCCTCTACCACTGCACCACTGAGCCCTCCATCCTCTAAAACTGCACCACTGAGCCCTCCATCCTCTACCACTGCACCACTGAGCCCTCCATCCTCTACCACTGCACCACTGAGCCCTCCATCTTCTACCACTGCACCACTGATCCCTCCATCCTCTACAACTGCTCCACTCAACTCTCCATTCTCCACCACTACACCACTGATCAGTTCATACTCTACCACTGCATCACTTTACCTCCATCTTCTACCGCTGCTCCACTCATCCCTCCATCCTCTACCACTGCACCACTGATCCCTCCATCTTGTACCATTGCACCACTGATCCCTCCATCCTCTACAACTGCTCCACTCAACTCTCCATTCTCCACCACTACACCACTCATCAGTTCATCCTCTACCACTGCACCACTGGTCCCTCCATCCTCTCCAACTGCTCCACTCAACTTTCCTTTCTCCACCACTACACCACTGACCCCTTCATCTTGTACCATTGCACCACTGACCCCTCCATCCTATTCTAGAATGCCCAGACTCCTGCTGTAGTCCTGCTGTGTCCCTTTTCTCAAAGACATCATGAAGAAATCTGTTCCTGGATCAGCGCTTGTCATCCGGATCTATATATACACACCGAGATCTTTTTCGAGCGCTTGTCTTCAGGGAAAGGAGGGTAACGTCACCCTCGAGCCATTTCGCCATGGGACTCCACTGAGATCACTTCTCGTGCGTCGGTATAAATATAAGAGCCACCTGTCAGAACAGCCTCATGATCCATCACTCACTGCATGGGGCAGAGACGAGGGGAAAAGGCAGTGTTTCTGGTTCTCAGCCAGACAGCACAAGTTACACTCTCTGCCTAGACACTTGGACTGCAGGGGAACTGTGTTGCTTGTTAGGGGGTGATGATGTCACTTTCCTCCTCTCTGACTGGCCAGTCATTAGCATTTTTACTGTCCATAAAAATGCTGTGATTTTATGGAGATTTGAGATGATTCATTCAGCCACAATAGTTTTTACTAATACTTATGTAGGTGAGGATGTTCCTGGGGTGCAGTCAGCGTTCACATTTATCCCAAAAGTATTTAATAGCATTTGTGCTCTACAGCAGGAGATCTTCCACTCCAACCCATGTACAGCGTGGTTTGAGTCTTCTAGTTCAACTGAAGGGAAAAAGTTCATGCTACCGCATCCAAAGGTGTCCAAAATAATTGGGTGCCCCCCATTTGGTGGCAGCAGTTTAGAGAAGAAGCTCATATGGATGGAAAAGTCGGGTGTCCCGAAACTTTTGTCTGTATAGTGTTGCTTTTGGTACGTTATGTAAGGACCTGAGCTTTAATCACTTAGTGAACCAACTTGGTCTTTCAAAACATGTGTGTGTGCATGTTGAGATGCCAAATGATAAATATAATAGTAATAATCATTAAAAAAACCTCTACGTCATATAGAAAATAACATGCACAAGCCTGTCCCAAAATAATCATTTAAATATTTAAATATATTCGTTTAACATATTTGCATAGTCAAGGGAAATTTTTTATTTTAAATATAATTGTGTACCTGTACTATGCAATAACAATAAAGTTTGTTTGTCCTGTCTATCTATCTATCTATCTATCTATCTATCTATCTATCTATCTATCTATCTATCTATCTATCTATCTATCTTTGTCTGTCTGATCTATCTATCTATCTATCTATCTATCTATCTATCTATCTATCTATCTATCTATCTATCTATCTATCTATCTATCTATCTCTGTCTGTCTGTCTGTCTGTCCGATCTATCTATCTATCTATCTATCTATCTATCTATCTATCTATCTATATATCTATCTATCTATCTATCTATCTATCTATCTATCTATCTATCTATCTATCTATCTCTGTCTGTCTGATCTATCTATCTATCTATCTATCTACCTATCTATCTCTGTCTGTCTGTCTGATCTATCTATATATCTATCTATCTATCTATCTATCTATCTATCTATCTATCTATCTATCTATCTATCTATCTATCTCTGTCTGTCTGTCTGTCTGATCTATCTGTCTGATCTATCTGTCTGATCTATCTATCTATCTATCTATCTATCTCTGTCTGTCTGATCTATCTATCTATCTATCTATCTATCTATCTATCTATCTATCTATCTATCTCTGTCTGTCTGTCTGTCTGTCTGTCTATCACACATCCAAAGATGTCCTTTACAATTGTGAGCCTCCAACAGATCGGGTGTCCCTATACTTTTGTTCACATTGTGTGAGTGCAACACACATGCAAAACAGATACAAAATAAATAAATAAATTAAAAAAATTAAAAATAAAAATAGGTGACCGTTTATCTTTATTCTTTAGTGCATTAAGAAACCTGCATGTTGTTAATGTACAACTGGCTGAAAAGCAGAGCTCGGGTGTTGTAATGAGCAGCAGAGACACACCTACTCTATATTACTAGTTAAAATAGTTAAATGAGAAAATACATGTCTAGGAACCTTCTTTAATATTTTCCTTTTTAAGAGTTTGTGTGCAATAAAGAGACCAGAGAGAACTTTCGGTGGACAGGTTGCCAAATAAAAACACTTTATCCACCTTACAGTTCATGAAGACTTTATATATTATGTAGTTTATCAGATCGGGAAAAGATAAAAATGTTCTATAAATGATTCTTGTTGCATACAGAATTCGGCTGTTCCACAT
Source organism: Silurus asotus (assembly GCA_024362625.1). Taxonomy (NCBI): domain Eukaryota; kingdom Metazoa; phylum Chordata; class Actinopteri; order Siluriformes; family Siluridae; genus Silurus; species Silurus asotus. The sequence continues at coordinate 5,996,772 of MU551610.1, read as the reverse complement.
GCTAGCAACAACAAAACTGTTGGGCATTAAAGGTTTACATGAGCGACATCTAGTGGACAATAAACAAAATGACAAAGTTGACATACACTTCATCGACAAAAGTATTGGGACACCTGACTTTTCCACTGGAATATGGTTCATCTCCAAATTGCTACCACAAAATTAAAGACACACAATTGTATATGACGTCTTTGAATGAGGGAGAATGAAATCTCCCTTCACTTGATGCCCCTGTGCAAAAAAGCCTGCCACATGACTATATGATTTGCATAGGTTGTATTGGAAGATCTCCTGCTCTAGAGCCTAAACACATTGGGAATAAATGTGAATGTGCACCCCAGAACCCTTCTTCTCTAATCTACATCAGTACCTGAATTTACTAACACCCCTGTGCCTGAATGAATCTCCACAAATCTCTGCAATCGCACTGCGAAATCTGGAAGATCTTCCAAGAAAAGTGGAGAAATGGGATGTTCATAAAGCGCAAACTGATTTTATGGTCAAGGAATCGACAAACTTTCGTCCTTTTAAATTGTTGTGTTCACAAATAACTGCTGCTAAACCACCAATATGTACATGTACTTATTATTATATGGATAATTTCCATATGATTTTTAATCTAGATAATGAGTTCATAGTATTATGTTTTTTATATTTATGTCTATGTTATTATACACTGATCTCAACAAAACTAAGCAAACTACTGATTAGGCACCAATCAGAGTCTGCGTTTTTATGATGTCATCATATCGAACCTCTTACAAAGTATTTTACATTATTTTATAACTACTGATACAAAATATAAAGGGTTTTCATTAACCCTTTAAAATACAAGTGTCAAAATCCCATTTTAAATACCTATTTAAAATAAATGTATCGAAAATACTGAACATCCCTGATAATATTTTTTTAATATATATATCATACCGCCCACTCCGAGATCAGACCAACCCCTTTAATGACCCAGGTGAATAAAACACCTCCTAGCCGCTAGATGTCGCCAGTCCGTGGGGGTGTATAACAAGCGCGCACTAGACGGAGGCTCGAGCTTGCCTCGGTCGGCCATATTGCCTCTTACGCACCACATTAGTTTTCCCCACCTGTCTTCTTGGGACTAAGCCCCGCCCCGCGATGATGATTCGCTTTAGACTCGGAATCCCCACTTTCTATTGGTTGATCTGACTTAAAGGCTCACTCATCAACCAATCGGAATTGAGAGGGCGGGATTTGAACCAATCCGGGTAGGAAAAAACGCTCTTTGGGCAGAGGAAATTGTAGCCCGCCATTGTGTAAGACGCACTGTGTAGAGAGCAGGGGGCAACTATTTTAGAGCTTCTTTCTGTCCTGAAATTGAAAACGCAGCGTCGAAAGGGAAAGAAATGTCAACCGGCAGCCTGGTGGGGCAAGTAAAGAGAGGCACTTTATGAAGCGGAGCTCGCCGTGTGAGTGAGTAGCGTAGCGCGGTGTAGAGTAGTGCGGTGCAGTGCAGCGGTAGGCCTGACCACCTGCTGTCCGACTCCCTGGTCTAAAAAGAAAACCTCGTTCATTTTCCCGTCTTTTTCATCCTCACAACTCAAACCTTCATGAATCACCTGGACCCAATCCAGAGACCGAAAGGCCAAGGAAACAAAGGTAAGCACGGGATTTCTCGCGAGAACTCGTCGTCTCGGTGCACGATGCTAGCCGACGCTAACTTCGCTCGCTAACTCCTACGACTAGCCCCATAGGCCTGCTCGGGGGTTTCTTTTTTTTTACCTCTGAAGCTCATTATTGCACATTTCGCTTTTAAATAGAGGAAAATCACCATGACGTTTCTTCAAAACTACTCTAAAAACCTGAACCCACGTTGCCTAGCTTAATTTGACTAGCCCTCAGAGGCCAGGGTTTAGTCTCAGAGGAAGTGCACTTGTGCGTAAAATAAATTATATTACGCATTAAACTATTTCTTTCACATTAAACACCATCATACGACACTTTTTCCTCAAACCCCATCCCAAGCTAAACTCGCACAAGTCATCGCTAACTAGCCTCAATCACACGCTAGCTGTCGCTACCTGGATGACTTGGGTCGTATTACAAATACATCGTTGCTCCCTAGATTGGCTCACTTCAGCACCTGCGAGAGGCTGACATGCGCACTATTAAGTGCACTTGACTAAGGGTTAGACTGCTCTTATTAGTACAGGCAGTGATTATTCACTGTTTAGACATAGACAAGAGGGAGAAAGTGTACTTATTGTACTTATCTAAAAGTGATCATAGTGTCTTATGAGCACTTTATTAATAGTTATATAAACACTTCTTTTGTTGGGTCAGTGTTTATTGATAGAAAAAGTATAACACCTGAAAATGTATATTAAATAATGTATAAATTAATAAATGTTTCTGAAGTAAATACATAAAAAAATGAGGAAAAATGATATATCTGAGAAATAATGCATCTTACCTTTAAAATAATGTCCAATAATCTGAGAAATATTTATATATATTTAAAATGATCCTAATAAAATGAGAAAATACATGAAATTATATGTATATTATAATCTGTATATAAAATTTATCATACAGTCTGAGAGAGAGAAAGAAGTTGAGCAAAAAATGTGTAAATTCCAATTTGAGAACCAAAATAAAAAACACATTGTCCGAGAATTATAAAACCATATCTGAGAAATATAGTGTGTATATATTTATATATATATATATGTGGTCTTGTATTTGTATTTTCGGACACCTTTATCTTCCCCAGGACAGTGTAATAAAACAGTGAAGTGATGCACCAGATGTGAACTGGTGAATGATTTAATAACTACAATAACGAATCGCTGCATGGAAGGAGGTTGTGCTCGACCTCAAACGTTTCCTTCATTAAAATAATCCTACATCGTGCTACACTGAGACATAAAAAAATAAATCTTTACCTGTCCTTAAACTCTAAGTTTTGTTTAATGTTTGATGAGGACTGTGTAAACTGTGCTTATTGACCTCTTTTTGCTTTGTTTTTGTTTTGTCCCTCTGTCAGTGCAAAACGGAGCTGTTGCCCAAAAGGAGACTTTAAATGATGATGAGTTCGAGCCTTATCTGAACGCTCAGCCCAGACAGGTAGGTCCTGTTACACCGCCACACAATAGCAGGAGCCTGGAGATATAAATGGTGACTCGGCTATTGTAGCTCTGGTGCCTTTTATCGTCCTTAATTGCATCCTGGCTACAGGCTTTTGTTTCTCAAATAGAATATGCTGTAACTGCATTGTTCACTATTCTGTTGTAAATTAACAATTCAAAGAATGCACACATGAAGGATGGAGGACGGTTTATCTAGTCAAAGTTTGGTGTAAAGAGAACAAGGTTACAGATGTGGTCCTTTGTGCGTTTTCTTTTTATTATATATATACAATTTAAATCATATTTCATAGCAAATTAGTCAGTCAGGTTATTGGATATATATATATAATTATTTTTTTCATCATGGACATTACGAAGTCAAGGCAAAACTATTTTTATACCTTCTTTGAAATACAGTTTCGCACTTATCCTCAGTGGCATGTTTACACATTCCATTTATTTTGTACGTTTTCTGTATAAGTATCTTAACAATTTTATTCTTTGGTATATTTAATTTAATTCCTGACCATTGGGCTCTGGTTGAAGGGCCATGTGTTTTTCTAATCCGGCTGAATTTATAAACTCGCACATGAAGGCGTTGTTTGATCAGGAAACGCACAGCGACGACCCAGAAATTAAGAATTGCTTCTGTAAATTCCTGCATTCCATAACATTTGCTCCAGCGTTTATTGTACCCTGGAGGGCCGGACACGGTTATTTATTTCTATCGCCAATCTGAGCCTGACTTTGAGAGAAACGTTCGTGGCATCAGCATCTAGTTCTCTGTAGATGTATGAAACAGTGGCGTGAACACCAGGAATTCAAGTCAGATGAAATGTATGACTGAGCACATTGAGATTTAATCGTATTGGAGGTGGGGCTGCATAATTGCTAGTCACTCCCCATGAAAATGAACAGGGACTCTCCCTTTTGCCTGGGGTTGCGGGCTAATTGATTTCTTAGAGAATATTGGAGATGGAGACTATTACTGGCTTGTGCCAGGATCTAATTTTTACTTTATTTTTACCATTTTGTTGAGTAAAAAAAAAAAAAAAAGGGTGTAATCATTTGCCGAACAACAAAATAGACATGACCCACCCAGAAATCGGACATACCAATTTAAAGTAAGTCATGAAATATTTTGTGCATTTGCCAATGCTTGTTGATTAATGCGTTGTTTTTCTCGTCCTTGCAGAGCAATGCATATACGGCTATGTCCGATTCCTATATGCCTAGCTACTATAGCCCCTCCATAGGATTCACCTACTCGCTTAATGAAGCAGCGTGGTCCACCGGTGGTGATCCTCCTATGCCCTACCTGGCCTCTTATGGACAGCTTAGCAATGGGGAGCACCATTTCCTCCCGGACGCCATGTTCGGCCAGTCAGGGGCACTTGGGAGCAACCCTTTTCTGGGTCAGCATGGCTTCAACTTTTTCCCCAGCGGGATCGACTTCTCTGCCTGGGGGAACAACAGCTCTCAGGGACAGTCCACGCAGAGTTACGCCTACGCGCCCAGTTCGCTCGGGGGCGCTGTGATCGATGGACAGTCTCCGTTCACCGCCAATGAGCCTCTTAATAAGGCTGTAGGGATGAACAGTTTGGACCAGAGTATGGCAGGGTTAAAGATCGGGGCAGGAGACATGACGCCTAAAATTGTTGGTTCTGGACTTCCTGGTGGACCTTTGAATCAGGTATCGGCGGCTCCGAGCATGCCCCCGCCTTCCATTGCACCTGCCAAAGTGGCATCCTGGGCGGACATTGCCAGCAAGCCTGCCAAACCCCAGCCTAAGATCAAGACTAAAGGCACCTTGGGGGGCACGAACCTCCCTCCTCCTCCAATCAAACACAACATGGATATCGGCACGTGGGACAACAAAGGGGCGGTGCCGAAAGCAGCAACGCCCCAGCAGCCGGCACTGCCTACCAACGGACAGCCACCCAATCAGGCCTCTCCTCAGCCAGCTGCACCTGCCATAGGGGTTCCCCAGCTTCCCCTTACCAACGGACAGCTAGCACCCCCTTCTGTTCCATTAGGACAGCATCCCCAGGCTCCTAATGGGCAGCCAGGTATGGCTCCACCTCAACTTCAAGGCCCACCCCCTCCACCGCAACCATCTCAACCAACCCGCTGGGTCCCTCCTCGCAACCGCGCCAACGGTTTTGGAGACGGGGGAGGCGGGGCCAGTCAGTCTCCTCCCAGTGCCGGAATAGGTGGCATCGGCGTGGCGTCGGAGCCGCACCCGGTTCTCGAAAAGCTACGCCTTGTTAACAACTACAACCCGAAGGACTTTGACTGGAACCCCAAGCAGGGACGCGTGTTCATCATAAAGAGCTACTCGGAGGACGACATCCACCGCTCCATCAAGTACAACGTGTGGTGCAGCACAGAGCACGGCAACAAGCGGCTGGACGCGGCGTACCGCTCTCTGGTCGGGAAGGGCCCGCTCTACCTGCTTTTCAGCGTCAACGGCAGCGGCCACTTCTGCGGCGTGGCGGAAATGCGCTCGCCCGTGGACTACAACACGTGCGCCGGCGTGTGGTCGCAGGACAAGTGGAAGGGTCGGTTCGACGTGCGCTGGATCTTCGTCAAGGACGTTCCCAACAGCCAGCTGCGTCACATTCGCCTTGAGAACAACGAGAACAAGCCGGTGACCAACTCGCGCGACACGCAGGAGGTCCCGCTCGACAAGGCGCGGCAGGTACTCAAGATCATCGCGGGCTACAAGCACACCACCTCCATCTTTGACGACTTTTCTCACTACGAGAAGCGCCAGGAGGAGGAGGAGAGTGTTAAAAAGGTAATATATGTTTATTTATAAGTCCATTGCTGCAAGTAGTCTGGATCATTACATTATTTAAACCAGAGACGGATAGAATCTTTTAATCTTAGGAATCTTTTGAAATTTTGAATACCCTCACTACATTTTAATTTGTATATCGATCAGCATCTCATTTGGTACTTCATGCTTTTTGATGATCTGTAACGCATCACCTGGTTCACAGGCAAGTCACGTTTATTTATATAGCAATCAGAAACTCATACTAGATTCATTGGGTTATGAAGCTCATAGTAGCCTTACTATCGTGTGGTGTTTTGGTGTTTCAGTGGGTTAGGTAAATTTTATATAGACAACGTATCAGATCATCTGACTTTTCAGGCCATATGCGGTTCTTCCTTCACACATTACAGTTTAAAGCTTAGAAAAACCTGCTCCAGGTTGATATGCTTTACAAGAGTTGGACTGGAAGATCTTGATTTTTGCTTTGCTGTGGTTGAATGAATTTTCACAAAGTCTAGAGGAACATCTTCCTAGAAGGGTGGAGATTATTATACGGGCAAATTCAAACTAAATGTGGAACAGGATGTTCAGAAAACACGAATAAAGAGTATGTATTGGGGCTATCAGTGATGTAGAAATGTGTTCTGTTTGGTTTAATCGGATGGCTTTTCTGCGGTTTGTCTATTCAAATGCTTTCATGTGGAGGTCCAGCATGCCTAAACTCATCTCCAGATTTATGGTTACACAATGTTTTTACATTAAATCTGCTTTGGTCACCAGTTTTTTTTTTTTTTTTCTTTATCGAAATCCTGCTTGGATCATTAGGATCCCTGTATCATCTCTGGAATCAAAGAATTTAAATGGCTACCTGGAAATGTCGTGATGCGCAAGCCATCAAAAAAAAAAACCATCTACACAACCAAAAACAATATACCTTTCACAGATCTTGGACCAACAATTAAACGCAATGAACTGGCCAATCAGAATGCTTAAACCAGATCAATGCTTCAGTGACGGGAAATTTTTATTTTATCATTCGCTGCACATTTTCTGGAGGAAATTCCCTGAAATGTCAATACTGTCAGAATGTCAACACTGTCCAACATCCATAAAAATTTTTTTTATAATTTGGTTGTTTTTTTTTACTTGAGAAACTTTTGTTCTGATGATACTTTGGAAAATCGTTTATAAGCGAGTTGATCCAATTTGGGTCCTACAGTTAAAAAATAAACCGTAAACGTTCGTATTTAATTTGATTTTATTTACTATTAAACTAAACCTCTGTTTCGCCATGAACAAAGCCATAGAAGCCGGTATGATGTTAAGAAAAAAAGGAAGGGATGGTATAGAAATTGATGAATGGATAGTAAGACCTGGTTAAAAAAATACAAAAAACAGGAAGATATGTAAATTGTTTAAGCGGCGGATCCTTTTGGGGCGAAATTTCCGTGCCATTTACATTTTCCAACAAAAAGACTGTTAAATATTCAAGAACACAACCACGTCCTCATTGTCTATCAGTACAGATTTGATTAAAATGAAACAGCAGCCAATATAAATTCTCGTATTCCAGCAGGAATCATTCTGTGAAACGGCAACGTTGATTCCGTGTAAAAATGGTGCCACAGCAACAGTCTGCTTACTGAAGTTCTCATGCCTGGTGCTGATTTATCTTCTCATCCACTGACCAGCATATGTGGAAGTGGTGTCGACCGATCCAGCATGGTTCATCATGTTGGGTCTTTTTGACACTCTTAAGGTCTCGCAAAGAATATTAAGCATCAAAGAAGCCCAATTTTACCTCAGTTTTTCTTTTTTTAAATTACTTCGAAAAAGTTTTGTGCTGGAATAAAATCAGGTGTTCTGTTCGCCAACATCATCGAATTCCATAGTTTAATTGAATGATATCGCTGAACTCGGCTGTTTTTGACAGTGGCTCAAGGTATTGGAGAAATATCTTGTTGTATTGTATCTCTGTTCTCATATCAGCATGGTGATTCCAAATTTCCTCAAATCTCACTCCGGTTAAAAATGGTTCAAGTTCTTGCCTTGCTGTTGTGTTGATCAGATCATTCGTGACTGCGTTTTTCCTCATTGTTCATCCATTATTTAGACTAAAGTATTGACACCTGACACTTCCACCCATATGTGGTTCTAAGGACATCTTTGGATGCAGTAGCATAAAATTTCCCCTTCACTTTAACCTGTTTCAGCATAACTGCCCCCTGTGCACAAAACCAGACATGAGTTAAAGTTGAAGATCTCCTGCTATCGAGCTGTGTGTTGTGGCCGAATAAACCTCGCACAAATGTGTACTTAATCTAGTGGACCATCTTCCCAGGAGAGTGGAAGAGGATACGTGGACTAAACGTGGCCAAAGAACACAATCATATTGTGTAGCATTTCATTGTTGGGTCTATTTGGGTTTGATTTTTTCATAGTAGTAAAACTGACTTTTTTGTTGCAGGTGGAGGTCCAGGGGAATGACCTGTACTCGAGTAATCCCAGCCGGAGTCACTACAGACTGCAGGCAAGTTCAGTCACACTGATTTCATGTAAGGCTTATCCTGACCATGGATTACAAAGTTGAACATTTGATGCAATATTTAAGCATTCAGCATGCTAAGCTTAGATGTACCGTAATTTCCGGACTATTAAACGCACCCAAATATGAGCCCCACCCACTGAATTTGACAAATATTTTTACTTTGAATATAAATAAGCCGCACCTGTCTATAAGCCGCACCTGTCTATAAGCCTATAGTCTACACTGAAACTAATGAACTTTACACAGGCTTTAAGGAAAGACAGTGTCTGTTACATGGCTTGTATCTAAACAGTAGCCTACCAAGAAAGTCATTGTTCACTCTCTTCCTTCTTCCTTTCACAACTATTTCTCTAGTTCACTAGTTTTTCTTTTGGCATCGTCGTGCGTTTAAATATCACCATCTGTTAATCTTTTCTCCCGATGCCGTGCAGCTCAGAACACAGGTGAAGTGTGTTTTCATGCCCGGTTGTTTTCAGCGTGACGAATGATTCGTATTTCCTGTAGACAGTCCGAGTGAGCGGCAGGTCAAATGTCAGAGGAACATCATCCATATTTATGATGTGGTGCGGCCCGATTCAGTGGGAGCGCATCTGATTTAATATAAAGAGTTTAATTAGTACACCTGAACCCATTCTGCAATTTCATTGGTCTAATGTTATGGGGCTCAGATTTTTTGGCTTGAAGTTTGTGAAACCGGGAAAAACGCAGGAAAAATCCATAAATTAGCCGCTTCATTGTTTAAGTAGCGGCTTATAGTCTGGAAAATATGGTACTTGCTTTAAGGTCTTTGAAGAAACCCCCGTACTCAAGCTAGTGCAATAAATACACGTCGGGGCAACACCACGGACGTTGAGGCTCGCGTTATTCCAATCCGTTATGTTAAATGAACAAAATCGCACACCAGGTTCTATAACAGTATGAAGATTGACTTGGACCAGACAAATATAGAAATCCTCCCTTAGCATGAAGAACAGCTTCACACGATTTCTCCAAACGTTCACCCGAAACACATTACTGTGCCTTACAAATTGTTGTTCTTCACTAGTTGGAGATTTATTTTTGGTGATTCAGTTCATCCTAGAGCAGTTCAATAGGTTTTATGTGATGTGACTAGGCAGGTCGTTCCATGATCGAGATCACCAGACGACTGTTTGCTGTCTAAATAACGCTTACGGAACTGGTGTTGAAGTATGGAATGGTTGCCATGTTAGTTTTTTTCACCCAAAATCGGTATCCAACCTTTCCAGCTCCAAAACCGCTATTAAGCGATCTCTTCTGTCCTACACAAGTTCTTCTGGTGTCCAGTTTGTACTCCACAGAACTTCCTTCACTCCACTGTGTTCTGTGCTTCGAAACCAAAGGAACATGCGTGTCTCTCAAAAACCGTAAAAGACTAGGTGTTTACAAACGTGACACTTTTTTTGTTTTAAATGTGTTTGTAATGTTTTATGAAGTCATGTATTTGTGCAGATTTTTTTTTCTTTGATCACCAATTTCTCTTTCACTTCTCTCTAGGATCGTCAAGGACGCGTCAAGTAAAAGCCACTTGGGTTTTTTTGGGGGTGGGGGAATAAAGACTGACATGGTCCTGCTCTCTCCAACCATACATCCAGATGTTTTCACTGATTCTTCTGGGAAAAGACTAAACCAAGGATTCAAAGCAAGAAAAAGAAACGAACGAACGAAAAAAAAACCCAACCCTAAATGAAGACTCTTCTCTTGATTTTCTGTTGACTTAAAAGACTTACTTTGAACTTCTAGTAAAAGGAAAAAAAACGATTATTCATAGGACTACAACTTAATTCTATAGGATGCTTAGGTGATCATTTGCGCTCCTTTTTTTTTTTTTTTTTTTTTCTCCCTCTTTTCCCCCTTTTTTTTTTTTTTTTTTTTTTAAAACTTTTTTTTTTTTTACAGTCCAAGAGCAAGGCTGGTCTTCCTCATCGCTAAAGTCTATAGTGGATTTTTTTTTTTTTTTT